>JARHVA010005608.1:195000-382500 GCA_037957365.1 Torreya grandis | reverse complement strand
GTAATGGGTATTCTATTGATATACAAAATGATGTTTATAAACCCTACATTGATTCCTCTATTGATATTAAATTAAATGAGGTTTATAAATGATGCAATGATTCACTTATTTATATGAAATGATATTTTGTTTTTAATTACAATATTCACTATGTTAGCATGCAACATTATTATGTTCATAAACATAATGATTCTTCTATTATCTTGAAATATGTTTATATATATAATTATTCATCTATTTAGGAATTTAATGATGGTTCTATCCAATGAAAATGTATGCATACTTGTGATCAAAAATTTATAGCCATGTTAAATATAGATGGTTAAATCAAAATTATAAAAGAGCCCTTAAGATATATAACCATCACTACTAGTCGTATAGTGTCCATAATGCATACAATGGGTGAAATTAAAATATGATTGATTGAGTTATATTTATTTTCCAAGGCATATAATGATTTTTTTATACTAATGTCATACTAAATAAACCTATATATTGATGGGTAATTAATCATCCTTATCCAAAAGGATTTATTATGTCTAATTTTTGCTTCTTTGATAGACATTGAAATCTTCATACCCACCTTACACGCTTTATGACCTCCATTTATGACCATTCATGTGTCAGGATAGAATTACTAAAAATATTTCAAAGATAAATGCTTCAATTAGTTTTACAATCTACCTAGTGGTTCTATAACTTTCCTATAAAACTAAAAGATGTTTTCCTATCTCATTTCACTAGGACTATATGTTGAACATTAACACTGGGACATCTTAAAAAACATAAACAAGGTTGTGATGAGCCTATATAATGTTAAATTTTAAGGTTTAAAATTAAATTATATTTCTTACTATATCAATGAAATTATTTGGAAAATCAATTGATTATTAGTAAGGGTTTGTTATCTCCACTTAAGTATAAAGTATTCAATAATTATTATACATTGTTTTAGTGATTATAATATGATATATAATTTTATTGAAGTGATCTTATACATTCATGTACTTTTGTCTATGATTCTAAAATTTCCAATAATTCACCAATTTTAATTATCTACGTTAATTCTCCACCTAAAAAGGAGGATAAATCTAAAACAACTAATAAGGAGATAACTTGAAACAGTCAAACCGTTTTAGTTTTGTGCCAACCTATATTATTCCATTGAATTAAGGATAAACCAAGTTTGATTTTATGAATGATCCTTAATAAGAATACTATAAAAATTAAATTCAATGGACATCACCCTAAACATTTTTTTAACTTGAGTAGGGATAAAATGTTATTGTAATTATTATTACATCAATGGGAATAGAGAATTTTGTTATTGTGCATTGAAATAAGAATTAAAATGATTTTTGATAAGGGTGTCATTGCATTTTAAAAATATAAACACACTGACAAAATATTAGCCTCTCTATATTCTTTTATTTCAACACATGTTTGGGTTCCATATAAAATTAAACCAAATACAAATTAAGAAGCTAATAAATTTTTAATTACTCCTACACCACATAAAAATAAATAAAACAAAGAGTCTTCATATACTAGAATGGCTCAAATTTCACTATGTCCATTATCCCAAACATACTTGTGTGTGTGTGTAGAGACAGAGAGATAGTATCATAAAAAAAACATGTAAACTATAAAATCATATCAATCATAGGTCATAGTTTTGTAAATTTGGAATATATATATGAATATTTGAGCATGTCCCTTTAAAAATATGATCCAAAAAATTGGATGATCATGTGTAGTTTATTTATCAATTGACTTGAATGTCATTTCATGGGTGATGAATAACATATCACTATCACCATCATCATAGTCCACATGATATATCACGATACCAATCTAGACACACACACACACACACACACACACACACACACACACACACACACACACACACACACGTATGTATGTATGTATGTGCATGCACACACAAGTGCACATGCATGTGTGTGTGCAAGCACACATGCACATATGTAGGTATATGTATATATAGAATGCAAAAACAAATGTAAGTATATGTGTATATGTTTGTATGTGTATATGTATAGACATATAGACACACAAACACACACATGTAGGTATGTATATAAATAATTCAAACATAACTATAGGTGTTATATCTCCAATATTAAATTAATCAGAAGGTAGATTGTTTGAGATAGTATATGGTTAGAAGTGAACATGAATTTTTTTGCATGGTAGGCCGAATGATGTAATCCCAAATTTATTTTTAATTATGATAATATCACTTGATGGTTTCAATTTAAGCAAACATTATGATTCAAAGCTTCATCATTCACACAAAGAATCTATATACATTCTATAAACATGCAACTAAATCCATAAGTTACTATTAATTTTAGAGAAATGTAGTGGTTACATGATCATGTGGACTATGATGATGGTGTTAGATATTTTACAACATGTGATAAGTTTTTATATTCATACAATGGTTGATATGTTACTCATCACCCATGAAATAACATTCAAATCAATTGATACACAAACTACACATGATCATTCAATTGGTTAGATCATAATTTTATAGGGACAAGTTCAATACATTATGTATATATTCAAAATATACAAAATGATAACCTATCATTGACATGATTTCATAGTATACATGTTTCATTTTTTCTATTTTTCATATATATTATGATTTTTGTATCAATTTTATACACATTTTATTTTCATGGTATACATAAGTGGGATTTAAGAGATATGAGTTACATATTACACACGGAAATACACATGCATGAAATCATTTACACCCATTGGCTAAATTTATCTAATGTGGGTGCACCTACATTTATGGAATATTTGCACACTTGTTAGATTTTATATTTCTCTATTAGTCCATTAACTATAGTATATAGTTGAATATGTGACTTTATAATACATATAATTTATTATGGATGTTTTGATTTTGTATATTGGGTGATAACATTGATTGATTATGTGGACTAAATTTTCTTGCTTTATGCATGCTTACTATTACATTGTGTGATCATATATGTGTGGTGTACTATGTTTTTATATAAGTTTATCAATAATGTCCTATCACATTATGTGTTAGTTATGTCAAAGGACCACATAGTCTGTGCCATAATCATGTCATGTATGTGTTGGGTCAATTTTGAGTCATGTCTTAACTCTTGTGTGCTTTATGATCATGATATTGTGTGGATGTGTGTGTGTTAACATATGTTATTACTAATAAGGTTGGTGCTATGATTTATATCATATAAACTTATATTATGTGTTATTCAAGGATTACTATCATACATATCTACTATGTTTGTTATTATTTTATGCCTAATTTATATATCTAATTGACATGACACATGTATGTTAATTTAACTAGATTGTGTGTTTCATATATTATTTAAATATAAAATACTTATATGATGTAATATATTATCATGTTTATATACATACTTTAATTTATTACATTTTATATGTAACACAAAATATTCACAACTCATTATTTTTAGATGAGTGATTTGGAGGCTTCATCCCTCATATCATGAAGTAGTCATATAGTGGGATTGTATTAGAGACTTAAACCTTGATAAACATAAATTTCACATTCTAAATCATACTATATGGTTCAAATGATAAATATTAGATACTTTGAGACATGTGATAAATATGAGTAATATATGAGACATTCTAAAATAGACTATATTTATCAAATTGAATATATTTATTATATAAAGTAGTTTATAAACATTATATGATTGTATGATAAATACACAATGTGATTTAATTTCATTTTTTGGTATAGATGGGTTATATTTGGTGCATGAATATTTTCATGCAATCACTTTTCTATTTTCTATATTTTGAATTGATGGGTAAACACTTATCTATTTAAGCAATTTGAATATATAATATATCCATAGTGGTTGATTAAAAGTTTGATTTCAATGTTATACCTTTATATATGTACCCAGTTTTAGAGCTTTAGAAAATAGTTATGTTAATATTTATAGTAGTAAAGTTGATGTTTTCATGGAGCTCAACTTATAAAACTTCCATATCCAATGTGGGTTAGTAATTTATACTCCTTAACTCATGGTTTCAATGGTTACATATCAATGGAGCATTATTTCATCATGTCATTCTCTAAAAGAAATAAATAAGTGGTAGCATAGTTTGTGTAGTCTCATTTTTAGTTGTTACTTGAACATTTAATTTAATTTTTTAGAATGATCTTGATTGTTAAAAACTTTCAATCATGGATGGACATTGATCCATGCATGTTTCTTTTTATCTTTTGCATTGAGAAAATGGGATATTTAGGGGATACATTTTTAAAAAGGTTAGATTAATCATAGGTACCATATATACCCTTTAGTCCTCTGAATATAATATATTCAATTATAGAGAAAAATGGTAGAATTATAAAACGTCTAAATTTTTTATTAGACACTTCAGAATCGTCAAAATTAAAACATTTTGTCATACTTGGGCTTGGCATAGAATAATGTTGTAGTTAAAAGTCACATAAATAATTATCTAATTTGATGTTGTATTTGAGAGACTATCCTCCCTATAGTTTGGGTAGTGTTAATTCCATGTGTTAAGTATACTTAAACTATCACTCTACACTTAATATTTTTAAACATAAATGTTCATTAAAATAGTTATGCTCTGAATCCAAATGTTTTTTGGATTAATGTTTGGGCACATGTCCCATATGATAAATTCAAATCAATGGAATAGAATGTTCATACTTTTATTTTTACCATCTATTGTGAAGATGTGAAGACAAATTATCTTCGTAATTAGAGCACCACAAATTCATTGTAGTGGTGGAATGTATTGGTTGACAAAATATCCAAATCTTATGATGCAAGAGTATCTAGGGTGTAAGGGAAATATTTCGTCACCATAGATAATACATTTTTTATTTTAATTTTTCTTTTGTAGGTTCTTAGTCAATTGGAGCACATGTAAAAATTTTCAATAGTTTAAAACTATCATAATATTTTGAAGGGTAAAAATATTAACCTACTATTTTTAGTAATATCATATTTATGTATATATGGACATGTAAATTTATGTATAATATGTCATAGATAACATCAAAATATTTTTAATGCAATAAATAGTTCATCAATTAGATGTCCAGTTCAAAATATATTCATCTCAGAAGTTATGGACTCTAAGGAAAGTTGTTATTTTAAAATTATAAGGTAATCAAGGTGGCATGGATTTGGGTGATTGAAACTTACCAAAGTAGGGCATGGTTATCTAAGATAAGATGAGTATAATTTTTTAATGGAACATACTATGTTATGTTACACTCTTATCCTTGAGTTTGGAAAAATTAACTATAGAGGGAAAAGATAGGATGTAAATGAAAAAATAGCAAGTGGATAAATATGATAAGTTTCCTTCCTCCATTTATTTGACATTTATAAAATGGGTTAATATTTATTTTGAGTGTCACACTTATATATATTATATAGTATTACACCTAGATTAGAGGGAGAGAGATTAAAATCTTTGGCAGAAGATTTTGGAAGAGATTTCAAGAATTGGACTTGGTAGTTCAGATTCAGGCTCCAACATGTAGGTTAAATTTATTTGTAATTAAATATCTGATATAGATAGAGAAATATAATATATTTTTATAATAAAATATTTTTGATTTCATTCTTCAAATTTTTTTGTGAAAATCCTTTTGTTGTGTGTGAATGCTGGGTGGATTAGCCTCACACTAGGTGGTATTAAAGTAGTAGTTCCTAAGAGTGTAGATAGATTAATGACTATAAGGAATTTTGAATAAAAACTTGAGGTTATTATTCTATTATATAAATCAAAATACCTCCATGAAGGAATTGTGGTTTTACTAGAAGAAATGTTATGATAAAAGAGGGTTTTAGAGCCCGATAAAGACAAATCAATGCATTGTAAGAGGAGATACAAAGAGGATTTAATCGAAGAAGAGAATAAAGTAAATATTAATAGGAAAAATAATAATACGATTTAGAAGAATAACAAGATTATTTAGGATATCTTGAGAAAGCTAGGTTGTTGAGGGTCATTTCCAAGATTGGAAAAAGGCCAAAGATGGATGTTTCTACATATTCCAAAAATCTAAACCTAGAATAATTGATCTATTGGATCAATGAAATGGAGGATTACTTTGTCTAAAATGATGTGGAAGACTCTAAAAGGGTAAATTTTGAAAAGACCGAGCTAAAAGGCCATGTTAATATCTGGTGGAAGGAAGTTTAGTTAGAGGGAAATTAGAGAGGAAAAGGGAAGATCACCAAATGGGATAGAATGGTGGAAAATTTAAAGAGGAAGTTCATTTCTTTAGATTATGAGTTGGATCTATTGAAAATTTTAAAATGTTTAAAACAATCAAATATTACTATTAAGGAGAAAATTGAAGAGTTATACAAGATTATTACTAGAATAGGCTATTTAGAGCCTAACAAGGAAAATGTATCTCATTATATTAATGGGTTGAGGATAAACATTCAAAAGGAGATAAGTATAGTTATAATAACTACCATAGAAGATAAATAGCAATTTTTGATGCAGGTAGAGGATAAATTGAATAAAATGTTTGGCAACAAACAAATAGGAATAAGTCAATGTAGAAGGATTGACAAAATATCCTATAGAGGATGAAATGAAGATCAAAAGAAAAATAAAGAAGCAAGCACCAACCAGAATCCCAAGGATATAATGCCTATCACCCTTGAGACCAAAATAATGGTGAGAAAAGAGGACAATGAATATTTTTATGAGAACTTGAAGTATGAGGATTTAGAGGAACTTGTTTCTTTTGTGTAGAAGAGGGACATCAAGCTTATGAGTGTCACTAACATCAAGAAAGGACAAATAGAAGACCTAAAGGGAATGCATGGGTTGTACATGTATATAAAGATGCCTAGTCTAAACATTCTTAAAATGCTAAAAGAGGGGAATGCCTTGTCATAAGGAGATCCTTATTGAATGAGGATAAAGAACCATTCTAAAGGAAGAGTCTATTCTGAAAAAGATGTAAATATGGAGGTAAATTTTGTGAAGTTATTATTGATAGTGGTAGTACTGATAATCTAGTTTCATTGGAGATGGTTAAGAAGTTCAAATTGGAGAGGAGAAAGCATCCACACCCATATCAGATTGTAGGTTGCATAAGGACCATAAATCTTTAGTCAATGAACATAGTCTCATCAAGTTTAAGATTGGAGGCTACTATAATGAGGTACTATGTGACATCATCTCAATGGATACCTATCATTTTTTATAGAGGAGGCTATGACAGTATGATAGGTGTGATGTCCATGATGGCCATGAACATACCTATTACCTAAAAAAAGATGGAGTGCATCAAAAATTAAAACCCTTAAAGGAGGTAGAAGAAAAGGTATGTATGCTATAATTTGTTTGGTTGATGACAAGAAATTTATGGAAGGCATGAGGCATGAGCATATGTGTTTTACATTGGTTCCTAAGATCAACAGGGAGGAATGATGAGATATACCAATAAAAGTCTTAGATATGTTTGAGGAATTTCAATACATTGCATGTGATAATGCAGTAGAAGGTTTACCGCCGTTGAGGAAGATAAGTCATCAAATGGATTTGATATTAGGGACAAATTTAACAAATAACATAGGCCTTAGAATGACTCATCTAGATATTGAAGAGCTAAATAGGCAAGTTTAGGAGTTGTTGAAGAAATCACTAATAAGGGAAAGCGTACGTCCATGTACAATACTTGCAGTATAAACACCAAATAAAGATGGAGTGTGGAGGATGTCTAAACACTCACGAGTTATCTATAAGATGACAATCAAGTACTGGTTCCCATTACCAAGGATGGATGTCATAATGGATTGCTTGAGTGGATCCAAGTACTTCACAAAGATAGATTTGAAGATTGGATATCCCAAAATATACATTTGAGAATGATATGATTGGAAAATGGCATTCAAGATGAAGGAAGGTTTTTATGATTGATTAGTCATTCCATTTGGGCTAACCAATACACTAAGCACATTTATGGGGCTCATGAATGAGGTACAAAAAGAATTTCTAGGAAAATTTGTTATTGTTTATTTAGAGGACATTTTAATTTTCAAAAAAACTTGGGAAGAGCATTTGATGCATATCAGAAGATTTTTTGAGAAGATGAGGGAGGAGAAGTCACTAATTAATCTGAAGAAATGTAGTTTTACAAAGAATGAATTTATATACATAGGATTTGTTATCTCAGTTGAGGGTTTTAATATGGATCCAAATAAGGTAAGGGATATTGGTGAATGGCTTATACCAAGGATTAATATATAGGTAATATATTTTCATGGTTTGGTGAGTTTTCATAGAAAGTTTATCAAAAAATTTATTAGCATTTGTATACCCCTAATTGAAACAATGAGAGGGGATAAAAAAGAGTTTAAGTGGACTATAGGAGCAGCCAAGATTTTTGATATGTTGAACAAGAAAATCATATAGTAACTTATTTTATCACTTCCATATTAAAACAAGGTATTTTAGGTAGACTATAATTCTAGTGGGAGTGTTATATGTGCTATATTGAGCTAGGAAGGTAAGCCCATTGCCTATTTTAGAGACAATATTAATGATGTCAGGAAAAAGTATTTTGTCTATGATCAAGAGATTTATACTATGCTTCAGGTATTGAAGAAATGGAGATATTATTTGTTACCAAAGGAATTTGTTTTATATGTTGATCATCAATGTTTATAATATCTTAATAGCCAAGGAAAGTTGAATCAAAATCACTTGAAATGGGTTGAGTTTTTGTTGAGTTATACTTTTATTTTAAAACACATGAATGGTAGGTCAAATGCTTTAATTAGAAGGAAATATTTGATGCTAGAAATGAGATATATGTTAATAGATTTGATGAACTCAAAAAATTGTATCCTAAAGATCCAGACTTTGTATAGGCTTGGAAAGCTTGTTTGGAACCTATTACTTTTGATAGGATAAAATGGTTGGATTTCATGATCTAAGATGGTATGTTATCTAAATGAAACCAATTATGTATTCCAAAGTGTACTATTAGAGAGAACCTAATTGAGGAGAAACATAGTGGAGGGTTGGTAGGACACTTCAGTCAAGATAGGACCATTGTTCTTGTTAGTGATTATTATTACTAGCTACAGCTACACTAAGATGTGAATAAATTTATGTAAAGTTGAAAAGTATGTTAGATGGCCAAAGGAGTAAGTTAGAATACTAGATTACATCAACCATTACCTATACCAGAGAGGCCATGGAAAGAAATCAATATGGACTTTATTCTTAGTTTACCAAGGAAATAGAGAAGACATGATTCAATATTTATGGTAGTGGACATATTTTCAAATATGGCACATTTCATTATGTATCAAAAGACTCATGATGTTTTTCACATTACAGAGATTTTTTTCAAGGAGGTGGTAAGACTACATGGTCTACCAAAGAGTATAGTTTCAAATTGAGATACCAAAATTGATGGGTATTTTTAGAATACCTTATAGAAGAAATTGAATATTGATTCAAAATTTAGTTCTACACACCATCCATAGACTGATCGACAAATAGAGGTGGTGAATGAGAGTTTAGGAAACCTATTGATATGTTTAGTAGGAGATAGACCTAAGGGATGGGATTTTATTCTAACCTAGGTAAATTTTCTTATAATAATTCTATCAATAGGAGTATTTGTAAATCCTCATTCCAAATTATATATGGGAGTAGTCTGAGGAACGCTTCTAAGTTGAGGAAGATGGACAAAGGCCAAAAGAGTAGTGATGATGTCAAAAACTTTATAGAACACCTAAATAACTTTTATAAAGAAGTAAGAAGTCATATTTATAATATTAATACTCAATAAAAGGTAAAGGCAGACCAGAAGTGGAAGTTTAAGGAATTCAAGGTTGGAGATGATGTTATGGTTCACTTGAGAAAGAAAATATTTCGTATTGGAACATATAATAATTTAAAAATGAAGAGGTTTGGACCATGCAATATTCTAAAGAGACATGGTTTAAAAAATTCCTATGTGGTGGAATTTCTAGATGCAGTTGAAATTTCACTTGTATTTAACATTGTTGATTTTATAGAATATCATGAAGGAGATAGTGAGGTTTGACCAATAGAGAAATTATGGAAAATTCTAAAAACTACTCTAAATAAGGAATATTTAAAAGAAATTTTAGATAGCTATCTTTTTAAAAGTATAAGTAATAGGTAGTATGAATAATACTTTGTTAAATGGAAGAAAAGGCCTATTGATGATTCATCATGGTTGTCTAAGGTAGAAGTTGACTGTGTTGGTTTTCCTCAAACACCTGAGATGTGACTAGGTCACCTCTCAAATTACCCACGATGTCTAATGAAGGAGCATCCAGGGTGTAAGGGAAATCTTACATCACCATAGATAATATTTTTGTTAGTTTTAATTTTTTTTATAGGTTATGATTTAGTTGGATCACATGTCAAAAAATTTAGTGGTTTTGAACTATCATAATCTTTTGAAGGATAAAAATATTAACCTAATATTTTTATAAATTTGGTATTTTTGTACAAATAGACATGTAATTTTCTTCATAGCATTTCATAAATTGCCTCAAATATTTTCAACATAATAAACGGTTCATCAATCAGACACCCAGCTCAAAAGATATGCCTCTTAGAAGTTATGGACTCTAAGGAAAGTTATTATTTAGAAATTAAAAGGTAATAAAGGTGGCATGGAATTTAGTGAAGGAAACTTATGAAATTATGGCATGGTTATCTAATATAATATGAAGATGATATTATCAAAGGAACTAGCTAAGTTATATTTCATTCTTATCCTTGGGTTTGGAAAAAGAAACTATAGAGGGAAAAAGCAAGATCCAAATGAAAAAAAAAGTGGATAAATATGATAATTTTCCTTCCTCCACTCATGAAACCTTTAAAAAATTGGGGAATATTAATTTTTGGTGCCACACTTAGATATATTTTAGAGTAATACACTTGGATTGAAGGTGAAAGCTTTGGGAGATGTTATTGGTAGAGATTTTAGGGATTAGACTTGGTAGTGCAGATTGAGGCTCCAGCATGTAGGTTAACTTTATTTTTAGTTGAATGTCTAATGTGGATAGATAATTGTAATTTATTTTTATAATAAAATATGTTTGATTCCATTATTCACAAATTTATATGAAAATTCTTGTTGTGTTGTGTGTGAATGTTGGGTGGAGTATCCCCACACCATCCTATGAGTTAGAATGTTGTCCTCCTCCTTCGAGCCCTACAAGAAATGGAACTGAATTTTCATCATTATATTTTTATAATATATAACGAATATGTGAAAAAATATTTTCTTTCTATTTTGGGTACAACAAAAGTCCTTTATTTATGGAATGTATTGTTTCATAAAATATCCATACCCAATGAGATTAAATGTTTTCCTCCTCCTTCATTTCTTTTTTTAAACCTAAACATAATTTAACATGTTTCATGTGATTAACATTTTAGTTTACATCACTTTAAATATGATAATAAATATAATTTATATGATGAGCCAAAAAGTCCTATAAAACTTACATCTCCATCACAAATTCCATGAGTGATTTAGAATCACCCATAAACTCTACACATTGTAAATGAGAAATGAATATAGACATTTCACATTGAGTGTAGTGCATCAGTATAGGTCCCAAGAGATCCACATAGGATTATATTGAAATATAAGTTTTAAACTACATAATTGTCACAATTGGAAATGATTTAGGACAAAAACCTTATCTTTAGGATTGTAAGAATTATAAAAGATAGTTAGTTATTTCAGACTATATAATAATATTAAAATGGATAAATTATACACTTTTTTTATTCCATATTACCATAACCCACAATTTTTTCCTTTAAAATAATATTTATGATAATATGTCATGTAATGGGTTTTATATTTATATATAGAATGATCTTTATAAACCATAAAATGATTCTTCTATTGATATGAAATTTAATGACTTTTCTAAACTCTATAATGATTCCTCTATTTCTATGAAATGTTATTATGTTTCTAATTACAATATTTATTATATTAGCAGAAACATTATTAAGTTCCTAAGTGCAATGATTCTTATATTATCATAAAATATGTTTCTAAATATAATTCTTTTTTTATTGATATGGAATTGAATAAGGACCATCTAAAGATATTCAATTAAAAGGTGTAGGAGGTAGGGCAGACCCTCACCAATGTTATACAAGAGTGGGACATCATTCATAGGTAGGTTCAATCCACTATACAGTCTTTTGTCTAGTCGTATAAGCCTACTCAAACCCCTATCAGATAGTTGTTGAAGACCATGGAAACCCCCCTTACCTAGTTCCCCCAAATTAACCCCCATAAATAAGACTCCCCTACATGTCCAAGGGTTGAAGAGGCCATGAATGATTCTTCCTAGAGAGATCAAAATGACCTAGCAACCACACTCATGATAAGATATCACAGTTTAAGTAGGATATCCCTGTTAATAATACCAATGGGGAAGAAATTCCATTGGAGGGATCCCCCTCCTAATCTTTTATGTTTCTAGTTTTCCCTACTTTCAGTATGTTATAGTTATTTTTTGTTGTTTTTTTTGGATGGCCTTGGTTTGGCCTATTGATACTCATGTATTACACTTTTGTGGTTCCAAGATCCATCTAAAACTTGGTCTTTTACCCTATCAAATAGAAATATGGAATTGAATAATTATTCTAACCATTATAATTATATGCATACTTATGATCAATATTTATAACCATGTTTAATATAGATGATAAAATCAAACTTATGAATGAGGCTTTAAGATATAAAACCTTGAATGCTAGCCATATAGTGTCCATAATCCATATAATGGGTGAAATTAATATATGAGTTTTCAATTTATATTTAGATTCCAAGGTATATAATGAAAATTTATATACTTATGTTGTACTAGATAAACCTCTAATGTGAAGGATAATTAATCATCCTTATCTAGAAGGATTTGTTATGCCTATATTTTTCCTATTAAATGGACATTGAAATCCTCATACTCACATTGTACACTTTATGTAATCACTTTGTGATCATTCATATGATGGGATAATATTTATAACAATATTTCAAATATAAATCCTTCAATTAATTCTATAATCTAGCTAGTGTTTCTATAACTTTCATAATAAGACTAGAAGACACTTGCCTATTACATTTCACTAAGAATATATGTCTTATATTAACATTAAAAATATAAAAAGTATTCAAATATTTTGTAATGACCCCATATAATTTTAAATTCTAAGGTCCAAAAATAAATTATATTACTTAGTATATTAACCCAATGCTTTGGAAAACCAATTCATCCTTACTAAGGGTCTGTTAACTCCACTTAGGTATAAAGAATTTAATAATAATAATAATAATAATAATAATTTTTTAATGATTATATTATTATATATAATAAATTTTGATATTATAAATACATGATATTGTGTCTCTAATTCAAAAATATCCCAAAGTTCACCAGTTCTAAGAACCCAAGTTGATTCTCAACCCAAGAAGGAAGATACTTATAAGATTATTAATAAGGAGGAAACTTGTAAGAGTCACACCCTTTCAATTTTGTACCATTATATGATTTTATATAATTAATTATAAACCAAGAACCATTTTATGAATGATCATTGATAATAATATCATAATAATTTGATTACATGGACATCACCTTGCACATCGTTTAACATGAGTAGGGGTAAAATGATATTGTAACTATCATTGCATGAATGTGCATTGATAATTATTTTTGTTATGTATTGATATAGGAATAAAAATATTTATATATAATGTTATTGTGTCATTTTACAAAAATAAGAACATTCCCACAATGTTAGCTTATTTATATTATTCTATTTCAAAATCTATGAATGTTGATATATCACACTAACTTCCTAAAGGTTTTCCAACGAAATACATACCTAAAAAAGATCCAATGGTCATTTTAAATACTACATAAGTTGAAAATTTTAAAACAATTATTTTATGAGAAGATACAATATAAAACATGCACAATTAATTTAGTTAAAGAGTTAAGAAATGAAAAAATGAATTACAACATATAAGTACACATGTAGAGTCATTAGAGCATATCATGATACCAATTTTTTTGGGACTAAAATAATGGAAACATTATTTTTATGTACTATAAACTTAATTAAATAAATTAAATTTTTAAAAAATGATGATTATAATAAATTGAATTAATATTAGATAACATCAAATAGATTATATCATTCAATATCTGAGGTGGTGTGCTCACATTTCAAAGATACATAACATCTAAAAAGTGAACTCCTAATAAGAGTAAAATTACATACAAAAGAAAAAAAATTTGGGTTACAAATAAAATTAAGCCATGTAAAAATTGAGAATTTAATAAAAATTTAATTACTCCTACCCCACATAAAGAGAAATAAACTAAAGAGTCTTCATCTACTAGAATGACTCTAATATCACTATGTCCATTATCTCAACCATTGATGGAGGAGCATCAAGAAAAATATAAAATGTTAGTGTTCAAGGTTTAATTACATACTAATAGGTCCAATGAATGTCCTAAAGTTCTTATCAATCCATGACATGGCTTATAATTTGAATTGGAAGTTTTCCCTCCAAAATTATAATTTGAATTTTCAAATTGTTCAAACAAGCAAAAAAAGGGTCCTAAAAGTATAATAATGGAAGAAATTGGTTAAATATGGTAAAAGATTCATGTAAAGGGTGATGATATTACTAAAATTCTAAGTTATCATGTTGTGGTGTGATAACACTTACCCATATGTTAGGTTGACTAGGACAAAGAAGTAGTTTTATAACTAATTTGATAACCAACATTAGAGTAGATGTAAAAAGAAGGTGGTACATGGGTTTTGAAAGATAAGGAGGTGAGAGAAAAGATATAAGGTCTCCAAGAAGATGGAGAAGGAGAGGAGGATTAGAAAAGGAAGAAAGATAGGAAAACCTCTTAAGCAAGATGAACAAGTTTTTGTATGGACATAGTTGTAATAATGAATGTTTCACATGAATAAATATAAGTTTTTAGCCTATTGTATTTCCTCAAAGATTGATCTATTTTATTTTTTTAATCTTATTTTATATGATACCATAGAACTTTGTATATATTATTTTATGTAGGATACCACAGTTGATAATAATAAACATAAAATTACAGGAAGATAAGGAAGTTGGTAATGGAATTGAAGAAGGTAAAAGTCGATTAATTATGATATTTTTATTGAGGTAATTAGAATTAAATAGTGTTTAGTCATTGAAAATGTATGTTTATAGGTTTGGAGGAAAACCCCATGATGAAAGGTCACATACAGTCTATTTTAGTGAAAAGTCCCTATTCACTTGACATTTTTGTTTTCATTCGTGTAGATGGTAATAGAACTGAGGGTATAAGATTGATAAAATGGTAATCAACAGAATGGATTAATTATGAAAACAATGTAAATAAATATTTTGTAAATTACTATTGTAAATTTGAAACATTGTGGGTAAACAGGCCCTGTACATGTGGTGAGACCCCTATTTTAGAGGATTGCAAAGAAGGTTCACATGTTTGCTTAAGAAATGGATTTGAGGTTACTATATTTTCATCATTGATCAAGGAGATATAAATAATTTATCATGTAATTAATATTGATACCCCTATCTTGAAGGTGGATAACACACAATCCCTTGTTTATGTACATTCATTAATGTTTTTTGATTGTAAGTATTATCTTTGGAAGGAAAGATTTTTACACCATGAGTTATTAGATTTATGAGAGGTATGTAAGTCTTATATTTATATATTTAGACTCATAACGCTTGACCCTTTCATGGAACATGACCCAATGTAATTAAACTTAATTCATACATGTGTAACTCTTATTATGTTCTTAATATACTCAATACATAGTTTGAAATATGAATGATCTATGGATTATAAAGATTACATATGTGTTGAAGAGAGATTTATGTTAGTTGATATCATATTTTTAGGAAAAATAATATGATGATAAGATAATATCTCTTAGAGTGTGGTTTATATATTAGAGGAAGAACCTCTTATCAAAGTGAACACTGTCATACATAAACCTACCTTGTTATGTAGTCCATAGACCAAACCGAGTATATTGAACAAATAAAATTGAATGATTCTCTTGTAACATATGTTTTAATGTGTATAAATATGTATAAACACTTAAAAAACATCAAGGTTAAGTTTAGAGGATTTGAGAAGAGGCACATGCTTCAAAAGCCAATGCACAGTCCAAGAAATATATACAATCATATGTGCTCTCATTGTTTCATGTAAGAAAAGGTTAAGAAAAGGATTAAAACCTATTATATGAGTTAATAGGTAATGATAAATAAATTTTTAAGGCAAATTTTGGTATTGAAACATCATAAAACATAAGATAATGAATTTTATAGTTCCATGGGTCTATGTAGGCCTAGACAAACCCTAGATTAGGGTTTAGGAGATTTTAAGAGATTAAACCATCCAATCTAGATAAAAATTTATAATATTTCATAATTAAACATTATCTAACATATTAAATATTTTTTATATTGGTATTGACTTTACACATATGGATTTCACATAGTGGTCTTGAAATAGGCCTAATTTGGCCTAAATGGGAATGGATTTTCAAAGGAAGTGATGCTTAGAGGATAATTCAAGTAAATAAACTTTTAAAAAACCTTAAGGGGTATATATTAATTTTATAAATGTGATTATATCTTATGTGAAGTTCCTATAGATGTTTAATCAAATGAAAACCTTAGGAAATGGGCTACAGTCCTTATAAGGCCACAAGGATCTTGCATAGTGAAAATAGGTATAAAAGTGTATTATAATTATTATAATAGGAATATACATGTATGATATGATCCATTAAGACAATCTAAGTAATAATTATGATTATATGAAACTTCAATCAAAGTCTTGTCCTTTAGACCTATAAGATGGTGGCCTAGTTCAAGCACAAAAGTAAGATTGAAATGAATAAGATAGTTGATAAATGTGAATGTCATTAAGGATGTTTAATTACATGAAGATAATTTTTTGAAGATCACAATAAATAGGTACATGTGTTCAAAGACTAGTAATCCCAAGAATCTAAGAGCAAAACTAGACTAGAATTGGTAACTTGAAGATCAACTCATTAATTGTATTGACACTCGTTATAATGATGAGTTATAGACTTATACTCAATATCTCAACAAAATTTCTTATTATATGTAATATCACCTTTTTCCCTTGAATTCTGAAACTGGATATTTTGAATTGCTTTTCTGTGTATTCTGATTTTTTGTATGAAATAAGAACAAATTGCAATTTTTGCAAAATAATTTCCAAATAAATAAATAAACCATAGTATAATATCTTAACTAGAAAATCAATGATCTTATTATTTGTCTAGATGATTACAATATAAGTCCTCTGTCATACATATAAAAAGAATATTAAAATACTATCTTAAAAACCTAAATTTTTCACAAACTAGAAATAAACCCTAGATCTGGTCTATCTCGGGTTGATGTGTTAAAAACACAGTCACCATCATCAGTTATTCTGCCACTATCGGTGGTATAACACTATGAAAATTGCCGATGTCAGCCTCTGACGACCTGGGTTAGCCGATGTCGATCGATATCCTACCGATGTCAGTTCCTTAGTCGACCGATGTCAGTCACTAGACTGTCGATGTCGGTCTCTATGCTTCCCACGGTGCTTTTCAGCCTGATGCAGAATGGTATGGATTTGTAAAGATCTATATAGATCTTGTACAAAAGCTAATGGAAAATACTGCGGCTTATATGCTGTACTCTAGATCTGAAGAAATCTTTCGCTAATATAGAAAAACTTATCTGGACAATTAATGAATCAAACTCTAATGAACTAAATACCTGTAAACCTCTATGATAACTTTTGTATGAATTTATCTCTCAACTGGCAATAGATCGATTGATATCTCACAACCTTTGAATCGTACACACTAAAGAGTAGACGTTCTCAAATGTAAATGGAATCCTAGAACCCTAGGCTCAGTCTTCTCAGAAGAATTCTTAGCAAAAATCAATAATCATAATCTCATAATAATTCAACTCTATCCCATGAGAAACCCTTATACCCTCCAAAAAGGTGTGCTTGCCCTAATTAGGGTTTCATAATTAAGAATTAGGATTTCATAATTAAAATAGGCCAAATAATTGATATTTAATTAAATCAATCAAATATTAATATCTCCCTCAATACATGTCAGATCCTCCAACCATCTGAAGCTGGTGAACCAGGGAGTGATTCTACACATGACCATACCAAAATAAGGGTGCTCCACTACATGTCAAATATCCCTAAATAATAGGAGCTCAGGCAAACATGTTCGAAAGAGCCCAAATGAAAGCCAACTAGATAAATTCTACTAATGAAAGCCAAGCCAAGCTCCATCAAGACCCTCTATCCACCCTATCAGCCTATGAGGGTCGCATAATAGGCTAACCATCAGCTCTGATGATGTCCTCTAAAAAAGGGGACATGATAATCTGCCCCTCCTAAAATTGTTTGTCCCCAAGAAATCTCGAAACAACAAACCAATCAATCCACCTGGATCCCAAATGCAGTCATGATCTATACTGATAACAATCAATGCAAGCTCTTGTAATATCCTTTGAAATATAACCAAGAGGAATCCATAATCAAATGGAGGAATGTAACTCAACCAATGTCTAAAATCACAACTACCCTGGGTGTGTCGATACTGTAGGCTGTGTAACTTTCAACTACCAATCCCATCTAAAAAAGATGGTGCCAATCCATCCCATAATGGATGGTAAGAAACTGGAGTTGATCTACACCTATATGAAATCAAATCTACTATCTTTGGGTCAAAAGAAAAATAATGAGCATACCCCACTATATAATGTCGGTAGGAACCCCTAAACTCCACTACTGGCTCACTATTACTGAACTAGGAATCAATAGATGGCTCCAATCTCTAACTTCGAGTAGCTATAGGCTGGATAGGACCCTGTGTAACCCACTCAGCAAACCCCACCTCAAAATCCCTTTGAGGTAGCATAGTATAAAGGATCACTATAATCTCTCCACGCCATTTGCTAATAGCACTAATACCTCAAATGAGAACACCTTCTGTCACTTTAGGTGAGTCCAGACGAACACCTACACTATCTAGCAAATACTCCATGAATGATTCAGTGTAGTAAAAATTATATGTGAAAGCATCAACATACTCCCCCACACACCACAAATGATCCCTCTATAAAGGTGGCACAACCAACTGTACCACACTGTCATCTGTGTGAGAAAAATCAATCTGGAGACTCGACTCCACTTGTATCCCAAACACATCAGGACCAGGTACTCCCAAATCCTAAACATGTGTGTCAGCCCCAACAACATGTTCCTCAGCAGCAACTACAAGAACATACTAACCATCAACACTCAGTATACTTATCTGAGTACATCTCCACATGTTGAATGCAAGCATCAGACTCATCCTCACTGTCTCCAATGATCTCGACTATGGATATCCTTGGGTCACCAGATACCACACCCTATGATTGTACAAACTCTGGTAAACACTGAAGTCACTCTAACTCCATGGTCACCTCAGCTAAATGAAATTGTGACTCCTCAGAAGCCAACTGCGTACTCTCAAGAATCTCAGAAGTCACCTAGGGCTGCTGAGTAAGCTCACTCACCTTATCTTCCTTGACCAATAATGCATCATATGCTATGCCACCCCACTCCATAAGATAATCTCTATCGGTTACCAACTGCATATAATCCTATCTCAGAATCTAGATAGCCTCTCATAAAGAGTGGATCTCTGTCAAGGACAAATAACTGCCTCCCCGCTCAATGATAGTAGGAGAACCCCATCCATAAACTGCTAACAACTGATGAGTAGCATCAAAATTCTTGCAAGAGATAGCAATGTCTCGCTCACTAACTCTCAGCTGACTAGATACATGATGGCACTGGCTAGATTGTCTCCTACAATCCTCCTCTGATGCACGGCCCAAAAGAGTAGACTCAAAATCACTGATATCAGGAGTACTACCACCCATACTCTGTGAATCAACTCCAAAGCTCATATCAACATACATAGTATCAAAAACTGTAGCATCACTGTCTAACTCCTCCATACCAAAAGAAACTACCAGTGAAACTTAGTCCTCAAAACTATCCACTGCATTCTCTCAGGTGTCATCTATAATAACCAGACCCTAGGACTCTTCTACAATCTCTGAATCCAGAGTTTGAATGCTAGACATACTCATATCATCATCAACATGTGACCTGACTGTAAAAAAAAGCTGAGTCCCTGCCACATGCACTAACTCCTGAACTGAACTCACCTCAAGACATAGCTCATCCACATGTCTCTCAGAATCCTAGAGAGCCAACTGAGTACACACCAAGGAATTCTGATTATCCTCCCACTCATGAGGAAATCGGTCAACATCCTCTTCCTTCTTATTTTGTGATGTGGACCCTTTAAAAATGGATGTCATCCACCATACTAATTTGGCTTCATTTGTAGGATGTGAAATCCATTCATCCATCCTCTTCTGGGTTTCAACCAATTGGTTCAAACTTTGTTTCAGCTTCTTCATATCCTTGTCCCACTGTTTCTAAGTACTTGATGTAATCATGGTTACTTAGCTGATTCAATGGCCAATCTACCCAAACTACCCAACAGGATGGTAGGACAAAAGCTCTGATACCACTGCAATATCCCCAACCAATAGGGACTATAGAAAGACAAAAGCTCTGATACCACTGTAATATCCCCAACCAATAGGGACTGTAGAAAGAGAAAAGCTCTGATACCACTATAATATCCCCTTTTTACCTTGAATTTTGAAATTGGATATTTTGAATTGCTTTTTTGTGTATTCTGATTTTTTGTATGAAATAAGAACAAATTGTGATTTTTGCAAAATAATTTCCAAATAAATAAATAAATCACAGTATAATCTCTTAACTGGAAAATCAATGATCTTATTATTTGTCCAGATGATTACAATAGAAGTCCTCTGTCATACATATAAAAAGAATATTAAAATACTATCTTAAAAACATGAATTTTCCACAAACTGGAAATAAACCCTAGATCTGGTCAATCTCGGGTTGGTGTGTTAAAAACATAATCACCATCGTTAGTTATTTTGTCACTGTCGATGGTATAACATTGTGAAAATTATCGACGTCAGCCTCTGACGACCTAGGTCAGCCAATGTCGGTCGATATCCTACTGATGTCAGTTCCTTAGTCGATCGATGTCGGTCACTGGACTACCGATGTCAATCTCTATGCTTCTCGTGGCACTTTTTAGCTTGATGCAAAATGGTACAGATTTGTATAGATCTGTATGGATCTCATACAAAAGCTAATGGAAAATAGTGCGGCTTATATGATGTACTCTAGATCTGAAGAAATCTTCTGCTAATACAGAAAAACTTATCTGGACAATTACTGAATCAAACTCTAATGAAATAAATACCTGTAAACCTCTATGGTAACTTCTGTATGAAGTTATCTCTCAACTGGAAATAGATTAGTTGATATCTCACAACCTCTGAATTACACACACTGAAGAGTGGACGTTCTCTAATGCAAATGGAATCTTAGAACCCTTGGCTCAGTCTTCTTAGAAGAATTCTTAGAAAAAATCAATAATCATAATCTCATAATAATTCAGCTCTCTCCCATGAGAAACCCTTATACCCTCCAAAAATGTTTGCTTGCCTTAATTAGGGTTTCATAATTAAAATAGGCCAAATAATTAATATTTAATTAAATCAATCAAATATTAATATCTCCCTCACTACATGTCGGATCCTCAAACCGTCTGAAGCTGGTGAACCAGGGAGCAATTCTACACATGACCATGCCAAAATAAGGGTGCTCCACTGAATGTCAAATATCCCTAAATAATAGGAGCTCAGGTAAACATGTCTAAAAGAGCCTAAACAAAAGCCAACTAGACAAATTTTGCTAATCGAAGCCAAGCCAAGCTCCATCAAGACCCTCTATCCACCCTATCAGCCTACGAGGGTCACATAATAGGCTAACCATCAGCTCTGATGATGTCCACTAAAAAAGGGGACATGGCACTATATCAAGGAAATGTATGCTTAGGTAAATTATTTTTTGAATTCTTTACATTTTGTTGATTTGAGAAAAATGCACAATGCCATGACATAGGCATGAGAGGTGACTCTTACAAGGTTTTGAGGGAGAAGAAGAGGTTTCAGGTATGATATGATAAGGTCATCATAGATTATAATAATAGTGATAAAGAGAAAAGAGAAATCCCCAATGTCCTTTGAGAAGGATAATAATCTATTCAAGGAAAGACTAGAAAATAAAGGCTGAAAAGAGAACATTGAAGCTCCACGAAAGAAGAGAGAAGAAGGAAGACTCCAAAAGAGAGCCAAGAAGGATAAGAAGAGATCCCAAGTGAGGACTCAAAGAAGATTAAATACCCAAAAGCGGTTTAGGAGGAAAAATTGAAAATATTGATAAGGTGAAGGTCTAAATAGGTGAAGAAAATAAATAATAATGGAGGAGGTGGATATAGAAAAGGAAATAGAGGACATAAGAAGAGAATTGGAATAAGGTATAGAGAGCATAGAGATCATGATGAATCTCATAAGAGAGAAAGAAAGCTAATGGAGTGAATATAAGGTGAGAATAAAGGTGAAGTGGCCACTAGAGTCACTTCTGAGAATAATGCACAAGAAAGGTGTCTTGAAAGATAAGAAGAAGAAAGAGGGAACAACCCAAAGAGTCATGAGAAGAGATAAGTTTCCAAGTGATCAACATGATAGAGAATTTGAGAAGAGGGTTCTCATTGAAGATAAAAATAAATATAAATAAGTTATAATAAGTGCCAATAACATCACATGAGGGTGAAGAAAAGAAGACAAGATGGAATATGTCTATGACAAAGGCATTCAAAGACACTATGTGGTCTCTCATTTTGTATGCTAACATTATTTTTGAGTTTGTATTTGAAGGTCTGAAAAATAAATTGGTGAATTCCAAGCATGAGGCCTCAAAGTTGATGAATACTGGGATAAGAATGTCACCCATCAAGCGGCAAAAGGATGGAAAAGAGAAATAACTTCTTGAAGAAACCAAAGTGAAGGGGATTAAAGGTATATTGCATGCTGAAAATGGAGATAGAAAGGAATTCTATGATATATTTCCAATTTTAGAATTTTAAAAAAGACAAAAATCATAGAATTAAGACATGGAGGTCACCCATGAAGGCATGAATGAAGAGATGAGTTTCCAAAATTTTCCATTAGAGGTAAATGAGTGTTTTAATGTTGAATTTTATTGTATATATGAAGAATATAAAGCTAGTATTAAAATTTTGGAAATTTATGATAGATTAAATACTTCATGTAGAACACAAGGGCATGGATATGTATCACCTAAGTGGCTTAAATAAATAGGTGATGAGAAAAAATAATGTAACCTTAAACACATAGGTCAAAGAAAGAAAAAAACATGAGTGGAAATCAAGCACAAGTATGGAAAAAAATCACAAATGGAAAAGTGTATCAAGTTGGCATGGTAGAGAACCAAGGCATGAGGCATAAAAGATAAGAAAATAAAGGTAAGTGGAAAACCAAGAAGCTACAAGGTAGATAATGGGTGGTGAAAAGCATGGTAAGGGCACAAGAAGATCATATTGCAAGTGTGTTCCAAGAAGGCATGAATGTTAAATAAGATAGTAAATGTACAAATCAAGCAAAAGAGATGGTACAAGAAAACCAAGCAAGTGAAATAAAGGTACATCCATGTGAACAAGGAATAGAATACATAAAGTAAGTTGATTATTTGCAAGATTTGTTTTCTAATGTTGTTTATGATGATATGTTTGAATTTTATTTCAATGAGGAAGATATTATATATATATATATATATATATATATATATATATATATATATATATATATATATATATATATTAGCCATTGAATTAATGAATGGGTATATATTAAAGCAATATAGAGATGATGCACCTCAAAGAGTGATTGAGAAGCATGATATGAAACATGAAGAGGTCAATATAACTCTAAAAAATGAGGGAATCTGAAGATAAGATAAAAATAAGTTGACTAAGATAAGGATGATAAAAATGAACCAAAGTTTGATGAGGTATATGAAGAGTTGGATGCATTTGATTTGTAAAAAGAATTGGAAATTTTGGAAACATACTTTAGCCCATTGAAAGGACAACATACAGGTGTACATCAGCAAGAGAAGCTCCCAAATGATCCCAAATAAGGATGAAATGAATAAGGATTATATGGAAAAGAGGAGGATTTTCTATGAAGGATTGAACAAGACTCTTGAACAAGGAATGGTAAGCATTAATGAGATGAATGTTATAGTTATGAGACAACAAGAAGAAATTGAACATCACAAGCAAAAGAAGAAAGAAGATGAGGTACAAACACTCATGAACAAGCTTGGAAAGGACAAGCAAATGAAATAAAAGAAAGAAAAATACATGTTTATATAATGATATAGTATCTAAAATAGGATAACAAAACCATGAGGAAAGGGATTAAACAAGTTTCCAAGATGCACATCTGAGAGACAAGCTAATGAAGGAAGATAGGCAAGCTGAAATGAAGAAAAATATTGTTGGGATGAAGAATAAACAAAGTGTACAAGATCTATAAGTGATTATAGAGGAAATTTGGCCTCATAACATCCATGAAATGCATGTGTATGATGTTGTATATGCAGATTTAGTAAGGAAAGAGGATGAAGAAGAGTATGAGACTCATGAGTTAATTGTACAAATAGTGGAAACATGGATAATAACATTAGAGAAATAGGTGGTAATAAATAAATGGAATAATAAAGTAAAGAATAGCATGAATAAGACAAATAAGAAACAAATTGGACAATATTCACCTAATAAAAGTGATAAATAAGCTATAAAAGCAAAGCAAGTAAAACATAATTGGAAAAAGAGAAAGATGGCATTTAATTTTTCTCCCTCCTAGGGAGTATGATGTAAGAGCATCCAGAAAATTATCAAAATTTAGTTTTCAAGGTTTAATTACATGATAAGAGGTCAAATTAACATCCTAAAGGTCTTAGGAATTCATGAGATGGCTTAGAATTTGAATTTTAAAACTATATGAACAAGCAAAAAAATGGTCCTAAGAGTCAAATAAGGGAAAAAATTGGTTCAATAGGGTAAAGGAGTCATTTAAAGGGTCATTATAGCCCTAAATGCCTAATTTATAATGTTATAAGCCATGTTATGGTGTGATAACACATACACATATGTTGGGTTGACTAGGACAAAGAAGTAGTTTGGTAACTACTTTGATAACTAGTGTTAAATTAGATGTAAAAAGAAGGTGGTACATGGGTTTTGAAATAGAAGGTGGTGAGAGAAAGGATAGATAGTCTCCAGGAAAATGAAGGAGAGGAGGGTTAGAAAAGGAAGGAAGATAGGAAACCCTCTTAAGGAAGATGAACAAGATTTTTTATAGACAGATTTGTAATAATGAATGTTTCACATGAATAAATATAAGTTGTTAGCATATTGTATTTCCTCCAAGATTGATAGATTGTATTTTTTTTTTATGTTTTTTCAGATGCTACTATAAAATGATGTATAGATATTTTTATGTAGGATACCATAGTTGATAATAATACACAAAGACTTGCAGGAAGATAAGAAAGATGGTAATGGAATTGAAGAAGGTAGAAGCTGATTAATTTTGATCTTTTGACTAAATGAATGAACCTTAAATATTTTTTAGTCATTGAAAAGGTATGGTTATAGGTTTGAAGGCAAACCCCATGATGGAAGGTCACATACAATATGTTTTAGTGAAAGGTCCATGTCCACTTGCCAACTATATTTTCATTCATGTAGATGGCAATAGAACTGAGGGTATAAAATCAAGAAAATAGTAATCAAGATAATGGAGTAATTATGAAAAGTGTGTAAATAAATAGTCTGCAGATTGTTATTAGAATGTTGAAACAATGTTGGTAAACAAGACCTACACATGTGGTGAGACCCCTATTTTAGAGGATTCAAATAATGTTCACATGTTTGACTAAGAAATGGATTTGAGGTTACTATATTATCATCATGGATGGAGGAGAGATAAAGAATTTATCATGAAATTAATCTTGAGACCCTTGTCATGATGGTGGCTAACAAATAATCCCCTATTTTTGTATATTCATTAATGCTTTTTGACTATAGGTATTATCTTTGGAAGGAAAGCTTGATAAACCATGAAAGGTGGGTAAGTCTTATATTGTTATATTTATAGTCATATCACTTTATACTTTCATGTAACATGACCCATTGTAATTAATCCTAATGCAGACCTATGTAACTCATATTCCCTTGTTAGTACAACCAATAAATAGTTTGAAATATGATTGATCTATGGATGGTAGTGATAATGTATGTGTGGAAGAGAGATGTATGATAGTTTATATTATATTATTAGGAAAAGGAAGGGGTGATAAGATAATATCCCTTAGAGAGTGGTGTATATCTTAGAGGAGGAACCTCTTATCAAAGTGAACATTGGCATACATAAACCTACCCTGTTATGCAATCCACAGACTAAACCAAGTATATTAAACAAATAAAGGTGAAATATTCTCATGGAATATATGTTGGAAATCATATAAATTTGTATAAACCCTTGAAAAGGATCTAGGTTAAGTTTACAGGATTTAAGAAGAGGCGTAAGCCTCAAATGCCAATGCATAATCCAAGAAACATATACAGTCATTTTTTTCTCATTGTTTCATGTAAAAAAGTGTTAAAACAAGGATTTAAACCTATGGGAGGAGTTAATATATATTGATAAATAAAAATTTAAGTCAATTTTGGCTCTTGAAACAAAATAAAATGTAAGATAACAAATTTTATAAGCCCACAGGTCTGTGGAGGCCTAAACAAACCCTGTATTAGGGTTTGGGAGATTGTGAGAGATTGAACTATCGAATATAGATAAAAAAAATTAATATTGTATAAGGAAATATTTTATAATAAATTAGATAGGTTTTAGATTGGTATGTATCGTAAAAGTATGGATTTGGCATAGTGGCCTTTAAATAGTCCTAATTGGGCCTAAAAGGGAGTGGATTTTCAAAGGAAGTGATGACTAGATGGTGAGTCAATTAAATAAAATTTACAATCACATCAAGGGGTATAAGTTAAGTCTATAAATTATATTATATCTTTGGTGAAGTTATTGGAGATGATGAATCAAGTGGAAACCTTAGGAAAAGGGATACAAGCCTTATAAGCCCACAGGGAGCTTAGATGGTGGAAAGAGGTGCAAAAGTGTATTGAAATTATTCTAAGAGGTATATATAGGTATGATATGATCCATTTATACCATCTAAGTAATAATTATATTTATTTGAAACTTAGTTCTATGTTTGGTCCATGAGACCTATAGGATGGTGGCCATGTTCAAGAATAAAATAAGAATGAAATGAATAGCATAGTTGATAAATGTGAATGTCATTAATGAGGTTTAATTAAATGAAGAGGATGTTTTTAAGATAATAATAAATAGGTAGATGTGTTTAGAGACTAGTAAGCCTAAGAATATAAGAACAATGTTGGACTAGAATTGGTAACTTGTTGATCAACTCATCAAGTAAATTGACACTAGTGGGAATGATGAGTTGTAGACTTCTCCTCAATATATTTGCATCAATAATACTCATATATATATATATATATATATATATATATATATATATATATATATATATATATATATATATATATATATATATATGTATATGTACATTTACATATAAATATATGTGAATACATGCATACATACATAAATGTGTGTGTGTGTGTGTGTGTGTGTGTGTGTGTGTGTGTGTGTGTGTGTGTGTGTGTCTATATATTTATAGATACATACATACATATATACACACACACATACACACATGTTTGTGTGTGTTTTTGTATAAACACACATGCATGCATGTGCATGCACACACACACATGTATGTATGCATATAGAATATGCAAATTCAATTATAAGTGTTATATCTATAAGTTTCAATTAATCATAAGGTAAATTAATTGAGTCAATATAATGTTATAAGTGAACACAACATAATTTATCTACATGGTTGGTCCAATGATGTAATCCGACATGTTTTTTAAATTATTATAACATCATAAGCAAGTTTCATTTCAGAGACATTATGCTTTAGCATTTTATCATTCACACAAAAAACTTAGATGAATTCCTTAAACATATAACTAAATCCATATGTTATTATGATTATTAGATATATGTAGTGGTTATATGATCATGTGAACTATCATGATGATGACAGATATTTTATAACATGTGATCATTTTTCCTATTTATACAATAGTTAAAATTTTAATCATCACTCATTAAGGAACATTCAAATGAATTGATACCCGAAGTACACATGATTATCCAATTGATTGGATTAAAAATTTAAATGGAGATATATATATATATATATTAAAAATCTCCATTTAAAATTATAATCCAATCAATTGGATGATCATGTGTAGTTAGGGTATAATTTATTTGAATGTTCCTTAATGTACACACATTCAAAATATATAAAACAATGACTTATGAATGATATAATTTTATAGTATACTTTTTTATTTATTATATTTGTCATATATGTGATGAGTTACGTATCAATTTTATACCCATATTCTCATGGTATACATGATTTGTATTTAGGAGATAGAGGTGACATATTAGTCATGAACATACAATGAATGAAATCATTTACACCATTTGGATATATCTATACATTGTGGGCATATCTAAATTTAGGGAATATTTTCACACTTATTAGGTTTGATCTTTATATGTTAATCCATTTATTATAATATAAAATTGAATACAAGAATTGATATTACTTATAGTTTATAGATTGTGATTTCTTATGAATATTTTAATTTTGTATAATGGATGATGACATTGATTTATTATGTGGAATAAAATTTCTTGTTATATGCATGTTTACAATTACATTCTGTGACAATATATGCATGATATACTATGTGATTATATGATTTTATCTATAATGTCTTATCATATTGTGTGTTAGTTATGTGAAAGTATCACACAGTCTATGTGTTACAACCCTACCTAGAGAGGCATCACATTTTTATTAGCCTACTAACCTTATAGTATTATCTTAGTCGATATAATTTTTGATTACTCGGTACAGTTGATTATTCTATTTTGGACATTATTATATTGGTTATGATTGATTCATCATTCTGGTAGATGTATATACCTAATTAAGTTGTAATATATTATTTTATTTTTTTCATATCATATTTTTTTATTTTTTTATGTATATTCCTTGATCAGGTGTTGATGATGTTATGTTCGGTGTTTGCAAGAATAGGTTGAGTGAGCTAGGCTCATTTGTGGACTTTGGCCACTAGGAAAATAATGGGAAAATATTATGAGTAGTTGGGGTTGGTACCAATAGTTAAAACATGTTATTATTATAACCATGGTTTGTATCGAGTCCTTTTATTTAGGTTACTTTGTATTTTATTGTGTTCTTGTCATTTTTCAAGTGATTACTTGTGTCATTATTTTAAGTTTTGCTTAGATTTAATGAGTTAAGGGATAATCTAATGTCCATGTTCATGTTTCATTCTACAATGCCATTTTGTATTTTAGATTATTTTTGGGATATATTTAGCAATATTGCTTTTAACATACAATTCTCCCCATTATATAATTAGTCATTGACTTTAGAAATGATATAATAACATTGAAATAATCTCCCCCTTGAGTGGTTAGACCATGACTTCAGTTAGTCTCCCATGGACCTATAATGAGTATGATTCATTGAAAAATAGGTTTTTCATATTATTATGTCTTGGCATGTTTTAAATTCATATGCATATTATGGATATATCATTATATGGTATAAGATTGGTTTTGGCATAGCTAGGTATGGGCTCAACTTAGCACTATTAGTATTTTTTAGATTGGCACCTTGGTATTTCTACGTGGAAAGTTAGGGAGATATTGGAGAGAAAAATCTTGTGAAAATCACTCAGGGTAGTTGAAAATATTTAATTCTTTGTTTTGGTCTTACAACCCACTGCCATGGTTAGTTTTAGCATTGACATTTTGGGAAAAACCCTAGCATGGATCCCTTATGCAATAGCATGGCATAGGAGTTGTGAATTATTCATAGGGAAGTTTGATTGTTATATATAATCTGCGGCATTCTTCCTTAGGATGTAGGAGTTGAGGAAAGAGCCATGATTGGCTAGATGAAGACCTAAGTCCTCCAAAATGTCCACGCAAACTATGGAAAGATAGGGAATGTATAGATGATAAGTGACCTAGCCTTAAACGTCTATAATAAATTTTACAAGTAATTGTTTTCTTTAATTTTTCATGTGTAAGGATTAAACTACTAGTTTTTTGTTGCTCTGGGGTTTTGTTAAAAAATTAAATGAACCATATGGGTTCATGATGAAGTTAGGAGACTTCACAATGAACCCATATGCTTATACACCCATATAAATTAAATAAATTGATAATACCTATTTTGATAAGATAGGATTACTTTTGTCTTCTACTATGTAAGTAATCTTGATGGTGGATTACAATTTAATTTTTGAAATGATTTACATGAAAGAAAGGGATATATGGTTATGCCCTATATGGATTATTTGCATAACCCTATTAAGCAGGGTATCATTGAATACCCAAGTTTTGTGTATTCATTTTAAAACATTAATAGGAACTTAAAATTTGTATTTTTATCTTTATTAAACCACTATAGACTTTATGATTTCAAACATAGCTATAGGACGTGTCTAAACTTTTGGCCAAAAAGTTAATCTTTGACAGGCTAAGTAATTGAGTACATAATTTAACCATTGGGAACAAAATTTATATTGTAGGGGATTCAAAACATACAAATTATAGTTAAATTTTATTTATATAATACACCCTATGATTGTTTTCATCCTTGTTTGGCATGATAAAAACTTATTTTTTTATATCTTTCATTATTCTTTGAACCATCTTGGTCAATCCGCATATTAAGTAAGGGTTTTGAAGATGGAGTTATTTTATTATTGTTTATGAATTTATTTAAACTTTTATAAACAATTCCAAGATAATATTATAATCTCATTTAATTTAATGAAGCATGACCTATTCTTAAAGGTCAGATTGATATGGTTTCCTTTTTGCCCTGCAAGGTTGGTTGAGTGTGTATGCCTCCTTTATTATGGAGAATGTCCTTTACAATGTCTTTGGACCATATGATAATGGTCCATACCCATCAATCATGTTATTTTAAAATTGGGCTAAATATGGATGATTTGGGCTTTTGATATTGGTTGATTTTAGCCTCTTTTCCATTTTAGACTACCCTTATAATTTTATCTTGACCATGGAATGTAGTGTGAAACCATCAGTTGTTTTACTAAGCTAAAATTATATATACAATATGAAGTGAGTTATCTTTAATTAATTCTATTAACTGTAACTATTCACATTGGAAAAGGGTGAATTATATCTTCTTGTGCTTGACTATATTTTATGCTCAATTGAATCCAATTTCTTCCTTTGATTATGTTGTAGTTGTATTACTTGTTAAGGTCCATATTTGGTTATTGGTTATGATAATTTGAGGCGGCATGAGAATTATGAGCAGTAAATTCTAACTTGACATATCAATCACCAAGGCTCCGATATCATGAACTTAAATTTACCTCCAAATCTACCTTCCTAAGTTCAAAGCTAATAAGCTAAGAAAGACTCTTATGCTCCCTTGTATAAATGTTTTTTTTTTTTTTTCCTTTTTTCATGTGTAACTTGGGATTTATACAAATTATTTATTATGGTCTTCATTAATTTGTTATACTTGGTGTTTAATGTCTATTATTTAGAGTCATTTTTATTAAATGATTTACTATTGAGTCATGTACCATAGCTTGTGTCACCTATATGCTCATAACTTTCTAGTAAAACCTAGATGCCTATTTACACCATCTAACTAATGGTTGGGGTTTTCAAGGCTATTGATGGTTGGGATCATTAGGATTTACCTTTGGTTTTTTCACTTTGTGGATCATGTACTCATCACTTGTGGATTGGATTTATGTGTTTATGGATGATGGATCCAACATGTTTAGTATGTTATATATTTTTTGCTGATCATAGTGGTCTCATTAATGTAAATGATTATTATGATTATGTTATGAGACATGTAACATAGATTATGGTGATTTGATATTATTTTTTTAATGTTATGTGTGTATGGAAATGCTTATTGTATACATGGTAACATTACAATGCACAAGTATCAAGAAATAGTTAACTCTATTATATAATTCTAAACATTCATATTTATTGAATGGTTGTAACATGGTACACTTATAAATTAATGATGAAATGAGAAGTTTATTATTTATATTATTAATTAATGATATATGAATTTGTATGAATGATAATTACTTTTGACAGTTATAATCTTTCTAACTTCATAATCATTAAAAATTTATCTTTACCATTTTAGCATATGGAAGTGAACTATATAATGTTATTCTTGTTTAAATTTTGACATGAGGAGTATGTTATTTGAGGTGAATTATATGTTTACCTTTGAAACTTCTTGATCATTCTTATAATCTTATATAGGTATATTCAAACCATAAGGAAGATTACAATAGTATGAATAATATGTAGATTGGTCTTGAAAAGAAATTGATTATTGTTACTAAAGTTATTGATTTAAGTTATAATTTCTAATTTTAAAAAAAAATTATGGGAAGTTATCCTTGGTAGATGAAGATTCTAATTAAAACCATGTTTAAGGTTTGCCAACCATAATTTTTGGTTAATTATACATGGAATATTTTGTATGATGTGTAAAAAGTTGGTAAATTATTATTCTGATTCAGGTTAGAACATAATATTGTTACCTTTCTAGTTATGATGAGATCTTGACATTTTTCCATAAAAAGTGGTAACAGTATTGATTGATATTGTTTCTATAATACATGAAATTAGACATAATAAACCTCCTATGAGTTTCTTAAATAACTTACGTTTAGACTAATTTTATGCCTTTCATGTAAATGTAGAGAATAAATGAATTATACATAGTCATAGTTGTACTTGTTCTAATATATTAGAATTCCTTTATTTAATTATTGTTTGATCATATTAGTCCTTACCAGATATGTATTATAGCTAAAATTACTCTTGTAAAATATTTACAACTTTAGATGTTTGAGTTTGTTATATAAATCAACTTTCAAGGATTTATTGATGGGTCTCTTTATTAAAAAAATCATTTGACTTTTACACAAAATTTAAATGATAATATCTCTTTGAAATAAGTTTAACATAATGGTTATGTTGAGAATTATTTTCATTGATGTCAAGGTCAAGATGGATGTCATTTATGTCAATGTACATCTGGTAAAGAGGCATGGTAAAGTGGATGGCCTAGTAAGATGAATGCATAGAATCACAATAGGATGTTTGCGAACACTTGAAAATGTATATGAAGCATAAAATATCTTAGGAAAACTTCACAGTATGTATAAAGAGGTAATACCTGTAGGACTTATCATGTAACTAAATTTATCCTAAACTCTAATTGACCTAATGAGGGGTCATGAGTTGTTATCAAGTCAAATTAGCGTTAGAGAATGTGTAAGATTGATTGATAATTTGAGTGAGGTGGATAATTATTTTAAAATATCTATAAATTATACTTTAAGTCCTAATGTGACCTACAGATCAAAAGCCTAAAGAGTAAAGAGAGAAATTGTGGCCTATTGAGGTATCAAAATTAGTTTCTAAGTTAAGCATGGATAAATGAACATTGACATAGGTATGTTATGATATTTTAGGTATGTTTAACATGTTTGAGATCAAAATTTTCAAGGAGATGTATGGAATTTGGTTTTGAGGTTTCTTATATTCACAAAATGAAGAGTTCTTAACCTAAGAACTTTCATGTACTCATTAGCATGTGTAAGCTCTTTATGAAAATCTAAGATATTAATGGTATATGGGGAAAGGTCCTAGATAAAATATAGAATCACTAATTTATGTATTAAGGGTCTAATATTTATGAATGATCACTAAGGTTATAAGGTAGTTTAAACCTCTCTAAAACCCTAATTTTGACACAATATGGAATATATTTTTGGAAATGGCTTAAAGTGGACTAGATGATCTAGTTTCATGATTGTAGAATTTATAATACTCTCCCAAGTACCTCTAGGTATCATTGGTTTGTTAAATGTGTGAGTGGACCATACAGGAAAAGCCATATTTCTTAGAAGTTTGCTATAGTGGGTAGAGTTAACCGAGTCAAAGTTGATAAGCGGATGGAGATTAAAGATTGAGACATATTTTATTCCCATGGTGTTTTACGATCATTTCCAAACCTCAAATGTGCTAAATTGGTCATGAAATTTGTCCTATCCTTAAAATGCCTAGTGATGTAGATAGCGAGAAAAACCAAGCAAAAGTGAGAATGATATTACAAATGTGTTGTCAAGGATTAAGGATGGATCCAAATGAATGGGGTCTTTTTCCAAAATCTATATTACATATTCAGTTGGTTAGATGTTTTGAGGTCAATGGATATGTTTAAAATATTTCTCATAAGTTAACTTGTCTTGTGTAGATGAGATAGTGAAGGTCTAAGGTTATGAGATTGGTCTAAAATACAAAAGTTGTCACTTGACCATACTATATTTATATCTGAGATTTTCCTAGTGATCTCAGAGGATCTTCCACATGCATCAAGCATAATTGAGCAAAGAAGGTAAAGGACACTTTTTTCTTATGTGAGAATTATATTTGAGTGTGATAGAGCAAAAGAAAATAATCATCAGTTGTGAAAGGGAAAAAAGAGAAAGGTGGACTAGTTAAGAGTGTTGATTGAGTGGGTTCTTGATCAATAATGGGGTTTTAGCCTTCTAACAAGTTTTACCTTTCTAAATTCAATTTGGTGCTCCTTCCTAAGTTAGTGCTCAACTAAAATTTATTCATGGTATTATGGTATAATTTTTCTAAGATGTGCTTCAGTGGGTTTTATTCCCCTTTAGGTTTTCCAACATACATATTGTGCTCATGCATCTCATGATCATGTGAATTGATGATTATGTTTACTAAGATGAACATGCTCATATAATATATTTATGATTGATTAAGTAAGTTTTTAAAAATGTATTGAGGACTGATTCATCCCCCCTCTCAGTCATTTTGCCTCCAACATTTGGTTTCAAAGCCTAATCCTTTGAAGTAAGTCTAAACGCCTAAATGAAGATCCTAGAAGCTATAATGTATAGTTATCAAGCTCAAGGTGGTTTCTCTACCAGTAAGTCTCCATTATTTAATAGATCTAACTATACTTTTTGGATTTTTTGAATGAATATATATTTGATGTCAAAAGGAAATGATATTTGGTATTCAGTTATGGATGGTTATACTACCCCTCCTATTCCACCAATAGATACAATAGGTAATAAGGCTAGTGAAAATGAATCCAAATCAATGAATAGCATTCTTTATGGCCTTTCAGAGGTAGAGGTGGTAAAGGTAATCCATTATGATTCAACCAAATAAATTTGGGACAAATTTAAGATCATCTATGAAGGTGACACCAAGGTAAATATGTCTAGGTTGAAGACTCAGAATATATTTTTAAACGCTAAAAATGAATGAAGATGAAACCATTACATCCTACCTATTGAAGGTTGATTAAGTATTTAATATCATCATAGGATTTGGATAAGAAGTTAAAGAATCTACTATTGTTCAAAAAGTGTTGAGATCACTAACTTCTAAGTTTGACTCTAAGGTATCAACAGTTTAAGTGATGCAAGATTTGGACAATATAGAGATGGATGGGCTTTATGGCATCTTGATTGCCTATGAGATGCATAATAATGAATGAATACCTCCCAAGAAAGAATCAACTTTCAAAGTTGAGAATAATTCAAAATCCAAGAAGGTCATTGATGAGGAACGCTCAGATGTTGATGATGATTAACTAATAGCTATGTTTAAAAGGAAGTTAAGATTTTGATTTGGTAAGTATATAGGTAAGTTGAAATTAAAATGCCTAAACTATGGTAATATTTGTAACTTTGCATCTAAGTGCCCCAACAAGGATAAGTATGAGCATGATGAAAAATATGATGAACATCATGAAGATGACAAGAAGACCTATAATCCTGATTAAAAAAGGAATTCAAAAAGTATGAAGGCAAAAAAAAAACTTTCAAGAACAAGAAAATATTTTATACTAAGGAATAGAATCCTTATGATGTAACTAACTCAAGTGAGTCTAATAGTGATAATGACAGTCATGAACCTGAACATGACAACAATGAAACTTTGTTTATGGACATAGCATAAAACAATTAGGGTTATTCAAGTGGGAAAGACATTATGGTTGATGTGGAATTAGATGAAGAAGTTGAAGTAGATATTAAGGAATATTTGGTAATTTCACTTGAGGAATAGAATTTCCAAAGGAAAAATAATCACAAACTAAGAGCACTTGTTAAGGACTATGAGGATTAGATAGGCTTGTTTAAGGAAAGATTGAGTAACACTTCCCAGAAGTACAATGATATCATCAATCAAGTTGAGGCAAAAATGGAGGTAGTAAATGAAATCCTAAGGGATAAAGAGGAAGAGTTAATCATGTATGAAATTGAAGTAGAATCCTTGAAAATTGAACTAAATCAAGCATCAAGCACGTGAGAATTTTTGTGAAGTTTGAGAAGAGCACTAAGGCATCAGATGACATCTTGAGTTGTGAAAAGTCTGCAAGTGAAAAAATAGGTCTTAGGTTCAAAGAAGATAAAAAGGAGGCACATCAAGTCAAAGAGGATATTGTTGAAGACAATAAGGTCAACATAAAAAGACCTATTAATCATCTAAATGAAATAAGGTATGCCAATTCATTCACTGGTTACTATTTTTTGTGTAATAAGTTTGTGCATAGAGAAAGAGAATGTAGAAGACCCTCCAAGAATGAGTATTCATGGGAATATGGAAGTTGTCACAACTCATATTAGCTAAAAGGTATGTATAAGTTGGTTTTTTACAGTTGTCATGATGTAGGACTCATATCAATATTATGTCCTAATAAGGTTAGAAGGTCATGAAGTGAAAATATGAGGTTTAAAGCCTATAAAATGCTAGAGAGAGGACAAATAAATGTTTGAATACCAAAAATAATGAAGATAAGTCATGATCAGTCCAAAAGCTCAAGTGGACTAGTTGTTGTGATAGATCATGCTTCAAATGACAAAACAAGTCATGAATGTTAGTTATAAGCCCACATTGATCAAATGGATGATGAAGAGATCAAACCTACAATGTATATCAAGCCTATAAGTGTATTTAAGGACATTCAATTAGATGAGAGCATGGCGATCTGGGAATATCCTAAAATTGTAATCTTTTAATTCCCTATAAGAAGTGGTGACTTAATTAGGATTCATGGAGACATTAGTTAGGTAACAAAAGAATTATGGATGTTTGATTTGAGGGAGAGCTATTCAGGTTTATGACTAAGTTTATTATGGATTGAGAAGTGGTCTTGTTAGAAATATTCATCTAAACATGGTATTATTATAGCAAGGTGGGGCATGTTACCTTATTTTTTAAAATTATATGTGTTGAGCTCTTGTAGAAGGAAGGTATGAATTTGTATGAAAGTTATATAAGACCATTTGTCATTAATTTCAAAGGGGGAGAAAGTCCAAGAAATGAGGATTGACCATATTTGGGGAGTTAAAAGTGGGTAATTTGAGGAATGTTTTGTCATCAATCACAAAGGCGGAGTTCATTGAGAAGTATTGTCATTGATGTCAAGATGCATATGGTAATTAGGCGTGGTGAAGTGTTATGTGAAAAGGAAGCCATGTGATAAAGTGACAAGAGATAATTTAAATGTAACCTATTAGCTCTATGTTGAGAGAAAATTTGAATACAACCTGATGATTTTTTTGAGGTTGATATCAAGATTCAGAACAAGGTTGTTCATGAGGAGACCTTAGAAGGCTTATGCATAAGATTCCTAGTATTGTGCATAGAGGAACATGGTATCCTAGTAAGATGAATGAAAAAAATCATATGAGAATGTTTAAGGACACTTGATCATGTATATGAAGCATTGAATCTCTTAGGTAATCTTCAAAATGTGTCTATAGTGGTAAGACCTATATGACCTATCATACAACTAGAGTTGTCCTAGATTTTCCTTGACCTAATGAGGGGTCACGAGGTGTTATCAAGACCTATGAAGGATGAAAACTAGTGTTAGAGTATGTGTAAGGTTTTTTTATCATGTGAGTCAGGTGTAAAATTCTTAAACAATAGTTATAAGGTCTACTTTAAGGCCTAATGTGACCTACAAGTCAAAAGCCTAAAGAGTAGAGAGAGAAATGGTGGTTTATTGAGGTATCAAAATTAGTTTCCAAGGTAATATTGGAAAAATTAACATTTATAGAGGTATTTGATGATATTCTAGGCATGTTGACCAAGTTTGAGGTCAAAGTCTACAAGGAAAGGCATGGAATGTTGTTTTGAGGTTTCATATGTGCATAAAATGAAGGGTTCCAAACTTGAGAAGAACATTCATGTACTCATTGTCATGTGTAACCTATGAATTAAAACCTAATACATTAATGTTATATGTTTAAGGATCCTATCTCAATGTTCCAAGCATTATTTTATGGATTAAGGGTCTAATATTTAAGAAAGATCGATAAGATTGTAAGGTGGTTTAAACCTCTCTAAAACCTTAACTTTGACCTGATACAAAATATCTTGATGGAAATGAGTTATAATGGATTAGATGATCTTTTTTTATTATTGGATCATGTATAGGACTATCCAAGGTACCTCTAGGTGGCATTGGTCTATCAGATGAGGGAGTGGATCCTATAGGAAAATCCATGTTTCTAAAAAAATTACTATAGTAGGCAAAGATGACTGAGTCAAATTTGATACATGTATGGAAGTTAAATATTTAGAATTTTATTTTATTATTATGGGGGTTTTTTAGGAGTTTATATACCTCAAATATGTTAAACTATTCATGGAAGTTATCTTATCACTAAAAAGGCCTAGTGATGTAGATAGTGAGAAACACCTGGCAAGAGTGAGAATGAGATTAGGGATGTGTTATTAAGGATTAGGGATGGGTCCAAATTAATGGATATATTTTTTAATATATGTATTAAATATTAATGATATTTATATTTTTGGAGATCAATGGATATGTTGAAAATATTGCACATAAGTTAACCTATCTTATGCAGATGAGATAGTGAAGGTGTAAGGTTTTGATATTGTTATACAATACCAAAATTTTCACTTAAAAATAATATATTTATATATTATATTTTACTAATTATCTCATATGATAATCCATATGCATCAATATTTTGTCAAAGTTTCTACACAAGAGTTGAAACTCATTTTAACCATGACTGTGTTTGAAAGTAAAGTGATAAATCTAAGTAATCAATCAGGAGTAATGAATTGAAGGCTCTCTAACCTTATCTAAAGAATATAAATATTTTATTTATTTTATAATAAATCATATTACTATTCTTTATTTTCAAAATATTTTAAGTTAGTATAAAATTATTGGAATATTAAAGCCAATATGGCTTATCTGACTAAGTAATGTTTGTGAGAATGGAGATCAATAGATTGGTTTGTAATACCAATTGATATTATCTTTGATTATGACATTTATGATGTATTTTTATATTAAGATGATGTACAATCATATTCATGCATTGGAATACCTTAAAAGTGTTCCTATAGGTAACAAAGGTTCAAGGTTTCATGACTATGTTTCTGGACCAATTAGGATTTTTGAGTGAACTTCTTGCAGAGAAGGGTTTGAGCATTTTTCCCCTAAGTTATGAGATAAAATTCACATGATGATGAATATAATTTCATGAGGATTATATTTAATTTTTTTATTTCCATGTTTTTTTGGTAAATTTGTGTTTGTTCTTCAATTATTTCAGACATACTTTATGGGTTTATATAGGGCTAATATGAATTATTCTAATGATATGCTCCAAGTAGTGGTATGAGATAAAAAGTGTTATAGAGATTTATTAGATTATTATAGGAATATTAGGATTAAATATTTTTTATTATTCCATACAAAGTGTTTTCATGTTCTCTAAAAGGATCAAAAGGTAACATGTTTTAATTAGCCCTAATAGGATTAGGTCTCCTCGAGCCCTGAAAGAGAGATACGGCCTATTTGAGAAAGGTAAAATATAAAGAGACTCAAATAATAGTTGATTCATGTATATGAAGTGTTCTAAGATCTATTACATTACTTAACTAAGAGGATAAGATTTCTTGGATGACCAAGAAGGATATGGATAAGAAAAGTCTTGTACATATACTAGGCATTTTTAGGCCTAAATAAGTGCCTTGAATGAGTTGAATTGAATCAAAGAAGAAGAGGATTATTTGAGATTATTAAGGTGGTGAAAAATATCAAATAAATGATATTAATCAGTCATATACATGTATAATGTATTATAATTTCTTTCATGATAGTTTCAAGCCATATAAGGGTTAATTGAACAAAGAAGGTAAAGGATATTTTGTGCTTGTGTGAGAAGTAATTTGAGTGTGATAGACAAAATGAAGACAATAATCAGTTGTGAGAAGGAAACAAGACCAATGTTTACTAGTTTAAAGTGTTAATTGAGTGGTTTCTTGATCATCAAGGGGGTTGTAGCCTCCTATCAAGTTCATGCTTGCTAACATCAAGTGGGTGTTTGATAAATTTAGTGGTTGGTGCTACCTGTTGTGTTGGTACTCAACTAAAATGTATTCACAGTCTTATAGGAAAAAATTTCCAAGATATGTTTCATTGATTTTTATTCCCCTTGAGGGTTTCCCACATACATATTGTGTTCATGTTTTTCATGCTCTTGTGAATTTATACTTATGCTTACTAAGATGAACATGCTTATCTAACTAATCTATGATTGCTTAAGTAAGTTTGTTTAATGTATTGCAGACTAATTCAAATCCCCCCCCCTTCTTCATCATTTTACTTCCAATAGGTTATAATTATTTATTAATCTACTCTCACTAGTAGAAAAAGTAGTTGGTGATAATTTGATTTAGTAATTATGTGTTATCCATGGAATCATGGTTCTTGTTGTATCTTTTTAGATATGGAAAGTTCCTATGGGTGTATTAAACTGATGATAATTACCTAGATGGCTCTAGTTTAGGTCAAGGATTATTAATATGCCTTGCTTAGTTGTATGTTGACCTCCTTTCATTAGTTATACACACTTGATAGAAGGCGACCTATTCTAATGATCACGTTTTGTTTTAATATGAATTTATATGGCATACTAATTGAATTGAAGGAGTTATATACAGTTGAAATATGCAATTCATATCAATTAAATTAAAAAAATATCATTATTTACATAATGTCTACGTTTTATTTAGTAAGCCTATAGGTATTATGGTAAGTTTTTTCGCAAATAACATAGGATTAGAGTCAAATCATTTTAATCTAGCAAATTTATTTTTCATGTTCACTTATTTCTAAAGTAATTAAGTCAATTTTAGTTGAATGAATGGCTACAATAAGTCAAATCTTTCAAGTGATAAATCACTATGGATTTTCCTATATTGGCTCCCAGTTAATACCTAAGTATTGTATCAATTACTCTCCATAGTAATAGGGCATTGATTTAATTATTTTCCTAATGCTAGTATAAAGGCTTTTATGAATGAGAAATTTAGTGCATATTTCTTCTTGACTCGTTATTAGATAAATTACTTCAAACTAAGTGATGTAATCGGTCTCATAGTTACTAATGGTAATGTTACCCGTATTAATTATTTGATATCAATTCTCTTTCTCATGGGATTATTATTATTATTATTATTATTATTATTATTATTATTATTATTATTATTATTATTATTATTATTATTACACAAATCTAAGCACACCTAAACTTCTTAGGGATAAATGTGTGATGTTATGACAACCAAATCCTATATTTTATGTAAGGAATCTTGACGAGTATCTCTTTAGAGTTTCCCACACCATTGTTGGTTTTATTGGTAATTGGTTAGGTATCCCATACTAGTTTGTTAGATGAAGTCCACTTTGAGATGTCTTTTATATCAGATGATTTAATAACATAAAGGTTGACATATATATATATATATATATATATATATATATATATATATATATATATATATATATAGACCACCTTGACATCTAACTTAATGTTAGATCTAATCATGATAAGAGTGTAATAATAAAAGTTTATTCAAGATTATATATATAATCTTGAATAAACTTTTATTATTACACTCTTATCATGATCAGATCTAACATCAAGTTAGATGTCTAGGTGGTCTACTCTAAAGTACTCTTGGTTGTTACATACACACTAAATGGTCCAATTGGTGGGAAATACTATTGTTTTTATAGATTTTGAAGTTTATCAGTGTGGGCACACACCCTGATGCACCATAAACTATATACTCCTTAGTAAGGACACACTCCCATATATAAATCTTTACTAGTGACTTAATCTTAGTTATACATCTATTATTGACTGATAGAGTACTAATTGGGAGTACCCTTGTGTGAAAATCCATTTGGATGTTGTCTCACACTAGTTAGTGATAATTGAGACTAGTGTTGATGCTTGAATATGTATCATAAGTGCCCAGAGTGTTGAATAACTCTTCTCATTTTAAAATTATATGAATTCAGAGCATGCGTTATAGGTTATGATAATCATTTTATCTATTGATGTAATAGAGGCAAAGTAAATGGATTGTTTCACAATATTTTTAATGTTTTGTGGTTGGGATCCACCATGGCCAAAGTTAGTGTATGTAAAATATGAAGTGGGTAAGTGCACTAACTTGGGGGACAAAAAATGGCCTACCCATGGACATGATTTTTTCTAAAATTTTAGGAATTTGAACTTATGAAGATAATTTGAGATGGATACACTAAAATTTTTAAGATGGTATAACAACGTGAATTGTAGAATTTTGAGTCTAGTTTTAAAAAAACTATTTTTTTTTGAAAAATGGCCAAGTATAAATTGTTCAAACATATAAAATTTGAAGATAGAATCCTATGTTTTATAGAAAACATAGTCGATAGATGGCCGTGCAGCCCACCATTTTCTGAGCATTGTTAAATATTTTTAGAAATCCTTTAGTGAATATTTAGATAAGATATTTTAGTGTGTTACTATATTTTTTTATATTTTTCTGATGAATATTTTTTTAATTAATTAGATATAAAAAACCAACAAAAAAATGGATATCCAACCATGCATCCCACCCTAACTACTTGAAAAAAATAAAAAAAGATTTTTCTTGAATGTGTGTAGAATTAGGCCTAGTTTGTTACCATACAATTTTTTCTTCACTTGGATCAATGAAAATAAATTAGTCAAACATGAATATGCATGTATGGGTGTGGCATGTAGTGGCCTAAAAAATGTGTTGTTAGAAATAAATATAGTTTAAACCCTTAAAATAGCCTAAAATTTATAAAAATCATATATTTTGTTGAGGACAACATACTCATTGTAACGGTAATAAAATTTTGAATTTTGATGTTGAAATCCATAGCGTATTTGGTGATTGAAGTTAAAATTTGTTTGTTTTTCCTAAAAATCTCAATCTTAGCTGTAGATGCACAGTCTCAAGCCTTTGGCTCTTAAAGCCAAGCCATTTTTGAGCCTAAAGGCTCAATTTTTAATTTAAATTCAGATAATGTGTATGCATTATATAATGCATACATGTTGTATAACATGTACATGTTATATAATATATTGTACAAAACATACACATTATATAATGCATACATGTTATGTATATGTTATATAATATATTGTACAAAACATACACATTATATAATGTGTACATGTTATATAACATGTACGCGTTTCTTTTTATAAGTCCAAAACCAACTCCATGAGCATTTGGGAGTTTCATGTGAATCCAAATTTATCCATAAGCTTATATTTACTACTCTAAATTTTATGTATAAGAAAATAAATGTAATAATATAAATTTAAACTTATGTTTTAAATTTATTCTAGTAAATATAAGAAATTTGGGTCACTTAGCAAGTGATAGAGTTGGTCTCATAGTTTCACGACTTATGATGTGGAAAATAGTTTTTAAAAATCCAATCAGGTCAGTACTTAGGCATTTTTAGGGTCTAAGTATTAAACCTAGGGATTTTAGGACATAACTTTTATAATTGATACTCATTTTTGGTAAACATATAGTCATTTCTTAGGTTTTTGTGCTTTCCATATGGATTCTTATAATTTCTAAGAGTCTTAGGTTTGTCAAAATTGATGTTTTCAAACCACTCACTTTGAAATTGATGCAAAGTGGTGTTATTTAGGTAGCATAGGTCACATTGATGACATGTACACATCAAAAAACAACATTAAATGTTAAATTCACTTGAACATTATCCCTCCCTCATGCTTGATCACTTCTTATGCATTCCTCATTACCCATAATCACTCTCTCACCAATCCTCATTTTCCCTAATAAATATCTTATTTACCCTCACTATCCATATTCATCTCTAATCACTCCCTTATCATCCATAATCACTCCTTTAATGATCCTCATTATCCCTAATCATCCCAAATCACTCCCTCCCTATCCTTCATCATCCTTAATCAGTCTTTCCTCATCCCTCATCATACCAAATCACTTCTTCATCCCTATTCACTCCCTCCTCATCCATCCTCATCCCTAATCACTCTTTCATTGATTATCACCATCCCTCATCATCCCTAATGATTCAATTCTCATCCCTCATAATAACTAATCAATCTTTATTCATCCATCATCATCATTAATCACTCCTTAATTTACCCTCACCATCCCTCACCATAATTCATAAATCCATCATTGACCCTCACCATTCCTCACCATTCCAAATATATGTTGTTCAATCCATTATAATAAAAATTAACTCTTTTCTAAGACTTGTGTTGTCAATACCCATTTTTTATAGTTAATTTTATTACTGAATGATTTGGATGATCTTCCAAAGTTATAGTCAAGTAATATAAGTATTAACACAAAATAGAGTATAAATTTTATTCATCAAATTATCTTTATTGTGCAGCTGGTCCCACCTTTGGTAGTTTGGTTCACAAGATAAAAATTAAACACAAATCTCTTGTATAATTTTATAATTCTAAGAAGATTTGAATCAGATGTAAAGTTATTTAGTGTTTTCCATTTATATATAACATGAATCTTGGTTAGGTTCACACATGCACTCCTTGTGTGTTTTATGTGTCCCAAATATTTTATCTCTTACATGGAAAATACACATTTATTCCTGTTATCACAAAAATATGTTTCTACAAAATGTGAAGCACTAGCTCAATATGGTGTAGATGTTCATCTCATGTTTTCTATATATTGATATGTCTTCAAGGTAGATTAAAAAAGGGAATAGGTAAATGGCTTGAGGATGGTGTTAAACTTCTTGAAATGAATGAATTCATTATATGGGTTATCCTAAAAGGTATAATAAACTAGTCAATCAATCCTTCCTTTGTTTTTAAGACTATATTCCAAATGTCTAAAGGTTTAACATGAATATGATAATACCCAAACTTAAGATCAATTTTTGAAAAGACTTGTACACCATGGATATGGTAGAAAACTAACTTAATATTTAAATGAGGCTAATATTTCTTCACATTAATCTTTTTAAGATTTTATTAATTGACTCACAACTTTGGCACAAACACAATTGGGTTTCTGCAAGGCAATGATTTGGGCATGATCTGTCCATTATCCATGAATTCATGGATCTACAAATTGATCTATTCATTCTATAAAAATGATATGTTATATATAAATGTTTGAGATAGAGGTAGTTAAGGGATCAAATCAATAGTATTTTTTAGTGTATAGTATGCAAGAACTTATTTAGGTGACTGCAAGATATCCTTTTATTCATCAAGTTTATGGCTCAATTATTTCATCTTTGTTATTATTGGATAAACCACACTATGATATGGTGAAATAAGGATGTCATTAAACATTTAATTCTTACCATTAAGAGTATTCTTCTTACTATAACTGATAATATTCTTGCACTTCTTGATACTAATGACTAAAATTTTATGAACTAACTATGATATATGGTGTTTTAGATCTAGACAATCTATCACAAAATTTCAAGGATTTACTTCATAAACTACATTTCAATGGTAAATACATGTTTAACCACATGAAAAATATCACAAACCTATAATGGTGAGATGTCACAAAGGATTGCATCTTTAAAAAAGTTTGATTTTGTACACCAAGTGACACTACTAGGTGATCCATTTCTCTAGGCCTACACTAGACCATACACTAGCATATGGTTATGCGTTATTTATAAATTTAAAGTTAAATTTTATAAAAAAATATCTATGAGAAATTAAACTATTCTAAATTCCATCATAAATGATGAAGTGTATTGTCTCACCATTGATCTACTTTTGTTAATGAAACAATATTTTTTATTCATATAATTTCTTGTTAAGGGAAGTAGAGATATTTTTAGTACCAACCATATCATTGGGTTCATAATATATTATCTACTTAAATTTTTATAGTTCTAGATAACTTGTACCCACTACTAAAGATGTGCAAGAAGAGAGCTCAGAGTGTGACACTCTTCATTGGATTTAATAGTGAAGTTATGAATTAAGCACCACTTTCTAATCTGGGACTACTTGTGTTAATCATTTAAAAATTATTTTCCACTATTTGGTATGATTAATCAATAAATATACATAAAAATATAAGGCCTTAAATGTAATTAGTCATATAATAAAATGTCCTCATATGAAAAAAATTGATTGGTTTCCAAGAATTGCATAGCTTGGTGATCCTCATGTATTTACTACCCATTTTTGGTGCTATGGTGGTTTTACTTGATTCTCTTTTTCTAGTGGATTCTCAGTTGTGAATTACATAATTTACAATCGGCCCATATTTTTTCAAAGGTGTTAAATATTTGTGTTTCAAATTTTCCTCCACATCATTTTGATCAATATGTCTTATATTTTATGCTAGAACTCAACTCTCCACTTGTATCTCCTAACATTTTTCATCTCCAAAAAAATACCACCATTAAGGTAATATATGGAGTGATTAAGGATAAGGATGAATGAGGAGTAATTGATTGTAGATGCTCAGGGAGTCAATAAGGATGAGGAGGGATGGTGAGGGTCAATGAGGGAGTGATTAAGGAGGATGAGGGAGTGATTAGGGATGATGAGTGATGGTGAGGATTAATGAGGGAGTGATTAGGGGAGATGAGGGATGAGTAATGAGTGATTAGGGATGATGAGGTGATGAGTAATAATTTATTAAAGATGATGAGGTATACTAAAGCAGTGATTATGGATGATAAGGTGATGTAGGAGCAACACTAGAAAATATAAATAGTTATCTAATTTACATGTTTTGAGTCTTTATAAGATGTTAAAGGTCATAATAAGTATGTAGGAATATTTCTAGTTTTATAGTTTTGTGTCAATTTTGAATTAGATTTATATTAAACTTTTTTGCCAAATATTTCATTTGAATTTTTAAACTTTCATAGAGACTTCAATCTTGTTTCAAGATGTCAAAAATTGAATTTGGTATGGTTAGACTTTAAAAATTATTTTTGGATGCTACAAAACATATACATAAACTCATATTTGATAATTATGTTAGTAGCTAAGTTAGTTGAGGACAAGTTCAACATATAAAAGAAGTTAGAATTTAGTTGATGGTTATTTGGTAATAAGAGTCTTGTCCATGTATTATTTTGTATTTAGAGTCATATTAAAGAGATTTGGACTGGGTAAGATTCAAAATGATTAATGTAAAAAACCCAAAACAAGTGAATAAAGAAAATTTTTGATTATTTATAGACAAGAAAGCAAACAAACCTTGCATCTTCTTGATTATGTGCAAAGATAGTTGGCATTGTGCATGATTAGTAACAAGTTATTTGTGATATTTATTTGAGTGGTAATTTTAAAATACATTTTATTTTATGGTGATTATAATATTTTTAATTTGAGTTCAAAATCTTTATAATGTTTAAATAACAAACTATATACCCTATGCTTTTAAAAACTATGCCTTGAAATCTAAGTGAAGATTAGAGTCTTGTCAAAGAGGAGATTAGATTTGGTGGGATTATAGAATGTAATTGTAATTATTAAATTGAAATAAAATTTACTTAATATTATTTAAACATTGTATGTTTTTATTTTTCTAAGGACAATCTATGTTAAATAACACAACCATATCTTCTATGAGCAAAAGTTCTGAGTATAAATCTATGTGAGAAGGTATATTCATGTATTGGAGGGAACATTAAAATTTATATGTTGGTGATTTTATTATCATATAATCATGAATTATTATAGTATTTAAAGTATCTTTCATATATTTGGATGAGAAGAAATAAAATTATCACAACCTTGTAGTCATCAAGAAACTTAACTCAATCAAAGTACTTTCTTGTGAAAATTGGAAAATTGAGTGTTATAGATGGAAGGAATTGATTTTTTAAAGTGTCTAAATTTTTTTAAGAGGAATTTAAACATTCATGTTTATTTATAACCCTGTTTGGAATGAATTAAAACAAATAACTTCTTCTTAGATTACTATAGACTTCTGATTGAGTATATAGTCTATTTAAATTTGGTTAAGTGAACCTATTGTAGCTTAAAAATGAAATATAACACTTGGAAAACGTGAATAGGTTTAAATAAGACCTAATATAATATTAAAAGTAATTATAACCACCTTTGGAAGATTGAACTATTATTTTGACCCTTCTCTAGTCTGTGAGACCAATCTAAACCTTGTATTAGGGTTTCTACATTCAAAGTGAGTTTTGAGGAGTTTTAAATATCAATAATTCATGAAATTTTGTGAAAATTTTGAGTAAAAAATAAAATAATATAATATAGTGTTTTTAAGTTATGTAAATATGGATAATTATGGATTATGGAGGACTATGTGGTAGATAGCAAAGAGGGAAACCTAAAGACCTAATATGAGAGTAGAAAGAATGAAAATAAGTTATAAAATAGTTGAACCAAGGCCTATAAATTTTTTAATAAATGGGATATATTATAGCATATCCATAAATGAGGTTTATTTTATTATTTTATTCCATATAAGAAGATTATATGACATAGTAATATGTAGTGTCTGATATGAGGATTATGTTGAGAAGTTAAGTAGGGTTGAGAAGAAGTTAGAGAGAACTTAAAGGAGTGGAAGGAAGTTTATCAGAGTCCTATTAAATAATAAGTAACTAGAGATAATATTTGATCTAATTTATTATAAATCATGAATACTATTAAGGGGGATAGTCTCAAAGTAAGAGAGATTGAATACATTTAGTAAGGAGAATAGAATGAAGAGTTTAGTGAGACCATCAAAATAATGGTGGATAATAAATGATATTAATAAAATTTAGATGTAAATTTTAAATGTATGTAGGGTCTAAAGATAGAGATCAAGCAATAAAATACAAATTGAAAGTTACGTGGATATTGGCAAACATCTTGGACAACTAGAGTATGCAATATGGATCTACATCATGAGGGATGGTGAGGGGAAATGAGGGAGTGATTATAAATGATGAGGAATGGTGAGGGTCAATAAGGGAACGATCAGAGATGATTAGGATGGAGTGATTAGGGATGGTGAAGTAGTGATTAGGGATGGTAAAGGCCAATGAGGGAGCGATTAGGGATGGTGAGGGATGATGAGAGTAAATTAGGGAGTGATTAGGGATGATGAGGGAGTGCTTAAAGATGATGAGGGATGGTGAGGGTCAATAAGGGACTAATTAGGGATGAAGAGGGACAAGGAGTGAGTTATTAAGGATGATAAGGAATAATGAGGTCTAATGAGGGAGTGATTAGGGATAATGAAAAATGATGAGAGAGTGATTATGGGTGATGAGGCATGAGTAGCAAGTGATAAAGGATGAGGGAAGGATGATAAACAAGTGAAATTAACATAAAGTGGTTGTTTGATTTGTGTATGTCATAAATGTGACCTATGCTACCCTAATCACACTAGTTTACATCAATTTAAAGGTGCGTGGTTTGAAAACATTCATTTTATTCTCCTTACTAAATGGCTATATGTTTACCAAAAATTGGTCTCACTAAACTCTTCATCAATCTGGAAAGCACAAAAACCTAAAAAATGGCTATATGTTTACCAAAAATTGATTTCAATTGAAAAATTTATGTCTTGAAATCCCTAGGTTTAATATTTGAACCCTAAAAATGCCTAAGAACTAACCTTATTAGATTTTTAAAAACTATTTAACACACCGTAAGGCATGCAACTATGAGACCAATACTAACAGATGCTGAGTGACCTTAATTTTTTATATTTACTAAAATGAATTTAAAGTATAAGTTTACATTTATTTTATCTTATGGAGAAATTTGGCTTTATATGAAACTCTCAAATGCTCATGGAGTTGGTTTTGGACTTGTAACAAAGAAATGCGTATGCATTATATGGTACACTATATAATGCATACACATTATTTGAATTTATAATAACACATACACATTATTATTTTCTCAATAATGCATATACATTATTTTTTCACAATAACACATATGCATTATTACTTTATCAATAAAGCATATGTATTATGGCTCAATAATTACAGATCCATAATTTTAATAACACAATCACATTACCTAAAATGTCCATGGAATTGTCCCCCAACTCCGTGCATATACCCAAGTATGTTATGATAGTAATGGTGAATTATGATCAAGAATTAATCTAAAGACTAATCTAGGATGGGTATTTACAATGAATATTAAGCTAGGGTGATCTAATTAAAAATGGATCAAAAGGAAAGGTAAGGCAAATAATGGATGTTGTTGATCTTCATTCAAAATATCATGACTATGTTTAGATATCATCTAAGCATACACTTAACCAATGTATGATATGAAGTAGCATGAGATCAAATCCTATCAGACATTAGGAAAACATCTAAGGATGGTGTGAAACAATGAAAATAAGAATCAAGTTCACTTTACAGATTTACCCTTGCAAGCAAACAACATTAACCCAAATGTAAAAAGAGTAAGCAAATGAAATGAACCTAAATAATTTAAATTAACTTAACATTGACACAAGTTAATAGATTTTCATTAAAATGTACATATTATGAATTCATAAGAACCATTCCAATCTATAAATTAGAATAAAAAAGTGAGAGAGCAGCCAAGATGACAAAAGACATAAGAAAATTTGGACAAACTTTACAAAATTATTTGCTTATGTCAATTTCACAAAATTATAATTAGCTCTTGGCTCTAAGAACTCCCACCATTAAAAATTAACAATGTTACATTTTATAAAAGTTAAGGAAGTATCTTCGTCATTCATATCCAATTAAAAAAGTATAAGTGTAAGTATAACTATTCCTTTTTTAACATAGTTTTAGAATACACTAGACTTTTCCTTATGGACTGACCTATAGGAAAAGTGCTTTTCAAATTAAACATGCCTTTAAAAGAAAAATATTTTGTTTTCAAAATATTACAAAGTTTCTACAAAAAATAATAATCTTAACTATCTTTGAGGCCCATGTGTTAATGTCATCCCCTATTTCTACTAAAGAACCTTTATTACCTTCTCATGTTGCTCATCAATCAACCTAAGGTTAATAATAGGCTCCATGAAAAATTCATCTTCTTGGTCTACCAAATTTCTAAATTCTCTATCATTTATTCCTAATGATTTTTAAATTCTCCTTTTTTTGTTAATATTTTCTTCTCCTATTAGGATCATATCCATTACCCTATGTTTTTCCACTCTATATTTGCTTTGGCTTTTGTTCTTGACTTCCTGCATGACTAGGGTGGTTCAATGTTTCAACTCTTCATCCATGACGAGGCCCATGGATCTAAGTGTAGTTTGTTTTGTTATCATGGTCCCCAAAAAAATTTATATCTTGTTTAGTAGTTCTTTTTTTAATCTTTAAGGAGACATTCAAAATAATTATACCATGTGCTTAAACCCTTAATATTATCCATAATCAATCCTATGACTATGTTGAGATGATCTAGGATAATGGTCTTGAAACCATGGATTTGATCTTCCATCAAGATGTTGGTTAATTATTTTATTTTATCTCTTGAATTCTACAATTTAGTGATTAATATTTTTGGTATTACATCTTGTTAGCTCAATACATTATGTCTAGACCTTATTAAATTTAGATAATTAAGCATGTCATATAAGGATTCTTCAAATATCATAATCACATCATAAATAAATGATAATATAGCTTGCTTCTCTTAATTTTTCTTTCCCTTTTTTAGATTCTCCTTGTGTTGTTTCATGCCTTTGTGGGTAGCATGTAATTTGGTTGACTGTCCTTTTGCCAATTCAAGCTCATTTTCATCAAAATTAGGACTTTATCCTATTTTTGACCCTCCTACTAGATTATATTGAATAAATGGTTCCACCTTTTGAAAAGAAAACTCTTATCCTCTGACCATGGCTTTCTTCTCAGTCACCCTCTATAAACTGGAAATTGTTGGGTTAAATTTGATTCCAATTAATGACTTTGTTATCGTTGGGGTTGGGGTTTCCATCTATTTTTCACTTGGCTCCCTTGGAGTTGTCATCCTTTGTTCCTCTTCCTTTTTTAGAGAAACTATCCATGGCTTGAGTTCATCATGGATAGTGATGTTGACTAACTTTCTAATTTCCCAAGGATGATGTATAGTAGGGATCTTCCACAATTTTCCATTTACAAATCATTTGGGGATGGTTTGGCCCTAGGTTGGGTTTTCCTCACTGAAAAGGATGACCTCACTCAAAGGGTGAGTAAATATCATTTTGGATCTCTTGATTTCTATTGGGACTAATTCCAACTCAACTTTTCTCTTTTGGGTATCCAATAGAACTAGGTCCAAGGGTAATTCCTTCCCCTTTTATTTCTCTATCTTTTCATCTTGATCTTATTCTTCATCTGATTGGTAAGTACTAAATAACATGATAGGTTAATACTCAATTTTTTCCCTAGGGTCTAATTCTATTATGTTAATTGCTTCAACCTATGATCCTAGTTCTTTGGGTTGGGTTAAGGATGATGCTTTCTACTCATGTCTCCTTTCCTCTAGTTTATGTTCAATTGGTGGCTTAGATTTTATTTGGATATTTGTGTTTTTATATTTTCTCTTCTAAACCAATAAGATATTTAGATTTGTAATTTTACACCTATATATCATTATCATGGCATTTTCGTGGCACTTTACACATTCATATTTAAAAAAATGACCATTACCCTTTGAAATTTTTGTGTTGATCCCTCACTGCTCGATCTTTTTGCATGAATAAATATGGTTCATTAATATCAATCTTAAGAATTAAATTCCATTAGCTACCTCTATAATATTCCCTACATTTATGGCATTTATCACTATCACATTCATCTTGGCTATATTGAAAAGTCCGCTTTGATCATTCACCATTAGATTCTCTTGGTATGAATCAATGTGTTCCATTGATCTTTAAAAGGTTCTCGATCTTTAACTTGTGGCTTGTGGTATCTCACACTGATAGATCATGTTTGGGTGAACAATCATGTACCATAAATCTTAGGAAGATGATTGAGCTTTAATTAATGGCTTACATTTATTCCATGTGTCATTTCTACATTCACCCTGAGATTCATTAAAAATTTAGGGTTAATCTCATAACATTGGATAATTTAGGTGTAGATCACCATGCTCCATTGGATCATCAGTCTGAGGGGTAGAGTACCATTGGCTACTCAATGCTCTATTTTTGGAATCATGATACATTTCACCTTCTCACTCACCCTAGATTTCCATTAAAATTTTGACTTGGCATGCACCATTAGATTAATCTTGTCCAGAAAATGCATGTTATTGATCACTGAAAGATTTTTGAACTTTATCTTAGGACCCAAGATTTACATTTAATCGTGCACTGTCAAATTTTCCCATCTAAGTAAATGTGTGCCATCGGATTATGGTCTAGGTAATTGAATGTGATTGGATCCTATGGAAAATAAGAAATATTAAAGTTAGGGCATGGGAATAATATGAGGCTTAAGCTAAAGTTTGAGATCGAAATTTTTATTCATATTAATAAACATGAATTAAAATTTTTAATTTAATGTCCTAAGTTGAGTTTTGAGACATGTTAAAGGCGTCCCTAGGAAATAAAATACCTATCCTAAAGTCTTAGCCTAAGGTTTATATTAATAAATATGATAAGTGTTAGGGTAAGGCTTTAGGATAAGCTTTATAATAAAGGGACCATGCATTAGTTTAGACCATGTCAATAATAAAATAGACTAGGAGGTCACAAGACATAGATGGACCAAGCATAAAAACTTTAGCCTAAGGTTTGGTCGTGTTAAAAATATTACTAATCCTTAGGATAAAAATTGAACTAAGTCCATGTCATAATTAAAATTGTCCCATGTAAAATATTTCCACCAAATTTGAATTTTAATTCAAAGGACATGAGTTAGGGTAACTATAGTTAGGTTTTTGAACTAATCACACATAAATTTAACTTGATTTCAATAGACCAAAGGCTAGTAAAAGATAAAGTCATTATTAAATCATATAACCTAGACATTACTTATTCCAAATGGACTCCATTGGAGTTGTGGCCTAAAACATAAATACCAAAAGTGAGAAACTTCAAAAGAGGAAAAACCATGATTATATAAAAACATGTCCATTAATCCAAATGAGAGTTATGAGCAATGTTCAAACATGCTATATATATGTTGATAAGTGAATTTTAAAATTTAAGGTACAAATTTGCACAATTTGACACAAGGGTCCCCATATTTTTACAAATAGGGGTATGTTCACCTCAATAAATGGTGACTTCTAGGTGAAACATAGTAATATGTTAGAATTTAGAGACTTTGGTTTAGACTAATAATTAAGATACTTATTCTATTTGATCAGGTACCATCATTAAGATAACTTCTTGGTCAGAATAAATATTGAAAATACATAATTAAGATCAAACACCAAGACATAGCCATGATTTGTCTATACTTTTATTCCACTTACTAATTACCACAACATTTAGAAAACAACTTTTTGGTTCATGACTTTAATCATTAATGTTGACTTTCAACAGGTTTAGATATTTATTAAGAAGCATACCTTAGATTATGGAAGGCTTTGGCATTGCTCTAATATAAGCCAAGCATCTATAACCCTGATAGATATGTCTTTGGCTCCATTTAAGGCCTAAATACATTTCTATTTAGGCATCCATAGCCTTTGTGGAGATTACTAGAATCACCTTCGCTTAGGAAGCTATTTAATTTTGCAATAAGGTTCTTATTTTTTGTCTTTTCAAGTCATTTTGACTTTATAGAAAAGGTTAGGAACCATGTTATCTAGGTTTATGTATTTGGTCATGTGTTTTGTCTTCAGATAATCATCCTTGGCTATAAAATCTGTCCTAATCAATTAAATTTTTTTAAGTGCAAGCATGACTATATCCTAATAATCTAGTCTTTCACCCTACATGATAAATCCTTCTTAGAACCAAACTCATATTAGAACATGGTTTATAATCTCAAGGTGAAATTAATATATTCATTATTATTTACTATTTTCTCTAAACTATAACATTAATCTCATATTTTAATAATTCTTAATCAACCAATACAAAGAGAACATGCCTGCATTCCTAAACTATGAGATTTCTTTGAGAAATCATGTGAGTATTGAGTTGAGGGTTTGTCTAAAAGGACTTATTGGAAGCAAGGATAAAATTAGAGAAATCAAACAAAAAAAAAATTAAGTAAATAAGAAATAAATATATATAAAAATATGCATAAACAAGGGACATGAAGGAAAGACTAGAAAGGAACTAATCTTGACTACGTACACTAACTTTAACTAGTCTTACAGTCATTCCATGAAGACCCCAAGTGGGACAATAATTAATTAATGCTTGAGGTATTTCCCATTGGTGGGTAGTGTGAACTCTACTCCATATAATTCTTTTAGCTTAAAGGTAATATCTTTAAGTATCTCAACTATCTGGTAAGAATTTATCCATAAAGGTGTGAACTTCCCATGTTTACCCTTAGGCTAAGATACCTTATCCCAAAGAATAACTATCATTTCTTGAACACCTTTATATTTGAATGTTTATCAAAACACCTTTTGACTAAGGTTTGGTGTTTTCTAAAATTGGAAAAATTCTCTTCTCTCACATCTTCCATATGTATGATGTCCAACATCCTTAAACTTGCAAATTCATGGTCCTCGTCCATATACTCTTGCATGAACATATATGTTGGTAGTTTGAGGGTGATGGGGAATAAGGGTTCTTGACCATAAACTATGAAGAATGGTGATGTTTTGAGAGCTTGTTTGATTCTAATTTTATCTACCTAAAGGTCATACTTAAGCAACTCATGCCATATCCTAGGTTTATCAACTAAAAAGTTATTTATAGCCTTCATCAAGTTCTTATTTGTTGATTCAGATACTCTATTACCTTGAAGATAATGGTTTGATGAGAAATTTAGGATGAAACTATTATCATATGCCTATTCTAAAATTTATATATATATAAAAGTAGTTCCATTATCACATACAAGAGATACAGGTGTCCCAAACCTAGTACATATGTTTGATTCTAAAAATTTGATCACCTCTTTGGTCTTGTACTATTTATTTTAAAATAATTAAATCCATATGGTGAAATAGTTAATATTAGGAAAAATTTATTTATTACCATCATATGAATTAATGTCAATGACCCCCACAAAATCTAGCCTCCATTGGGCAAAGGGTTTATCAACTATTACTGGTCTTAGTGGCATCACTTCCTTAGGTTATTTGGTGTTGATTACTTTGCGTGAGTGGTATTCTCTCACATGTTTGTTATCATCCTTGAGGATTATAGGCCAATAATAATCATATCTAAATATTTTTTGTGCTATAGTCTTTATGGATGGATGTCTACTTCCTATTTTTTCATGGAAGGTGTTCATGATCTTAGTTTCTTTACTCTTGGAGACACATCTCATGTAAATGAATTTAAAGTTCTTCTTGTAAAACACTCAATCTTTGATTAGAATGTGAGTTTTCTTGAGCCTTAGATAAATTATTTGTTCTTTAATTAAACATATAGGGCAATAACCATTGATTAGTAAGTGGATAGTGGGATCATACCAATCATTAAGTCTAAAACTTTGCTTCTCTACATTCATAACATGTATCATGGGGTTAGTATTTGAAATCAATTAAATTATACCCTAACATCTTACCATTTTGTTATTATTCATTTCAATGTCATATTCTTGGAGTACATATATCCACTTACCTCTCATTTCTCCTAGTTCATTTTAAATTAGCATGAGCTTAGTGGTAGGGTCTGGTAGAATGGCATGCACCTTATTCCTAAGGATACAATGCCTAAAAATATTTACTACCTTGACCAAAGCACATGTTTGTTTGTCAATAAAAGAGTAGTTTAACTCAACATTTTTAAGGTTAGTAATCGTGAAATCTATTCTATGGTCACATCCATCCATTTTATGAATTATAACTACAACTATTGTATGATCTAAAGTAAAGGAGTAAAGATAAAAATATTTAGTGAAGTATGGACTTATGAGTATAGGGGCTTGTCCAATTTCCTCCTTGATGTATTTGAAAGCATTATTTGACTCCTCATTCCCAGTGATCTTAACCTCTTTCTTCAACATTTCATTCAAAGGTTTCACTATTTCTACAAAACAAAAAATCAATTTTCTTACAAAATCTATTTTACCAAAGAATGAATTTTATTCCTTCATACTATTAAGGGGACCTATATTAGATATTGCATTTAATCTATTAGGGTATACACACACAGACACACACACACACACACACACACACACACACACACACACACACACACACACACACACACACACACACACACACACACACACACACACACACACACACACACACACACACACACACACACACATAAATTTGTTCCTTAGTGATAACATGTACTAATAGTTTTCCATCAGTAACATAGAATATACTTTTATTTGGGTTGATAAAAATACCATACCTTCGGCATATTTCAAACACCTATTATAGGTACATAATATGATCTTCCCTATTTTTATAAAATATAGTTAGATCATCAATGTATATAATAATGCAGTTACCAATAAGACCTTGAAAATCATGATCCATATCCATTTGAAAGGTGTCTCATGAATTTATCAATATAAAAGGCATTCTCTTGTAGGCAACCATGCCCCACTTAGTACTAAATTCATTTTTCATCCTATCCTCTTGATTTACTAGGACCTAGTTATACTGTAAAAAACCATTAAGAAATGACATAATTGGAAAACAAGAAACATTTTTTATTACTTAGTCAAGAGAATGTAGGGGTAATTATCTTTCTTGGATGCTCTATTTAGGTTTCTAAAATCAATGCATAGTCTGATTTCACCATTTTTATTTATGACTAGGACTATATTAGCAACCCAAGTGGAATGCCTAATGAGAAACACAATCTTGGCATCTAAGATCTTCTTGACCTCTTTGTATATTAGTGGTTCTAAGACTAGGTTGATAGGCCTTTGCTTTTGTCTAAAAGGTTTGTAGTTTTATTTTAAAGGCATGGTATGAGTTATGAACTTTGGATCAAAGATATTTAGGTCATCATAAGACCATGCTATGATATATTTATATTTGGTCAACATTTATTTGGCTCTTTTGGACTCAATTCTTGTATAGGTTATACCAATATTAGCTAGTTGAGGTTTACATTATAATATAATATCAATTGCATTATAATCTTTACCACTTACTATAGTAGTATTGGTGGCCTTAGCTAGTCTATCATAATCATAGAGTCTCTCTAAGGCTATCATGCCTTTGGGGATATTATTTTCACTAAATTGAATGAAATTGGCATCAAGTTTTCTTTCAATGTTCTCACCCTGAAGTAAATTGGCTTCATCAATAATTTGACCCTTAAATGCTTTTGAACTAGTCATGAAGTCTATAATCTATTGATGATCATCGAATACCTATAAGTGGTTCACATTATCTGGCATTGAGGAATATGGGATTAAATAAATTGTAAGGCTTTATATCTTGGAAATTTTATTTGACATAAGGTTAGTTGTAGCTAAAAAAAGTTCATTTAGAACCTTATTTTCTTCCCTCATGATTGACTTAATGCTAAAAGAATCAAAATATTCAATCACGTCCCACACTTTAAATTTATACTTTTTGATATACAAAAATTTACATTGATATTTAATATTGACCTAACTAACCACTAGTTTAGACTTACCAAAAACTAATAGTTACTTGGCCTCATGCTTGATTGTAAATTGTAACCCAAAAATAATTGATTCATACATAGCCAAATTATTGGTGAAATAGAACTAAAGTTTGTAAGAGACATTGTAATATTTCCCATTGGTATTTATTAACACCACTCCTACCCTATAACTTGATTTTCATCTAGCACCATAAAAAGAAAATTCCATAATCCAAGCAAAGAATGATTTTTTTTATAGTTATATACCTTTATGGTGTCAAGAGTATAAACACCAAGATTTAATTTAACCATGTTGACCCTCTCATTTATTATATTGTACTCAGTGATCATATGTTTAATTTTAGGCTCCTTTTCTATCTTGATTTTCTTGGGGACTCCCTTCTAAGGAAACTACATATGTGAATAATCTACTGACATATAACCATTCAATCTCCTAATCTAGTATATGCTCAATATCATCCCATAAGCATTAGGTATGTCAACCACTTGGATATAAATGAATTGTTGGATCCTTTTCTTTGAGAAAAGTTATATGTGAACATTCAATAATTCACCAATCACTTTGAATCTTGATTTATCTAATTGAGTTACCACTCTATCATATTTAATTGGAGTCAAAACCTAATTGCTCAAATATACCATGAGGCATAATATTTATAGATGTACTACAATATAATAAATAATTATGCAAATTTTTACCAAGGATCCTGAATCTAAGTAGGAAATCAGGGACATATACTTTACTTTTGTGTATTATGACATTAGCATGTGCATATTTTATAGGATTACTAGGATTTTTAGACAAAGATTCCCACAACAAATACCTTTGTTTAGTAATCTATGTCAACTCATTCAAGATAATGTTAAATTTGATCCTTTTCATGTCCTCTACTAAGTTATACCTAGTCTTATTTTAATAATTGGATGTATCAACATTGTGTTTAAAATTAATTCCCTTAGGAGGTTATAAATTATTATATAAGGTAGTTTCAAGAGGGATCTCAAAGTTATTTGGAGGAGTTGAAGTGGAATGTGGTTATTTTTGCTCTCAATTTCTCAGAGGATAAGTCCTATTCAAAATTTCCAAAGAAGCATGAATCTCTTCAAGAATATCCTCAAGCTCATTTTCCTCTTGGAAAGAGAACTCAAATGTCTCCACCATGAGATTTGGATTAAAAGATATAGATGACCTTGAAGATCTTGATGTACCTTCATCATAGTCCTTATTAGGGATAACTTCAAAAGTATCTAATTCTTCTCGGAAGGATTGAAAAGCATTAAATTTTTTAGCACAATCTATTTACCCATGTTTAAAAGTGTAATGAACTATAGAATAGTTAGGTAAAGCAACATCATTAATTTTTATATCAGGCATGTTCTTGCTAGCAGATGGCTCATTATTCTTGTTGTTGTGGTAACTATCATTTTGAAATATATTATTAGGCCTATTAAACCTTTGAAAATATAAATTTTTACTAGAACTCTCTCTAGCATTGATTACTTGATTTTTCAACTGAACGAAGTCATTTCTAATCTTTTAAACAATCTTGAGGATAAAATCACTCTCATTCTTTGGGTCCTTAGAATTATGAACTTGGGTATTATCATTAGCTATAGACATTAATTTTTTTTAATCCTATGGATGAGAACCATTGGTAGTATTGTTCAATAATTCCATGTTTTGAGTAGGATGAACATGTCTCAAAGGTATGTTATTCAAGACTGGAAGTTGGTTCAGGGTAGGTACATTTTGGTTGGCATTAGAAATAAAATTTAGAATGTGCAAATGTGGATTGGCATTAGGATTGGAGTATGCCAATTGTTATTTGGGTTACATATGGTCAATAATGATCATAGACTCAACATAACTAAATATAATGTATTCATGGGTCCAACATCTCTCTTTATAAACATATAAGTCATAGGATCCAAGGCATCCTTATATATTTCCAAGGTTAAGGCCTCATTAAGTCTATAAGGAGCCATGGTCCTGCTAAAAATATTCTTGAAACTATAATTAAAGGCATCTATGGTCTCATTTGTATCCCTTTTGTCTATGGTGAATTATTGGTACAAGACATAAGGAATGATGATTTTACAAAATTGGGCAATGAAAACATTGTTAAAATCAACCCAACTAGTAATGTAATTTTTAGGGAGGTTTAGAAACCATTCATATGCATCATCTTTAAAAGTAAAAGGATATAGTCTACATGATACATATTTATGAGTCACATTCAGCAATCTTAATGTTTCTTTAAAACTCTTAATGTGTTCCTCAATAGTTACAATGCCAATAGGACTAAATGTTGTAAAATAATTTTTAGGATTTTGAGGAAGGTTATGTACCAACCTAGCATATTGATCGAAGAACCACCTTGCCAAGCCAAACCTTGATAAATATTGAACATATGGACACTATGGATTGGTGAAGTTGGCAAAGACTTTGAAATTCAACACTTACCTTTGTTCTGACTAGTTATCCTATGATATTTGAATGAAAGCAGAGGTTTTCTAGTTTTAGAACATGACCTTGTTCTAATTATTGGTAATTTCAGCTTATGTATTTTTAATATTGTTTGAAATATTATGTGTTAGTCTTATCTTTTTAGGAGATAATGATCAGGCTTACACATTAAGTTAAATTTTCAAATATTTATATAAAAGATGAGAAAGGACAATAATCTTTAACTATGTTATCTCAAAGATGCATCTAAATATGTAAGTATGATTGATACTTACATGTTTAAGATTGAATAAACTCAAATTATAAAAGTATATATCAATATTTGATCAAAAAAACTATTAGTAACCTCAAACCCATTGAATTGATCAAGCTTAATACATATTTACCATAATTAATCATATGCCTTCAAATAATTTTGATATTTATTTAAATGAAGCACAAAGATGGGTCAAATATTGTAAAGATAAAATATTTTAACACAATTTAGGAAAGGATGACACAATTGTGTAAAGGTTACACTAGTTTTTTAACATAATTCATTAAAATAATCAAACACACTTTAAATCTACAAATATCTAATGACCTTCCTTCTAATGCCATTGAAGCCCCAGTTGTTGATGCCTAAATATGTATCATAGGGGCCCAAAGTGTTCGATAACACTTTTCATTTTAGAATTCTATGAATTCAAAGCATGAGTTTTAGATTGTGATAATCTTGTTATCTATTGATGGAATAGAGGAAAAGAAAATGGATAGTTTCATTATATTTATAATGTTTGGTGGTTGGGAACCAACATGGCCAAAGTTAGTATATGTAAAATATGAAGTATGTTATGCAAGAAATGGTGAATTATGATCAAGAAATAATCTAAAGACTAATCTATGAAGGATATTTATAATGAAGATTAAGCTAGGGTGATCTGATTAAAAAGTAAGCAAAATTAAAGGTATGGTAGAGAGCGGATGTTGTTGATCTTCATTCTAAAAATCATGAAAAAGTTCAGATGTCATCTAGGCATACACTTCACCAATGTATGATATGAAGTAGCATATGCTTAAATCCTATCATACATCAGGAAAACATATAAGGATGGTGTAAAATAAAGAAAATAAGAATCAAGTTCACTTTAAATATTTACCTCTACAAGAAAATAACATTAGCCCAAATGAAAGAAGAGTAACTAAATGAAATGAACCTAAAGACTTTCAATTAACTTAATATAGGCAGAAGTTAATAGCTATACATTCAAATGTACATATCATATATTCATAAGAACTATTAAAATCTAGAAATTATAAAAAATAAGTAAGAGAGAATCTAGGATGATAAAAGACAAGCAAATTTTGACAAACTTTGCAAAATTCTTTTCTTATATTAATTGTTCAAAATTTCACTTAGCTATTGGATCTAAGAACTCCCCCCCTGCATTTACAATTGATAATTATCCCTCTTATACAAGATAAGGAAGTATTTTGGTCAGTCATATCCATTTATAAAAGTATAAGTGTAAGGATAACTACCCTTTTTTTACATAGTTTTAGAATACACTAGAATTTTCCTAATAAAATGACCTATAGGAAAAACACTTCACAAGTTGCACATGCCTTGATAAGAATAATATTCTATTTTCAAAATATTACAAAGTTTATATAGAATATAATATACCTAACTAGTTTTGAGGCCCCTGTGTCGATGCACTCCCCCATTTCTATTGAAGAACCTTCATTGCCTTCTCATGCTACTCATCAATCAACCTAAGTTTAACAACAAGATCCATGAAATTTTCATCGTCTTGGTCTACCAATTTTCTAAGGTCTCTATCATTTCTTCTCAAGGCTTATTTAATGATCCTTACTTTAGTAATATTTTCTTCTATTGTTAGGATCATATCCATGACCCTACTATTATCCACTTCATATTTTCCTTAGCTTTTGATCCTAACTTCTTACATGACTAGGGTGGTTCTATGTTTGAAATATTCATCTATGATGAAGCCCATGGAGTTGAGTGTAGTTGGTTTTGAGATCATTGTCCCCAAGAATTATTTAATCATATATAATAGTTCCTTGTCATCCTTAAGGAGACCTTCCAAATACTTAAACCATGTGATCAAACCCTCAATCTTATACATAATCAGTCCCATGGATATTTTGATATGATCCAAGTTTATGGTCATGAAAATAGGAATTTTATCTTCCATCAAGATGTTGATCAATTCTTTCATTTTATCTCTTGAATTTTACCATTGGGTAGTTAAACTTTTTTTTATTGCATATTTTTGGTTCAATACATTTTTTCTAGACCTTATTAATATTAGATAATTAAACACATCATAAAAATATGATTAAAACATCTTAATCATAGCATAAGGGACTTATAATATAGTATCCTTCTCTAAATTTTCCTTTTGATTTTATAGATTATCCTTGTGTTGCTGCATGACATTTAGGGTAGCCTGTAACTAGGTTGACTATGCTTGGGCTAATTTAAGGACATTTTCCTCAAAAATAGGGCTTTATCATAATTTTTTTCCTCCTAGTAGAATCAAACCAATAAATGGTTCCACCTTTTGAAATGTGAACTCTTCTCCTTTGACCATATATTTCTTCTTAGTCACCCTATGTAGACTGTTAGTTATTAGGTCAAACTTAACACCAATTGAAGACTATTATCTTTAGGGTTAGGGTTTCCATTTGGTTTTCACTTAGATCCCATGGAGTTTTCATCCTTTTTTCCTCTACGTTTTGTAGAGAAACTATCCATGGCTTGAGTTCATCATGGACAATGATGTTGATAGACTTTGTAATTGCCCAAGGATGATGTATAGTAGGGATATTATAAACTATACCATATACAAATCATTCATGGATGGTTGGGCCTTAGATTTGGTTTTCCTCACTAAAAATGTTTACCTAACTCAAAGGGTGAGTTAATATGAACTTGGGCCTCTTGCTTCCTATTGGGACCAATGCTAGCTTAGTTTTTCTCTTTGGGGGTATTCACTAGAACTAATTACAAGGATAATTCCTTCCACTTTTCTTTCTCTATCTCTTCATCTTGAGATTCTTCTTCATTATATGGGTAAGAATTGGATAGTACGTTAAGTTCATCCTCAATTATTTTCCCAAGCTCTAATGATATTACGTAAATTCTTTCAAGCCATGATCCTAGTTCTTCGAGCTAGGTTGAGGATATTCTATTTTCTTAGGTCTCCTTTCCTATAGTTTTTATGCAATGGGTGACTTAAATTTGATTTGGATCTTTGCATTTATACCATTGAATTTATGAACCCAAAGGACCTTTATATTTGTCAGTTTATACCTATGCGGTGTCATCATGGCATTTTCAAAGCACTTTGCTCATTCATATTTGAGAAATTGACCATTGCCATTTTAAACTTTTATGTTGATATCACACCACCCGATATTTCTACATGAATCAATGTGGTTCATTGATCTTGATCCTAAGAATTAAATGCCATTAGTTGCCTCTATAATATTCCATATTATTGTGACATTTGTCACTACCACGTTCATCCTAGCTATGTTGAAAATTCCACTTTGATCATGCATCATTAGATCCTCCAAGTATGAGTCAATGCACTCTATTCATCTTTAAAAGGTGATCGATATTTAACTTGTGGCTTATATTATATTGGATCATCAGATCATGTTTGGGTGAATAATCATGTACCATTGATCTTAGGAAGATGATTGATATTTAATTCAAGGCTTTGATTTATACCACATGTCCTTTTAACATTAACCCTGAGACTCATTAAAAAGTAAAGGTTGATCTCACACCATTGAATCATCTGGGTCTTGATCACCATGCTCCATTAGATCACCTATCTGAGAGATGGATTACCATTGCCTACTTGATGCTATATTATTAGAATTATAACACATCTCACCTTATCTCTCTCCCCAAATTTCCATTAAAAACTTGGACTTGACATGAACCATTAGATCAATATTATTTGAGTAAATATACATCATTGATCATTAAAAGATGTTCAAACTTTAAATTAGGACCCAAGATTTTCCTTTAATCCCTCATCATAAGATTTTCCTATCTGAGTAAATGCATGTTGTTGGATTATGATTCATGTAGTTTAATTTGATTTGTTCCTTTAGACAATAGGAAATATTAAAGTTAGGGCATGGGAATAATATAAGGCTTTGGCTAAAGTTTTAGACCAAAGTTTTTATTCATATTAATAAACAAGAATTAAATATTTTAATCTAAAGTCCTAAGCTAGGTTTTAAGACATGTTAAAGGGGACCCACAAAATAAAATATCTAACCTGAAATCACAGCCTAAGGTTTGTATTCATAAATATGATAAACCTTAGTGTAAGGATTTAGAATAAGCTTTGTAACAAAGGAACCATACATTAGTTTAGACCATGCCAATAATAAAATAGATTAGGAGGTCACATGACATAGAGGGACCGAGCATAAGATTATTAGCCTAAGTTTTGGTCATGTTAAAAAATAATACTAATCCTTAGGGATAAAAATTAAACTAAGTCCATGTCATAATTAAAATGTTCCCACGTAAAATGTTCCCACCAAATTTGAATTTTAATTCAAAGGGCATGAGCTAGAGTAATTAGAGTTAAGGTTTTGAACTAATCAGACATGAATTTATATTAATTTCAATAGACCAAAGGATAATAAAATATCAATTCATTATTAAATCATAAAACCTAGATATTGCTTATTCTAAATGGACTCCATTAGAGTTACGACCTGAAACATAAAGATCAAATGTTAGAAACTTCAAAAGGGGAGAAACCATGTTTATCTAAAAACATGTCCATTAATCTAAATGAAAGTTATGACTAACATGAAAACATGCTATATATATATTGATCAAGTGAATTTTCAAATTTAGGGTATAAATTTGCAAACTTTGACACAAGGGTCCCCATTTTTCAAAAATGGGGGTATGTTGACCTCAACAACAGGCATGCAATGTCACTTTGTACTTTAAATTTAAGTGATTCTTTAATTTTTTTTGGGCTCATTTAATTTAGTATTCGAGCATTTTTTATACTATAGGTAACTTTGGGACTTGAAGAGTTACAACATTTATTAATGATTTGTTCCAACCAAACATGATTGTGAAGTGATCCACAAAGGAACTTAGAGTTTTTAGGATGAATAATAAGCTACCATTTTATAAATTCTAGTGTGCTATAATTTCTATATATCTCTCAAAATAAATGATTTTAAGGAATCTCAATTTCTAAAATGTCTATTGTTATCACCCCCAATCCTTGGTTGGGTTAACCCTTTCTATTAGAATCTAGGCAATCTTCACCTACCAACCATTAAATTATATGGGTGAGTCAATGGGAGATAGGTGATAAAGGCATCACTTTTATAACTAAGGGAATAATGTTTGACATCTATTATTAGTTTGTATGCATGAGACTTCCATAGATACTTGGAACATTATGACATAGGGAAGACCAAGGGTTCAACCTAAACCTAGAGGGCTAAGTAAGGTATGAAAGGGCTGATTTAATTGAATAAGCCAACAAATATTGAGCTATCCACTTGTAAATTTGAGTTCCCTAAGTCATTGGAAACCTATGAAACTTAAGTGATCATGATAACCATTATTTTTTATATGGATAAAAATTATTGAAAATTCTTGTTTGTGGAGCTAAATATTATGTTATTATTTAACTAAAAAAGATTAAATGATGATTTTTTTAGATATAGTATGGTAGTTTAATCTAAATGATTTTAGTGGAGTAAAATTGTTTCTATTAGTCAGTAAGGCTACCCATTACCCTCTTTTTCCTAAATATAACAAAATTGTTATGATTAGCACAAACTTCATTATTGGACAATAGTCGAAAGTCACTATAAATTATGGTTTTGCCTAGATGTCACTATACATGACCAGTGGTAGTGTTGCAACAATTTAAATACTATGAAAAGTTCTTGGTAATCATTGTACCATCCAAATTAATGGACATATATTCAACAATTAACAAGGTTTTTTTAAACTAAGACGTTATTGTGGTTGGTTGATTGCAACCATTATGTTTCTTGAAAATAGATAAACTTTATGATGTCATAGAAACATATGTATTTAAGATAAATTTAGGCTTGAATATATTATGAGAATTTGTCTTCCTTCAATTTAAATGAATAAGTCTATAGTTTTTTAACTTTAGAATCTAGAAGCTATTATTATGGGAAAATGTTTTGCTTCTGTGGTAATTTTTATTATGATCATGGATATGATTTAATCCTATAAGGATGATAATATAATCCTAGAGATGCTTTGATCTTTGGATGAATGTTGGCATCCTTGGGATATCTATTATGAATTTTAATTAAACTTAATATTTGTGGGGGATTGCAGTTCCTATGGTAATATAACATTCCCCTTGATCCTTGGCTAATCTCACCCTTTCCCAAAGTGATGTTACATCAAATAAAACATCACTATTAGATCTTTGACTCATTGAAGTGATTCAATTATAATAATAGAGATATAAGCTTTTTATTGGAATTAGGAGACCGTGCCTTAGTGACCATTGATAGATTACATATGCAACCCATCTAGTGATGCTAAGGCATAATATCATGAGAAGACCAAGGACGTGACTCAATCCTGAAGGGCCTAGTAGCATGGATGTGGCTAAATTTCTTGGGGAGGTTAAATATTTTAGGGATCTCTTACTATTATCAGGTATCATGAGCCATTTAATCCATGAAGCATAAACATTATTGGTAACTTCTAAAAATCATGGAAACATATTTATGATCTCTATCAGAACATAACATTACCTATAAGAAGGTGGTCATTAACATGATATCCCTGGGACTAAGTACACTTCATTATATGGTGGATATTTGATTTCATTAGGATGGAATCTAGACATCAAATGGACTGATGGAAAGCATGGACCCTTGTGCTTTACTAGCAAGTATTTTTAACTATTGAAATGTGAAAAATACATGATCATAACTACCTATATATAAATATGTGCCTAAATTATGCAATTCCCTCATAAATATACAATGTTATATATTTTGTATACCCTTTTGATGTGTGGAATTGATTAACCATGTGAAACATATGAACATTTTATGTTATCAATCTAGTTGTCTAGTATATATGTCATGTTATATGATATTGTGTATTTAAACCATGTAATTTTAATGAGAATTATGAACACTAATCACTTGTGTAATGTAACTCATATTCCTAAATAAAATCCTTTGATTGAAACTTTTAAGGTATAGTGCCATGATGAATCTTGTAATCTTGGATCATTATTCTAGTTATGAACATCAATACAAGTGTGAGATTGAGGGTTGAGGTTTAAGAGGAACTATATCGGTAATGGTTTATACTTGGTATGGGCTAGGGGGTGGAGTCTCTCATAGATTAAAAACCCACTTCACCCCTTTTCATGAGGCAACCACCTAATTCATTCAAATTATACACCGTGAGTGCCACATATTAGCCATGATATATTCATTCATAATGGTCGCCTTATGGTTAAATGTTTCTTTATCTACCTCTCAGAGGTTATTATTAAACAACCCTTATGGATTTTCCTTAATGTAGCCTTAGGAAGCACTAGCTAGTCCTACAAGTTGAAATTTTATGAAAAATCAATAATGTAGTACTTGCTAAAATACATACATGTATTGGTCTATAAATACAAACATGTTGTCGATGAGGGATTTTTTATATTTATACATAATAGATATGAATTGAGATGAATATATGTATGATCTATTTTAAAGCATAACTAGTATGTATATTGTTATTATGCTCATAAGGAGTAATGTAAGTCTTGATCAAGTAGATTTGGAATCTTGGGTACCTTTAAATTCTATCATGAAGTAAGTGCAATAAGATGGTGGGATTTTGATCCTTGTATCCATCATGTGAGATCACAAAATTATGGAGAGCATGTTGTAAGACTTTTAGTTGTATGTGAATGACTATGATGGCTTCTCCAATGTTCAATTTGGTTGATTTGAGAATTTACACTAACCCATGAATGATGATTTTTAAATTAAAATTAATCATATAGTATAAGCTACTATTGTGTGTTAGCATTCTATGATGAATATTAATAAATTTATGCACAAGGAATAACATGTGTTGATAAAAACACTATTTAGATTTTAAAATATGATGGAATATGGTGGGATTGTACTATTACAACTACTCTAAGAATCAATCTGGAAAGCACAAAAACCTAAAAAATGGCTATATGTTTACCAAAAATTGATTTCAATTGAAAAATTTATGTCTTGAAATCCCTAGGTTTAATATTTGAACCCTAAAAATGCCTAAGAACTAACCTTATTAGATTTTTAAAAACTATTTAACACACCGTAAGGCATGCAACTATGAGACCAATACTAACAGATGCTGAGTGACCTTAATTTTTTATATTTACTAAAATGAATTTAAAGTATAAGTTTACATTTATTTTATCTTATGGAGAAATTTGGCTTTATATGAAACTCTCAAATGCTCATGGAGTTGGTTTTGGACTTGTAACAAAGAAATGCGTATGCATTATATGGTACACTATATAATGCATACACATTATTTGAATTTATAATAACACATACACATTATTATTTTCTCAATAATGCATATGCATTATTTTTTCACAATAACACATATGCATTATTACTTTATCAATAAAGCATATGTATTATGGCTCAATAATTACAGATCCATAATTTTAATAACACAATCACATTACCTAAAATGTCCATGGAATTGTCCCCCAACTCCGTGCATATACCCAAGTATGTTATGATAGTAATGGTGAATTATGATCAAGAATTAATCTAAAGACTAATCTAGGATGGGTATTTACAATGAATATTAAGCTAGGGTGATCTAATTAAAAATGGATCAAAAGGAAAGGTAAGGCAAATAATGGATGTTGTTGATCTTCATTCAAAATATCATGACTATGTTTAGATATCATCTAAGCATACACTTAACCAATGTATGATATGAAGTAGCATGAGATCAAATCCTATCAGACATTAGGAAAACATCTAAGGATGGTGTGAAACAATGAAAATAAGAATCAAGTTCACTTTACAGATTTACCCTTGCAAGCAAACAACATTAACCCAAATGTAAAAAGAGTAAGCAAATGAAATGAACCTAAATAATTTAAATTAACTTAACATTGACACAAGTTAATAGCTTTTCATTAAAATGTACATATTATGAATTCATAAGAACCATTCCAATCTATAAATTAGAATAAAAAAGTGAGAGAGCAGCCAAGATGACAAAAGACATAAGAAAATTTGGACAAACTTTACAAAATTATTTGCTTATGTCAATTTCACAAAATTATAATTAGCTCTTGGCTCTAAGAACTCCCACCATTAAAAATTAACAATGTTACATTTTATAAAAGTTAAGGAAGTATCTTCGTCATTCATATCCAATTAAAAAAGTATAAGTGTAAGGATAACTATTCCTTTTTTAACATAGTTTTAGAATACACTAGACTTTTCCTTATGGACTGACCTATAGGAAAAGTGCTTTTCAAATTAAACATGCCTTTAAAAGAAAAATATTTTGTTTTCAAAATATTACAAAGTTTCTACAAAAAATAATAATCTTAACTATCTTTGAGGCCCATGTGTTAATGTCATCCCCTATTTCTACTAAAGAACCTTTATTACCTTCTCATGTTGCTCATCAATCAACCTAAGGTTAATAATAGGCTCCATGAAAAATTCATCTTCTTGGTCTACCAAATTTCTAAATTCTCTATCATTTATTCCTAATGATTTTTAAATTCTCCTTTTTTTGTTAATATTTTCTTCTCCTATTAGGATCATATCCATTACCCTATGTTTTTCCACTCTATATTTGCTTTGGCTTTTGTTCTTGACTTCCTGCATGACTAGGGTGGTTCAATGTTTCAACTCTTCATCCATGACGAGGCCCATGGATCTAAGTGTAGTTTGTTTTGTTATCATGGTCCCCAAAAAAATTTATATCTTGTTTAGTAGTTCTTTTTTTTATCTTTAAGGAGACATTCAAAATAATTATACCATGTGCTTAAACCCTTAATATTATCCATAATCAATCCTATGACTATGTTGAGATGATCTAGGATAATGGTCTTGAAACCATGGATTTGATCTTCCATCAAGATGTTGGTTAATTATTTTATTTTATCTCTTGAATTCTACAATTTAGTGATTAATATTTTTGGTATTACATCTTGTTAGCTCAATACATTATGTCTAGACCTTATTAAATTTAGATAATTAAGCATGTCATATAAGGATTCTTCAAATATCATAATCACATCATAAATAAATGATAATATAGCTTGCTTCTCTTAATTTTTCTTTCCCTTTTTTAGATTCTCCTTGTGTTGTTTCATGCCTTTGTGGGTAGCATGTAATTTGGTTGACTGTCCTTTTGCCAATTCAAGCTCATTTTCATCAAAATTAGGACTTTATCCTATTTTTTACCCTCCTACTAGATTCTATTGAATAAATGGTTCCACCTTTTGAAAAGAAAACTCTTATCCTCTGACCATGGCTTTCTTCTCAGTCACCCTCTATAAACTGGAAATTGTTGGGTTAAATTTGATTCCAATTAATGACTTTGTTATCGTTGGGGTTGGGGTTTCCATCTATTTTTCACTTGGCTCCCTTGGAGTTGTCATCCTTTGTTCCTCTTCCTTTTTTAGAGAAACTATCCATGGCTTGAGTTCATCATGGATAGTGATGTTGACTAACTTTCTAATTTCCCAAGGATGATGTATAGTAGGGATCTTCCACAATTTTCCATTTACAAATCATTTGGGGATGGTTTGACCCTAGGTTGGGTTTTCCTCACTGAAAAGGATGACCTCACTCAAAGGGTGAGTAAATATCATTTTGGATCTCTTGATTTCTATTGGGACTAATTCCAACTCAACTTTTCTCTTTTGGGTATCCAATAGAACTAGGTCCAAGGGTAATTCCTTCCCCTTTTATTTCTCTATCTTTTCATCTTGATCTTATTCTTCATCTGATTGGTAAGCACTAAATAACATGATAGGTTAATACTCAATTTTTTCCCTAGGGTCTAATTCTATTATGTTAATTGCTTCAACCTATGATCCTAGTTCTTTGGGTTGGGTTAAGGATGATGCTTTCTACTCATGTCTCCTTTCCTCTAGTTTATGTTCAATTGGTGGCTTAGATTTTATTTGGATATTTGTGTTTTTATATTTTCTCTTCTAAACCAATAAGATATTTAGATTTGTAATTTTACACCTATATATCATTATCATGGCATTTTCGTGGCACTTTACACATTCATATTAAAAAAAATGACCATTACCCTTTGAAATTTTTGTGTTGATCCCTCACTGCTCGATCTTTTTGCATGAATAAATATGGTTCATTAATATCAATCTTAAGAATTAAATTCCATTAGCTACCTCTATAATATTCCCTACATTTATGGCATTTATCACTATCACATTCATCTTGGCTATATTGAAAAGTCCGCTTTGATCATTCACCATTAGATTCTCTTGGTATGAATCAATGTGTTCCATTGATCTTTAAAAGGTTCTCGATCTTTAACTTGTGGCTTGTGGTATCTCACACTGATAGATCATGTTTGGGTGAACAATCATGTACCATAAATCTTAGGAAGATGATTGAGCTTTAATTAATGGCTTACATTTATTCCATGTGTCATTTCTACATTCACCCTGAGATTCATTAAAAATTTAGGGTTAATCTCATAACATTGGATAATTTAGGTGTAGATCACCATGCTCCATTGGATCATCAGTCTGAGGGGTAGAGTACCATTGGCTACTCAATGCTCTATTTTTGGAATCATGATACATTTCACCTTCTCACTCACCCTAGATTTCCATTAAAATTTTGACTTGGCATGCACCATTAGATCAATCTTGTCCAAAAAATGCATGTTATTGATCACTAAAAGATTTTTGAACTTTATCTTAGGACCCAAGATTTACATTTAATCGTGCACTGTCAAATTTTCCCATCTAAGTAAATGTGTGCCATCGGATTATGGTCTAGGTAATTGAATGTGATTGGATCCTATGGAAAATAAGAAATATTAAAGTTAGGGCATGGGAATAATATGAGGCTTAAGCTAAAGTTTGAGATCGAAGTTTTTATTCATATTAATAAACATGAATTAAAATTTTTAATTTAATGTCCTAAGTTGAGTTTTGAGACATGTTAAAGGCGTCCCTAGGAAATAAAATACCTATCCTAAAGTCTTAGCCTAAGGTTTATATTAATAAATATGATAAGTGTTAGGGTAAGGCTTTAGGATAAGCTTTATAATAAAGGGACCATGCATTAGTTTAGACCATGTCAATAATAAAATAGACTAGGAGGTCACAAGACATAGATGGACCAAGCATAAAAATTTTAGCCTAAGGTTTGGTCGTGTTAAAAATATTACTAATCCTTAGGATAAAAATTGAACTAAGTCCATGTCATAATTAAAATTGTCCCATGTAAAATATTTCCACCAAATTTGAATTTTAATTCAAAGGACATGAGTTAGGGTAACTATAGTTAGGTTTTTGAACTAATCACACATAAATTTAACTTGATTTCAATAGACCAAAGGCTAGTAAAAGATAAAGTCATTATTAAATCATATAACCTAGACATTACTTATTCCAAATGGACTCCATTGGAGTTGTGGCCTAAAACATAAATACCAAAAGTGAGAAACTTCAAAAGAGGAAAAACCATGATTATATAAAAACATGTCTATTAATCCAAATGAGAGTTATGAGCAATGTTCAAACATGCTATATATATGTTGATAAGTGAATTTTAAAATTTAAGGTACAAATTTGCACAATTTGACACAAGGGTCCCCATATTTTTACAAATAGGGGTATGTTCACCTCAATAAATGGTGACTTCTAGGTGAAACATAGTAATATGTTAGAATTTAGAGACTTTGGTTTAGACTAATAATTAAGATACTTATTCTATTTGATCAGGTACCATCATTAAGATAACTTCTTGGTCAGAATAAATATTGAAAATACATAATTAAGATCAAACACCAAGACATAGCCATGATTTGTCTATACTTTTATTCCACTTACTAATTACCACAACATTTAGAAAACAACTTTTTGGTTCATGACTTTAATCATTAATGTTGACTTTCAACAGGTTTAGATATTTATTAAAAAGCATACCTTAGATTATGGAAGGCTTTGGCATTGCTCTAATATAAGCCAAGCATCTATAACCCTGATAGATATGTCTTTTGCTCCATTTAAGGCCTAAATACATTTCTATTTAGGCATCCATAGCCTTTGTGGAGATTACTAGAATCACCTTCGCTTAGGAAGCTATTTAATTTTGCAATAAGGTTCTTATTTTTTGTCTTTTCAAGTCATTTTGACTTTATAGAAAAGGTTAGGAACCATGTTATCTAGGTTTATGTATTTGGTCATGTGTTTTGTCTTCAGATAATCATCCTTGGCTATAAAATCTGTCCTAATCAATTAAATTTTTTTAAGTGCAAGCATGACTATATCCTAATAATCTAGTCTTTCACCCTACATGATAAATCCTTCTTAGAACCAAACTCATATTAGAACATGGTTTATAATCTCAAGGTGAAATTAATATATTCATTATTATTTACTATTTTCTCTAAACTATAACATTAATCTCATATTTTAATAATTCTTAATCAACCAATACAAAGAGAACATGCCTGCATTCCTAAACTATGAGATTTCTTTGAGAAATCATGTGAGTATTGAGTTGAGGGTTTGTCTAAAAGGACTTATTGGAAGCAAGGATAAAAGTAGAGAAATCAAACCAAAAAAAAAGTAAGTAAATAAGAAATAAATATATATAAAAATATGCATAAACAAGGGACATGAAGGAAAGACTAGAAAGGAACTAATCTTGACTACGTACACTAACTTTAACTAGTCTTACAGTCATTCCATGAAGACCCCAAGTGGGACAATAATTAATTAATGCTTGAGGTATTTCCCATTGGTGGGTAGTGTGAACTCTACTCCATATAATTCTTTTAGCTTAAAGGTAATATCTTTAAGTATCTCAACTATCTGGTAAGAATTTATCCATAAAGGTGTGAACTTCCCATGTTTACCCTTAGGCTAAGATACCTTATCCCAAAGAATAACTATCATTTCTTGAACACCTTTATATTTGAATGTTTATCAAAACACCTTTTGACTAAGGTTTGGTGTTTTCTAAAATTGGAAAAATTCTCTTCTCTCACATCTTCCATATGTATGATGTCCAACATCCTTAAACTTGCAAATTCATGGTCCTCGTCCATATACTCTTGCATGAACATATATGTTGGTAGTTTGAGGGTGATGGGGAATAAGGGTTCTTGACCATAAACTATGAAGAATGGTGATGTTTTGAGAGCTTGTTTGATTCTAATTTTATCTACCTAAAGGTCATACTTAAGCAACTCATGCCATATCCTAGGTTTATCAGCTAAAAACTTATTTATAGCCTTCATCAAGTTCTTATTTGTTGATTCAGATACTCTATTACCTTGAAGATAATGGTTTGATGAGAAATTTAGGATGAAACTATTATCATATGCCTATTCTAAAATTTATATATATATAAAAGTAGTTCCATTATCACATACAAGAGATACAGGTGTCCCAAACCTAGTACATATGTTTGATTCTAAAAATTTGATCACCTCTTTGGTCTTGTACTATTTATTTTAAAATACTTAAATCCATATGGTGAAATAGTTAATATTAGGCAAAATTTATTTATTACCATCATAGGAATTAATGTCAATGACCCCCACAAAATCTAGCCTCCATTGGGCAAAGGGTTTATCAACTATTACTGGTCTTAGTGGCATCACTTCCTTAGGTTATTTGGTGTTGATTACTTTGCGTGAGTGGTATTCTCTCACATGTTTGTTATCATCCTTGAGGATTATAGGCCAATAATAATCATATCTAAATATTTTTTGTGCTATAGTCTTTATGGATGGATGTCTACTTCCTATTTTTTCATGGAAGGTGTTCATGATCTTAGTTTCTTTACTCTTGGAGACACATCTCATGTAAATGAATTTAAAGTTCTTCTTGTAAAACACTCAATCTTTGATTAGAATGTGAGTTGTCTTGAGCCTTAGATAAATTATTTGTTCTTTAATTAAACATATAGGGCAATAACCATTGATTAGTAAGTGGATAATGGGATCATACCAATCATTAAGTCTAAAACTTTGCTTCTCTACATTCATAACATTTATCATGGGGTTAGTATTTGAAATCAATTAAATTATACCCTAACATCTTACCATTTTGTTATTATTCATTTCAATGTCATATTCTTGGAGTACATATATCCACTTACCTCTCATTTCTCCTAGTTCATTTTAAATTAGCATGAGCTTAGTGGTAGGGTCTGGTAGAATGGCATGCACCTTATTCCTAAGGATACAATGCCTAAAAATATTTACTACCTTGACCAAAGCACATGTTTGTTTGTCAATAAAAGAGTAGTTTAACTCAACATTTTTAAGGTTAGTAATCATGAAATCTATTCGATGGTCACATCCATCCATTTTATGAATTATAACTACAACTATTGTATGATCTAAAGTAAAGGAGTAAAGATAAAAATATTTAGTGAAGTATGGACTTATGAGTATAGGGGCTTGTCCAATTTCCTCCTTGATGTATTTGAAAGCATTATTTGACTCCTCATTCCCAGTGATCTTAACCTCTTTCTTCAACATTTCATTCAAAGGTTTCACTATTTCTACAAAACAAAAAATCAATTTTCTTACAAAATTTATTTTACCAAAGAATGAATTTTATTCCTTCATACTATTAAGGGGACCTATATTAGATATTGCATTTAATCTATTAGGGTATACACACACACACACACACACACACACACACACACACACACACACACACACACACACACACACACACACACACACACACACACACACACACACACACACACACACACACACACACACACACACACACACATACATATAAATTTGTTCCTTAGTGATAACATGTACTAATAGTTTTCCCTCAGTAACATAGAATATACTTTTATTTGGGTTGATAAAAATACCATACCTTCGGCATATTTCAAACACCTATTATAGGTACATAATATGATCTTCCCTATTTTTATAAAATATAGTTAGATCATCAATGTATATAATAATGCAGTTACCAATAAGACCTTGAAAATCATGATCCATATCCATTTGAAAGGTGTCTCATGAATTTATCAATATAAAAGGCATTCTCTTGTAGGCAACCATGCCCCACTTAGTACTAAATTCATTTTTCATCCTATCCTCTTGATTTACTAGGACCTAGTTATACTGTAAAAAACCATTAAGAAATGACATAATTGGAAAACAAGAAACAATTTTTATTACTTAGTCAAGAGAATGTAGGGGTAATTATCTTTCTTGGATGCTCTATTTAGGTTTCTAAAATCAATGCATAGTCTGATTTCACCATTTTTATTTATGACTAGGACTATATTAGCAACCCAAGTGGAATGCCTAATGAGAAACACAATCTTGGCATCTAAGAGCTTCTTGACCTCTTTGTATATTAGTGGTTCTAAGACTAGGTTGATAGGCCTTTGCTTTTGTCTAAAAGGTTTGTAGTTTTATTTTAAAGGCATGGTATGAGTTATGAACTTTGGATCAAAGATATTTAGGTCATCATAAGACCATGCTATGATATATTTATATTTGGTCAACATTTATTTGGCTCTTTTAGACTCAATTCTTGTATAGGTTATACCAATATTAGCTAGTTGAGGTTTACATTATAATATAATATCAATTGCATTATAATCTTTACCACTTTCTATAGTAGTATTGGTGGCCTTAGCTAGTCTATCATAATCATAGAGTCTCTCTAAGGCTATCATGCCTTTGGGGATATTATTTTCACTAAATTGAATGAAATTGGCATCAAGTTTTCTTTAAATGTTCTCACCCTGAAGTAAATTGGCTTCATCAATAATTTGACCCTTAAATGCTTTTGAACTAGTCATGAAGTCTATAATCTATTGATGATCATCGAATACCTATAAGTGGTTCACATTATCTGGCATTGAGGAATATGGGATTAAATAAATTGTAAGGCTTTATATCTTTGAAATTTTATTTGACATAAGGTTAGTTGTAGCTAAAAAAAGTTCATTTAGAACCTTATTTTCTTCCCTCATGATTGACTTAATGCTAAAAGAATCAAAATATTCAATCACGTCCCACACTTTAAATTTATACTTTTTGATATACAAAAATTTACATTGATATTTAATATTGACCTAACTAACCACTAGTTTAGACTTACCAAAAACTAATAGTTACTTGGCCTCATGCTTGATTGTAAATTGTAACCCAAAAATAATTGATTCATACATAGCCAAATTATTGGTGAAATAGAACTAAAGTTTGTAAGAGACATTGTAATATTTCCCATTGGTATTTATTAACACCACTCCTACCCTATAACTTGATTTTCATCTAGCACCATAAAAAGAAAATTCCATAATCCAAGCAAAGAATGATTTTTTTTATAGTTATATACCTTTATGGTGTCAAGAGTATAAACACCAAGATCTAATTTAACCATGTTGACCCTCTCATTTATTATATTGTACTCAGTGATCAGATGTTTAATTTTAGGCTCCTTTTCTATCTTGATTTTCTTGGGGACTCCCTTCTAAGGAAACTACATATGTGAATAATCTACTGACATATAACCATTCAATCTCCTAATCTAGTATATGCTCAATATCATCCCATAAGCATTAGGTATGTCAACCACTTGGATATAAATGAATTGTTGGATCCTTTTCTTTGAGAAAAGTTATATGTGAACATTCAATAATTCACCAATCACTTTGAATCTTGATTTATCTAATTGAGTTACCACTCTATCATATTTAATTGGAGTCAAAACCTAATTGCTCAAATATACCATGAGGCATAATATTTATAGATGTACTACAATATAATAAATAATTATGCAAATTTTTACCAAGGATCCTGAATCTAAGTAGGAAATCAGGGACATATACTTTACTTTTGTGTATTATGACATTAGCATGTGCATATTTTATAGGATTACTAGGATTTTTAGACAAAGATTCCCACAACAAATAACTTTGTTTAGTAATCTATGTCAACTCATTCAAGATAATGTTAAATTTGATCCTTTTCATGTCCTCTACTAAGTTATACCTAGTCTTATTTTAATAATTGGATGTATCAACATTGTGTTTAAAATTAATTCCCTTAGGAGGTTATAAATTATTATATAAGGTAGTTTCAAGAGGGGTCTCAAAGTTATTTGGAGGAGTTGAAGTGGAATGTGGTTATTTTTGCTCTCAATTTCTCAGAGGATAAGTCCTATTCAAAATTTCCAAAGAAGCATGAATCTCTTCAAGAATATCCTCAAGCTCATTTTCCTCTTGGAAAGAGAACTCAAATGTCTCCACCATGAGATTTGGATTAAAAGATATAGATGACCTTGAAGATCTTGATGTACCTTCATCATAGTCCTTATTAGGGATAACTTCAAAAGTATCTAATTCTTCTCGGAAGGATTGAAAAGCATTAAATTTTTTAGCACAATCTATTTACCCATGTTTAAAAGTGTAATGAACTATAGAATAGTTAGGTAAAGCAACATCATTAATTTTTATATCAGGCATGTTCTTGCTAGCAGATGGCTCATTATTCTTGTTGTTGTGGTAACTATCATTTTGAAATATATTATTAGGCCTATTAAACCTTTGAAAATATAAATTTTTACTAGAACTCTCTCTAGCATTGATTACTTGATTTTTCAACTGAACGAAGTCATTTCTAATCTTTTAAACAATCTTGAGGATAAAATCACTCTCATTCTTTGGGTCCTTAGAATTATGAACTTGGGTATTATCATTAGCTATAGACATTAATTTTTTTTAATCCTATGGATGAGAACCATTGGTAGTATTGTTCAATAATTCCATGTTTTGAGTAGGATGAACATGTCTCAAAGGTATGTTATTCAAGACTGGAAGTTGGTTCAGGGTAGGTACATTTTGGTTGGCATTAGAAATAAAATTTAGAATGTGCAAATGTGGATTGGCATTAGGATTGGAGTATGCCAATTGTTATTTGGGTTACATATGGTCAATAATGATCATAGACTCAACATAACTAAATATAATGTATTCATGGGTCCAACATCTCTCTTTATAAACATATAAGTCATAGGATCCAAGGCATCCTTATATATTTCCAAGGTTAAGGCCTCATTAAGTCTATAAGGAGCCATGGTCCTGCTAAAAATATTCTTGAAACTATAATTAAAGGCATCTATGGTCTCATTTGTATCCCTTTTGTCTATGGTGAATTATTGGTACAAGACATAAGGAATGATGATTTTACAAAATTGGGCAATGAAAACATTGTTAAAATCAACCCAACTAGTAATGTAATTTTTAGGGAGGTTTAGAAACCATTCATATGCATCATCTTTAAAAGTAAAAGGATATAGTCTACATGATACATATTTATGAGTCACATTCAGCAATCTTAATGTTTCTTTAAAACTCTTAATGTGTTCCTCAATAGTTACAATGCCAATAGGACTAAATGTTGTAAAATAATTTTTAGGATTTTGAGGAAGGTTATGTACCAACCTAGCATATTGATCGAAGAACCACCTTGCCAAGCCAAACCTTGATAAATATTGAACATATGGACACTATGGATTGGTGAAGTTGGCAAAGACTTTGAAATTCAACACTTACCTTTTTTCTGACTAGTTATCCTATGATATTTGAATGAAAGCAGAGGTTTTCTAGTTTTAGAACATGACCTTGTTCTAATTATTGGTAATTTCAGCTTATGTATTTTTAATATTGTTTGAAATATTATGTGTTAGTCTTATCTTTTTAGGAGATAATGATCAGGCTTACACATTAAGTTAAATTTTCAAATATTTATATAAAAGATGAGAAAGGACAATAATCTTTAACTATGTTATCTCAAAGATGCATCTAAATATGCAAGTATGATTGATACTTACATGTTTAAGATTGAATAAACTCAAATTATAAAAGTATATATCAATATTTGATCAAAAAAACTATTAGTAACCTCAAACCCATTGAATTGATCAAGCTTAATACATATTTACCATAATTAATCATATGCCTTCAAATAATTTTGATATTTATTTAAATGAAGCACAAAGATGGGTCAAATATTGTAAAGATAAAATATTTTAACACAATTTAGGAAAGGATGACACAATTGTGTAAAGGTTACACTAGTTTTTTAACATAATTCATTAAAATAATCAAACACACTTTAAATCTACAAATATCTAATGACCTTCCTTCTAATGCCATTGAAGCCCCAGTTGTTGATGCCTAAATATGTATCATAGGGGCCCAAAGTGTTCGATAACACTTTTCATTTTAGAATTCTATGAATTCAAAGCATGAGTTTTAGATTGTGATAATCTTGTTATCTATTGATGGAATAGAGGAAAAGAAAATGGATAGTTTCATTATATTTATAATGTTTGGTGGTTGGGAACCAACATGGCCAAAGTTAGTATATGTAAAATATGAAGTATGTTATGCAAGAAATGGTGAATTATGATCAAGAAATAATCTAAAGACTAATCTATGAAGGATATTTATAATGAAGATTAAGCTAGGGTGATCTGATTAAAAAGTAAGCAAAATTAAAGGTATGGTAGAGAGCGGATGTTGTTGATCTTCATTCTAAAAATCATGAAAAAGTTCAGATGTCATCTAGGCATACACTTCACCAATGTATGATATGAAGTAGCATATGCTTAAATCCTATCATACATCAGGAAAACATATAAGGATGGTGTAAAATAAAGAAAATAAGAATCAAGTTCACTTTAAATATTTACCTCTACAAGAAAATAACATTAGCCCAAATGAAAGAAGAGTAACTAAATGAAATGAACCTAAAGACTTTCAATTAACTTAACATAGGCAGAAGTTAATAGCTATACATTCAAATGTACATATCATATATTCATAAGAACTATTAAAATCTAGAAATTATAAAAAATAAGTAAGAGAGAATCTAGGATGATAAAAGACAAGCAAATTTTGACAAACTTTGCAAAATTCTTTTCTTATATTAATTGTTCAAAATTTCACTTAGCTATTGGATCTAAGAACTCCCCCCCTGCATTTACAATTGATAATTATCCCTCTTATACAAGATAAGGAAGTATTTTGGTCAGTCATATCCATTTATAAAATTATAAGTGTAAGGATAACTACCCTTTTTTTACATAGTTTTAGAATACACTAGAATTTTCCTAATAAAATGACCTATAGGAAAAACACTTCACAAGTTGCACATGCCTTGATAAGAATAATATTCTATTTTCAAAATATTACAAAGTTTATATAGAATATAATATACCTAACTAGTTTTGAGGCCCCTGTGTCGATGCACTCCCCCATTTCTATTGAAGAACCTTCATTGCCTTCTCATGCTACTCATCAATCAACCTAAGTTTAACAACAAGATCCATGAAATTTTCATCGTCTTGGTCTACCAATTTTCTAAGGTCTCTATCATTTCTTCTCAAGGCTTATTTAATGATCCTTACTTTAGTAATATTTTCTTCTATTGTTAGGATCATATCCATGACCCTACTATTATCCACTTCATATTTTCCTTAGCTTTTGATCCTAACTTCTTACATGACTAGGGTGGTTCTATGTTTGAAATATTCATCTATGATGAAGCCCATGGAGTTGAGTGTAGTTGGTTTTGAGATCATTGTCCCCAAGAATTATTTAATCATATATAATAGTTCCTTGTCATCCTTAAGGAGACCTTCCAAATACTTAAACCATGTGATCAAACCCTCAATCTTATACATAATCAGTCCCATGGATATTTTGATATGATCCAAGTTTATGGTCATGAAAATAGGAATTTTATCTTCCATCAAGATGTTGATCAATTCTTTCATTTTATCTCTTGAATTTTACCATTGGGTAGTTAAACTTTTTTTTATTGCATATTTTTGGTTCAATACATTTTTTCTAGACCTTATTAATATTAGATAATTAAACACATCATAAAAATATGATTAAAACATCTTAATCATAGCATAAGGGACTTATAATATAGTATTCTTCTCTAAATTTTCCTTTTGATTTTATAGATTATCCTTGTGTTGCTGCATGACATTTAGGGTAGCCTGTAACTAGGTTGACTATGCTTGGGCTAATTTAAGGACATTTTCCTCAAAAATAGGGCTTTATCATAATTTTTTTCCTCCTAGTAGAATCAAACCAATAAATGGTTCCACCTTTTGAAATGTGAACTCTTCTCCTTTGACCATATATTTCTTCTTAGTCACCCTATGTAGACTGTTAGTTATTAGGTCAAACTTAACACCAATTGAAGACTATTATCTTTAGGGTTAGGGTTTCCATTTGGTTTTCACTTAGATCCCATGGAGTTTTCATCCTTTTTTCCTCTACGTTTTGTAGAGAAACTATCCATGGCTTGAGTTCATCATGGACAATGATGTTGATAGACTTTGTAATTGCCCAAGGATGATGTATAGTAGGGATATTATAAACTATACCATATACAAATCATTCATGGATGGTTGGGCCTTAGATTTGGTTTTCCTCACTAAAAATGTTTACCTAACTCAAAGGGTGAGTTAATATGAACTTGGGCCTCTTGCTTCCTATTGGGACCAATGCTAGCTTAGTTTTTCTCTTTGGGGGTATTCACTAGAACTAATTACAAGGATAATTCCTTCCACTTTTCTTTCTCTATCTCTTCATCTTGAGATTCTTCTTCATTATATGGGTAAGAATTGGATAGTACGTTAAGTTCATCCTCAATTATTTTCCCAAGCTCTAATGATATTACGTAAATTCTTTCAAGCCATGATCCTAGTTCTTCGAGCTAGGTTGAGGATATTCTATTTTCTTAGGTCTCCTTTCCTATAGTTTTTATGCAATGGGTGACTTAAATTTGATTTGGATCTTTGCATTTATACCATTGAATTTATGAACCCAAAGGACCTTTATATTTGTCATTTTATACCTATGCGGTGTCATCATGGCATTTTCAAAGCACTTTGCTCATTCATATTTGAGAAATTGACCATTGCCATTTTAAACTTTTATGTTGATATCACACCACCCGATATTTCTACATGAATCAATGTGGTTCATTGATCTTGATCCTAAGAATTAAATGCCATTAGTTGCCTCTATAATATTCCATATTATTGTGACATTTGTCACTACCACGTTCATCCTAGCTATGTTGAAAATTCCACTTTGATCATGCATCATTAGATCCTCCAAGTATGAGTCAATGCACTCTATTCATCTTTAAAAGGTGATCGATATTTAACTTGTGGCTTATATTATATTGGATCATCAGATCATGTTTGGGTGAATAATCATGTACCATTGATCTTAGGAAGATGATTGATATTTAATTCAAGGCTTTGATTTATACCACATGTCCTTTTAACATTAACCCTGAGACTCATTAAAAAGTAAAGGTTGATCTCACACCATTGAATCATCTGGGTCTTGATCACCATGCTCCATTAGATCACCTATCTGAGAGATGGATTACCATTGCCTACTTGATGCTATATTATTAGAATTATAACACATCTCACCTTATCTCTCTCCCCAAATTTCCATTAAAAACTTGGACTTGACATGAACCATTAGATCAATATTATTTGAGTAAATATACATCATTGATCATTAAAAGATGTTCAAACTTTAAATTAGGACCCAAGATTTTCCTTTAATCCCTCATCATCAGATTTTCCTATCTGAGTAAATGCATGTTGTTGGATTATGATTCATGTAGTTTAATTTGATTTGTTCCTTTAGACAATAGGAAATATTAAAGTTAGGGCATGGGAATAATATAAGGCTTTGGCTAAAGTTTTAGACCAAAGTTTTTATTCATATTAATAAACAAGAATTAAATATTTTAATCTAAAGTCCTAAGCTAGGTTTTAAGACATGTTAAAGGGGACCCACAAAATAAAATATCTAACCTGAAATCACAGCCTAAGGTTTGTATTCATAAATATGATAAACCTTAGTGTAAGGATTTAGAATAAGCTTTGTAACAAAGGAACCATACATTAGTTTAGACCATGCCAATAATAAAATAGATTAGGAGGTCACATGACATAGAGGGACCGAGCATAAGATTATTAGCCTAAGTTTTGGTCATGTTAAAAAATAATACTAATCCTTAGGGATAAAAATTAAACTAAGTCCATGTCATAATTAAAATGTTCCCACGTAAAATGTTCCCACCAAATTTGAATTTTAATTCAAAGGGCATGAGCTAGAGTAATTAGAGTTAAGGTTTTGAACTAATCAGACATGAATTTATATTAATTTCAATAGACCAAAGGATAATAAAATATCAATTCATTATTAAATCATAAAACCTAGATATTGCTTATTCTAAATGGACTCCATTAGAGTTACGACCTGAAACATAAAGATCAAATGTTAGAAACTTCAAAAGGGGAGAAACCATGTTTATCTAAAAACATGTCCATTAATCTAAATGAAAGTTATGACTAACATGAAAACATGCTATATATATATTGATCAAGTGAATTTTCAAATTTAGGGTATAAATTTGCAAACTTTGACACAAGGGTCCCCATTTTTCAAAAATGGGGGTATGTTGACCTCAACAACAGGCATGCAATGTCACTTTGTACTTTAAATTTAAGTGATTCTTTAATTTTTTTTGGGCTCATTTAATTTGGTATTCGAGCATTTTTTATACTATAGGTAACTTTGGGACTTGAAGAGTTACAACATTTATTAATGATTTGTTCCAACCAAACATGATTGTGAAGTGATCCACAAAGGAACTTAGAGTTTTTAGGATGAATAATAAGCTACCATTTTATAAATTATAGTGTGCTATAATTTCTATATATCTCTCAAAATAAATGATTTTAAGGAATCTCAATTTCTAAAATGTCTATTGTTATCACCCCCAATCCTTGGTTGGGTTAACCCTTTCTATTAGAATCTAGGCAATCTTCACCTACCAACCATTAAATTATATGGGTGAGTCAATGGGAGATAGGTGATAAAGGCATCACTTTTATAACTAAGGGAATAATGTTTGACATCTATTATTAGTTTGTATGCATGAGACTTCCATAGATACTTGGAACATTATGACATAGGGAAGACCAAGGGTTCAACCTAAACCTAGAGGGCTAAGTAAGGTATGAAAGGGCTGATTTAATTGAATAAGCCAACAAATATTGAGCTATCCACTTGTAAATTTGAGTTCCCTAAGTCATTGGAAACCTATGAAACTTAAGTGATCATGATAACCATTATTTTTTATATGGATAAAAATTATTGAAAATTCTTGTTTGTGGAGCTAAATATTATGTTATTATTTAACTAAAAAAGATTAAATGATGATTTTTTTAGATATAGTATGGTAGTTTAATCTAAATGATTTTAGTGGAGTAAAATTGTTTCTATTAGTCAGTAAGGCTACCCATTACCCTCTTTTTCCTAAATATAACAAAATTGTTATGATTAGCACAAACTTCATTATTGGACAATAGTCGAAAGTCACTATAAATTATGGTTTTGCCTAGATGTCACTATACATGACCAGTGGTAGTGTTGCAACAATTTAAATACTATGAAAAGTTCTTGGTAATCATTGTACCATCCAAATTAATGGACATATATTCAACAATTAACAAGGTTTTTTTAATCTAAGACGTTATTGTGGTTGGTTGATTGCAACCATTATGTTTCTTGAAAATAGATAAACTTTATGATGTCATAGAAACATATGTATTTAAGATAAATTTAGGCTTGAATATATTATGAGAATTTGTCTTCCTTCAATTTAAATGAATAAGTCTATAGTTTTTTAACTTTAGAATCTAGAAGCTATTATTATGGGAAAATGTTTTGCTTCTGTGGTAATTTTTATTATGATCATGGATATGATTTAATCCTATAAGGATGATAATATAATCCTAGAGATGCTTTGATCTTTGGATGAATGTTGGCATCCTTGGGATATCTATTATGAATTTTAGTTAAACTTAATATTTGTGGGGGATTGCAGTTCCTATGGTAATATAACATTCCCCTTGATCCTTGGCTAATCTCACCCTTTCCCAAAGTGATGTTACATCAAATAAAACATCACTATTAGATCTTTGACTCATTGAAGTGATTCAATTATAATAATAGAGATATAAGCTTTTTATTGGAATTAGGAGACCGTGCCTTAGTGACCATTGATAGATTACATATGCAACCCATCTAGTGATGCTAAGGCATAATATCATGAGAAGACCAAGGACGTGACTCAATCCTGAAGGGCCTAGTAGCATGGATGTGGCTAAATTTCTTGGGGAGGTTAAATATTTTAGGGATCTCTTACTATTATCAGGTATCATGAGCCATTTAATCCATGAAGCATAAACATTATTGGTAACTTCTAAAAATCATGGAAACATATTTATGATCTCTATCAGAACATAACATTACCTATAAGAAGGTGGTCATTAACATGATATCCCTGGGACTAAGTACACTTCATTATATGGTGGATATTTGATTTCATTAGGATGGAATCTAGACATCAAATGGACTGATGGAAAGCATGGACCCTTGTGCTTTACTAGCAAGTATTTTTAACTATTGAAATGTGAAAAATACATGATCATAACTACCTATATATAAATATGTGCCTAAATTATGCAATTCCCTCATAAATATACAATGTTATATATTTTGTATACCCTTTTGATGTGTGGAATTGATTAACCATGTGAAACATATGAACATTTTATGTTATCAATCTAGTTGTCTAGTATATATGTCATGTTATATGATATTGTGTATTTAAACCATGTAATTTTAATGAGAATTATGAACACTAATCACTTGTGTAATGTAACTCATATTCCTAAATAAAATCCTTTGATTGAAACTTTTAAGGTATAGTGCCATGATGAATCTTGTAATCTTGGATCATTATTCTAGTTATGAACATCAATACAAGTGTGAGATTGAGGGTTGAGGTTTAAGAGGAACTATATCGGTAATGGTTTATACTTGGTATGGGCTAGGGGGTGGAGTCTCTCATAGATTAAAAACCCACTTCACCCCTTTTCATGAGGCAACCACCTAATTCATTCAAATTATACACCGTGAGTGCCACATATTAGCCATGATATATTCATTCATAATGGTCGCCTTATGGTTAAATGTTTCTTTATCTACCTCTCAGAGGTTATTATTAAACAACCCTTATGGATTTTCCTTAATGTAGCCTTAGGAAGCACTAGCTAGTCCTACAAGTTGAAATTTTATGCAAAATCAATAATGTAGTACTTGCTAAAATACATACATGTATTGGTCTATAAATACAAACATGTTGTCGATGAGGGATTTTTTATATTTATACATAATAGATATGAATTGAGATGAATATATGTATGATCTATTTTAAAGCATAACTAGTATGTATATTGTTATTATGCTCATAAGGAGTAATGTAAGTCTTGATCAAGTAGATTTGGAATCTTGGGTACCTTTAAATTCTATCATGAAGTAAGTGCAATAAGATGGTGGGATTTTGATCCTTGTATCCATCATGTGAGATCACAAAATTATGGAGAGCATGTTGTAAGACTTTTAGTTGTATGTGAATGACTATGATGGCTTCTCCAATGTTCAATTTGGTTGATTTGAGAATTTACACTAACCCATGAATGATGATTTTTAAATTAAAATTAATCATATAGTATAAGCTACTATTATGTGTTAGCATTCTATGATGAATATTAATAAATTTATGCACAAGGAATAACATGTGTTGATAAAAACACTATTTAGATTTTAAAATATGATGGAATATGGTGGGATTGTACTATTACAAATACTCTCATAAAGAGTTCTATATTTTTGTGATAATATCCCCTCACAATAAAAGGAATAATTAAGCTAAAAAATATTTTAGTATAATAAATTTAATCCTTGATTCATATTTAAACTTAAATATTTGAATGTGTTTACCAAATATTGAAGATAATGTGCTTGAAAAGTACTAAAAGCTCTTTTTTTAGCATTTAAATAGGTGGAATTTTTTCCCTATGGTTAGAAATATCTATTATTTATAGAATGGATTAAAAGTCATGCCTACACACGTGTCTAAATTTTTATAGTCTTAGTAGAGCTGAATTAAAAACAATGGCATAGCTAATGGTTTAAACTAAGTTAATAGTGGATTTGGGATGGTACATCTATTATGAAGGCTATAGATAACTATTTAATTGTTAATGAATGGTACTATGAGTCATACAATTAGAATATATGCCCCAATTTAGGATGTGTGTAGACATATAGTACTGTAATAATATTATATATCTCACCATTATTATCCCTAGTGTCATAAAAATGACAAGTGATCTAATAAAAAAAATCTTATAGATTGGTTTAAATAAGGACATGGCCATCCTTATAATTTTGCTCAAAACATCAAGTAATTGAGGCTAAAGGTCATCTACCTAGATGGTGTATCAAATCCTTACGCTTTGTTGATAATTAAGTTGATGGTATTCTTGACAAATTTTATTATTGAGTTGAGAAATTACATAATGGACATATCAATATTTGGTAGATCATGGTAAAATAATAAAGGTAGACAACCTTGTTTAAAACTCAACCACTAATGGTTGAGTAGTGGAACATTTTGTAAAATTTTTTTGAGAGTTGTTACTGATGTCATGGTGATGTCATGGAGGTTTCTTAATGAGTGAATAAAGTTCTTTGATAGCCTAACTAATAATGACAAAGTGTATAATGTGCTTGTCCTATTGTGTTTGATGTTATCTTCATTAATTTTTACTCTTGGAATGGTTATATATGCTCAAGGATGAGTATAGATTATTTATCATGTGCAATGTGTCCTATAAAAGGTTTTTTATGCTTTGAGAGCTTGTTTGCATAAGTGGAATTCATCTGGTTATTCATAGTTTTCATCTAGACACTTTGGGTGCAGTGGTATAAACTTTGAGTAGGTACTTTGATGACATCACCATTACCATGTGTGGATGAGTAAGGAGGAAATGGTCACATGGGTTTGTTTATAATTATTCTTATTTTATATGCACCAAATTTTTGCTCATGTAATGTATCACGTCAAAATATTTTCAAGTGCAACTTTGGGCTCTTAGGTGTTTTAACAATGTTTTCCCATACATAGCCAAATTTGTAATGTGGCAAGAAGACTTGAGTAAGCATTATTTATGGTATCATACCTCACACATGTGGATGTTTTAGGAGAAGGTGATAATATGAGTTTATTTAGTTTTGTGCATAGTTGATTTTAACTAAATTTTATATCATGCACTAAAGCAAGGCAAAATTTATACATAAGCAAAATTGGCCTCCCAGAAAAGTTCTAATCATAGTTGGTTCTATGATAGAAGATTTTGAAAGGTAATTTTAATGGTGTTATATATCAAACACATTAAGGTTTTAGGATAATTATGTTACATGGTTGGATTTTCATATGAAAGGTGTTAATATGGTGTAAATACGAGGTCATGATATTGATCGAGGCAAAAGACATATTTGTGCAAAGTAGGCTTTTCAAGCATATTATATTTCATTCCCATAGTCAATTTACATGATTTTAAAGATCTAGACCTATTGGAGATACAATATTTCAAATGAGTTTGTATTTCTAGATCTAATGGTGCACATAGAGTTAAATAGGTCAATGTGATAGTTGTTTATCAAAGATAAAGATCGAGCATCTTATATAAGATCAATGGAGCATGTGTGTTCCAAGATGATAGGAAACAATAAAATGGAATAAAGTGGATATTTTTAATGACAAAGTAAATATAAAAGATAAGGATCCAATGGTGAGTAGGTGTCTATATAAATTAATTGAATGGTGTTCATTGATAGTTAAAGACCCGTTTGATATATAGAGATTGATGGTGCATATTAATCAACATTATAAGGGTACACGAGATGAGGTCAGACTATCAGATGCTTAAGATTTGAGCATTAACATCTATGTATTAAATTTTAGACAAGATAAATAATGTGTATTTGATTTTAGCAATGAGGATAGAAAATGCAATCTTTATGTTTGAAGTTTAACTATGACCATTGAAATTTAAATATTTAAATTTAACAAGGGAAAAACTAGTGTCTACTTTTTGAGTCATATCTTTCCATCCAAGTCAAATTTTATCATGATGTAAAAATAATAGATGAAGAGGATTCCATGGCACATACAATGAACCTAATATGAATATTTGGAAATGTGTGAAATCACATATATTAAGGTTTAGAGTTGAATATGTTTTCATGCTTATTTTTCAAGTGACCTAAGAAGAGTAATTGAGCTTATGTAGATGTTGTATCAATGTTTCATGGTGAATTAGATATTGGGGAGTGTTTTAGACTCCATGAGGATAATATGTGTTCATTATTAAGGACTGAATAATCATATGTAGTATGAAAAAAAGTTTACAAGTTGATTGTGTATTTGTTCATGGTGACTGTGTACACAAAATATTGTTCATGTGATTTATTCTTTAGAAAAATGGGTACTATGATAGATGTTAGCACTTAATAAGGACCTATATAAAATGGGGAATGGGTCCACGCTTTTTTAAAGTGTTCTTATGTTTTATTTTTCTTGAATAAGTGTCAAAGAGATAAATGGCTCTCCATAGGACCTAAAAGTGAATTACACCTATTTGAAAGTGTATTGTGATTTAGTGTAACCCATGTGAAATGCCTTAATGGTGAAGACATGTTTTGTGTCTGATATGGAAAGATTATGATATTTTTAATTAATGATTTATCTATAAATTATGGAATAAAATGACATCATTTCTAGGTTTTTTGGAAGACTTGAAGAGATTGGAATGTGAGAGAGTTCGAGAGCGAAGGAAAATAGAGGAGAGTGAGAGTGTCTAGCTATTGGGTTGATGAGAAGAGAAGATTAAGGATTATGTGTATGATATATAAGTCATGTTTATGATTATAGTATAGTGTTATTACAATTTGAAGTTGTGTGAAGAGATTTAAGTGTACATATGAGGAAATTTTGAGAGGAGAGAGATTGTGGCATGCCCATGTGAGATTATCTTATGTTGTGTAGTTTTTAGATAATTAGAGGTCCATTATAAAGTGTTAAACACATTAGTTATAATATGGAAGTGTTCATTTCAAGGAAGGTCTAAAGGACTTGATATTCCTTAGGGGTAGTTTCTCTTTGAGAAATAGGGTTTCACTAAAGACCTTTGGTTAGAAGGACCTGATCAAGGTTGTAGGTCAAAAGGACATGACTGAATAGGTGGTCAAAAGGACTTGATCAACTTAGGGGTAGGTGATCCTTTTGGAATTGTATTTTTACTAAAGATCTTAGGTCAAAAGGACTTGACCAAGGTTCTTGATCAGAAGGACTTGATCAGTCTCTTGTTGATGATCATCTTATACAATAGTAGTCCATGTGTTTTCAAGATTGAGAGTGGTTTTTATTCCCCAAAATGTTTTCCCAAGTATATCTTGTGTTTTGTATGTGATCTTGGATTATTTTCATTATTTAATTCTATAAATGATATGTATGCTTCATGAATGATTGTATTGAATGTTTAAGTATTTGTAAGGGTTTGAAAATTGAATTGGATTATTTTCCACCAGTGATTCACCCTACCTCAGTGGATTATACCTCTAATAATTGGTATCAAATTTAGGTCCTTTGGTAAAGATTTGATAGCTTAAAGGTGATCCAAGGTACAATGGCTAATTAAAATGTGCAAGGTGGTTTCTATAATAAGTAATCATTGATGTTCAATGGATCTAATTATACATTTTGAAGTGATAGGATGAATATATACATTATGTCCCTAGGTTTTGATGTATGAAAATATATTTTGCATGGTTATGTTTCTCTTATTATTCCTCCATCTAGTGTTGTAGATAAGAAGCTATTTGAGAACAACTCTAAGTCAATGAATGCCATCACTTGTGGTTTTATTGAAACTAAGCTCACCAAAGTAATTCCTTGAGCATATACCAAAGAAATATGGGATAAATTGAATACTATTTTTGAAAGAGATTCAAAGATTAAGTTGGTAAAGCTATGGACTCATTGAAGATAATTTGAGAGCCTCAAAATGAAAGAAGAAGATTTTTTGGCATGCTTTTTATAGAGAGTTGATGAGATTATAAACAACATCAAAGGTCTTGGAGAAAAATTGAAGAGGTTGTTGTAGTTTAAAAGGTATTAAGGTCTATATCTCTCAAGTTTGATAAAAAATCATATGCTATAGAATAAATTTGTGATCTTACTTAGTTGACGATGGATCAATTACATGGCACCCTTAGTGCATATGAGATGAGAGTAAATGATGATATACCACCAAAGAAAGAAATAAAATAAAAATAGAGATGAACCCAGAAAGGGAGGTCCATGGTAAGAAAACCAAGGAAGATGACATTTTTGATATTGATGAGGATTAACTAATTGCTTTCTTTACAAGGAAATTTAAAATAGGTTTGAGCAAGTATAAGGGTAAGTTGCCTTTCAAATGATTCAATTGTGGAGAGGTAGTAAATTTTATTAATAAGTTCCCTCATAAGTACAAGAAGGATATTGATGAAGAGCATGACTAAGGTCATGACAATGGTAAGAGGTCATTCAAGTCTGATGAAAATGGAAAGGGATTCAGAAGGCTTGACAATAACAATAAGTATTGCAAAGACAAGAAGAGTCCATACACCAAAGAAAATTTCAGCTCATTAGATAAGAGTGAAGATAGTGACTCAAAATATGATCATGAAGATGATGGTCTTGTTGAAGATCAATCTTTATTCATGGCTAAGGAGAGAAGTTGATCACATCAAAAGGAGTTTACTTGGAGTGATTCAGATAATGATGAATATGAGGTGGATTATGAGACTATATTGATGAATGATCTTAAAGAAATAAAGATTGAGAAGAAGACCAATAATAAGATGAAATATAAACTCAAGGAATATGAGGAGAAATTCAATGTGTTTGAGGGAAGATTGGCTGAAGACTCTAGGGAGCATGAAGGTGTTGTCATGTTTCTTAATTCTAAATTAGAATCTATGTATGAAATTCTAAGAGACAAAGAAGAAGAAGAATGTTCAAGGTATGTTTCTAAAAATGAGACTTTGAAATCTAAGTTAGAGAAGTTTGAAAGCAAGGTGAAATCATTTGTCAAGTTTGATAACGTTATAATAATCTGAATGATCTTCTAAAGAGCCAAAAGTTAGCTAGTGACAGATCTAGATTGGGTTTTAATGAAGAGACCAAAGTTATTTCTCAAGTTGACATGTTGTTCAATAAGAGCAAGATGAATCAACATTTGAAGATAAATGATTAGAAAAGGAATGAGGGTGCTAGTATATTGAAGACAAGATAAATCAGATAACTAATAGCCATAAGTTATGCAAATTTTGGTGGTTATTATTATACTTATAATTAATTTGGTCGTAGGGCTAGAGAATTAAAGAGACTTGTTAAAAATGTATTTTCTTAGAACTATGATGGGAGTAATTAGTCAAAAGGTGTAAGAAAGTTTGAGTGTTTTAACTATCATGATATAAGTCACTTTGAAAATCATTGTCTATTTAAGGTATGTCAAGATTAGTTTCCTTCAAGAGATAGTGAATGCTATAATTGTTATGAACTAAGGCATATTGGAAGATTTTTTCCAAATCTAGAAAGGCAGAAAGAGATTCTTGTAAATAGTATGGTGTGCTTAAATTGTGAACAGAGATGTCACATTGTTAGGTTCTTCAAGTAAGGGCTTATAAGTTGAAATAGGTTTAATCAGACTCCTAGAGTACATAAAATAAGACAAGTTAACTCATAGAGATGAAAGGTGGTTATTATTAGTTATGATGAGTCTACAGGTCCAAATAATATGGTTTTTATGTTAGAGAAGTCTTTATAAGTTAAGGAGTGCCAAAATATCTCATTGACTACTCATGTTAAGAATGAAGAGGCCAAGCTCAAGGAGAAGACCGAGGTACTAATAGAGGCTAGTTCTGAGTTAAGTATGGATCAAAGTGAACATCTTTCTATTTTTGAGTAAGCTTCATGAAAAGAACATAAATAGTCTATACTTAGTGATGAGATTCTAAGCTAAAATGTAGATGCTTCAAATAAAAAGGTATGTCAAGATTTCATAGTTTCTCCATTTGTTATCAATTCTATATTTGAAGAAAAGGAGAGTGATATAGAAGAAGAACCATTTGTCATAGTTCAGACTAAAAAGAATAAGAAGAAAAAGAGCAAGATGTCTTATAGCTACAAGAGGATTATAGTTGTTATTGAGGAGATGTGGGCCACTCCTGGCTTCACATTGTTTTATAACATTATGGTGTAAAGGATGTCTCTTTCTATGCTTATTAAGAGACTCCTTTCAGTGGAGATGCAAGTGTTGTTTTGGTGTTCTTGAGATGGTTATAGAAGACTATAGTTGAGTATATTCAGTTGGAACAGATATGTCCAATCGGAAGATATGTTGTGGTGATGTCAAAATGATGTCATGTTATTAATAACTATATATGGAGTAGTCTACAGGGTCAGATTGAAGGTTCCTAGATAGAAAAAGAGTATTTTTGATTTTTCAAGATGATATTTTTTCATAGAAAGGTCTATTGACCTTTTTCTATAATGCTCTAGGTGGTTTTGTGATCTGAAGATATGTTGAAGTCAATTTGGAAATTTTTGTTAGCTCTTGAGTTTCTTAGTTTATGCTTAAGAATATGTAGGTCCTAAAATGGGTTATAGGAAATTAAAGTTGCCAATGGTGTGGAATCTCAAACCTTGGTCTAGAAGTGTGTAATGGTTATCTCCAGGTGTACAAAAAGTTTTAGAGGTGGACATCGATTGGAAGGTACTACATTGACTTTGTTTATTTTTAAGATTATAGGGTTTTGGTCTCTGCTAGAAAAGTATTCTACCTTATGATTTAAGTTTTGAGGATTCTAAATATGTGTAATGGACTAAATGGGTTTTAAAATAAAGCTTTATAAATATTTGAAGGTTTATGGTTCTCAAGTTATTTAATATTTTGTCAAGTTGGAGGCCTAATTGGGTAGTTGGTTTATGAAGGAAGTATGTTGTAGAGGTTGAGCTAGTTGTTTAAAATTAATGTTATTGAGGTGGAATATGAGATTGATCCATATATGAAGTTTAAGGTTTTGAAAATATGTTTACTAAAAATTGTGAGCTCTGCAAGTTATAGTTACGGATATAGGGAGGCTAGACATGCCTAGTTTTAAGAAGAGTGATTTTTGCTTAGTTTCTCCAAAAAGAGCAAGGTATGTTTGTTTCAAGGTATGTTCTCAATTTGGTTTAGTTCATGTCTCCTATTTGGTATAATGTAGATGTATAGTTAGTGGTCATGGAAATGTCTTGAGAAAGAAGGTTGGTAAGCCTGCATGGTGATTCTTCATGGTGTGTGGATATCTGAAGATGCTCAAGTGATGAAATGGCTTAGAAATCTTATGAAGAGTCCCTCTCAAAACTTTATTGGTAAGTTCCATCATATTTTAGTATTTTTGTGTATTCTTTCTTCATTGGTTGTAGTGCTTGGATGAAGACAGTGTTGCCATGGAGTAAGAGGAAGTTGTCAAGGAAAGCAGAAGTAGGCTCAAGGTAAGGGGGAGTTTATATAATATTTATAATATTTTCATTTTATATTTATGGTCTTCTTAGGTCCTTAGGATTTATTGGTTCCCACTTTGTCATTGTGTCAAAGGGGAAGAAAGTTCTTGTTGTGGGAGTGCTTAAATAGAGAGAAGGTGAGTTATATATTGATATATATGATGTTTATTGACATAAATGACAAATTAGGAGATTTTAAGAGATTTTTTAGTGATTTCAAGGAGGTGTCTTAGTTTGTGGATGAAGTGCTTTGATATCTTAAGTGATAATGACAAAGTGTGTAATGTGTTTGTCCTAGTGTGCTTGAAGTTGGTTTGGTTGATCCTCAGTCTGAGAATGGCTAGATATATTCAAGGATGAGTATGGAGTATTAAGCATGTGTAAGGTGTCATATAAGAGTTTTTATATGATTTGAGAGTTTGTGTGCATAATTTGAATTCATATAGTTGTCTATAGTTTTGATTTAGACACTTTGGGTCCAATGGTAAAAAGTTTTGAGTAGGCAGTTTGATGATGTCACCATTACCACATGTGGATGAGTAAGGAGGAAATGGTCACATGGGTTTATTTAGTATTGTGCTTAGTTTTTATTCAGCAAATTTTAGGTCATTCTATATAGTCCATAAAAATATTTTGAAGTGTAAAGTTGGGCTTCCAAGCATTTTGATAGTGTTTTCCAATAGCCAAATTTGTAATGTGGAAAGAAGAGTTGATTAAGCATTTTTTATGGTGGAATATCTCACACATGTGGACATATTTGGAGAAGGTGATAGTATGGGCTTATTTATTTTTCTGTATAGTGGATTTTTCTAAATTTAGATCATGCACTGAAGCATGACAAAAGTTATGTAGGAGCAAAGTTGGCCTCCCAAATAAGTTCTAAGCATAATTGGTTTTGTGATAAAAGATTTTGAGAAGGAATTTTAATGGTTATTCATCTCACATGTGCCAATGTTTCAGGAGTAGTTCTTGACATGGTTGGATTCCCTTATGAAATATATTCATATGGTACAAATTTGAGGTCGTGAGATTGATCGAGGTGAAGGCTATATCTATTTAAAGTAGGATTTCTAAGAACATTTTAGTTCATCCCCATAGTCAATTTACATGATGTTAAATATCTAAAACTAATGGAGATCCAATGGTTCATGATAGTTCACACTTATAGATCCAATGGTACATGTAGATTCAAATGGTTCATTGTGATAGCTATTTAGCAAAGATAAAGATCAAGCATCTTACAGAAGATCAATAGAGCATGTGTGTTCTAAGGTGATAAGTAGCAAGATGGCAAGAAGTGAACTTTATTTAAAAAATAAGAAAATTTAAAAGATAAGGATATAATGGAAATTAGGTGTTCATATAGACTTATTAAATGATGAGCATTGATAGTTAAATACCTAGTTGATCTATAGAGAATGATAGTGCATATTGAGTCAACATTATAAGGGTACACAAGATGATGTCAAACTTTTAGATGTTTAACATTTGAGAATTGATGCCTATGAATTAAAGTTTGGAAAAGATCAATGGTGCATATTTTATCTGAGTAATGAGGACACGATATGTGATATTTGTATTTGAAGTTTAACTATGACCATTGACATTTAAATATTTGAATTTAATAAGGGAAAACTAGTGTCTGGTTTTTTGAGTCATATCTTTTGATCCAAGATGAATTTGCTCATGATATAAAAATTAAAAATGAATAGGACTCAATGTTTCATATATTGAATCTAATTTGAATATTTTAAAGTGTGTACAATCAAAGATATTAAGGCTCAGAGTTGACTATGTGTTCGTGTTTGTTCTACAAATGCCTTGAGAAGAGTAATCAAGCTTATGTAGATGTTATTTTGATGTTTCATGGTGAATTAGCTATCTAGGAATGTTTTAGACTCCATGAGGATTATTTGTGTGAATTATGAAGGATAGAGTAATCATATGTAGTATGAACAAAGGTTTACAAGTTGACTATGTATTCGTTCATGATGATTGTGTACACATAATATTGTTTAAGTGATTTGTGCTTAATCACAATGGGTATTGTGAAAAATTTTATCACATAAGGACCTATAGATCATGGGGAAAGGGTACATGCTTTTGGAAAATGTTTTTATGTTTTAGTTTGCTTAAAGAAGTGTCAAAGAGATAAATGGGTCTCCATAGGAGCTAAAAGTGACTTAGGCCTATTTGAAAGTATATTGTGCTTAAGTATGACCCATGTGAGATGACTTAAGGGTGAAGGAATTTTTTGTGGAAAAAAAATGAATATTATGATATTGTTATTTCATTATTGATTTATAGATTATGAAACTAAATGATATGGTTTCTAGGTTATTTGGAAAACTTGAAGAGACTAGTATGTGATAGAATTAGAGAGTGAAATAAAGAAAATGAGATTGAGAGTGCCCAAATATTGGGTTGATGAGAAAAGAAGATTAAGAAATATGTGTATGATCTATATGTTATGTTTATAATGATATTATGGTGTTATTTCAGTTTGGAGTTGTGTGAAGGGATCTAAGTGTGCATATGAGGACCGTTTAAGTGAAAAAGGAGAGAGGTTATGGCATGCCTAAGTGAGAGACTTATAAGAGGTAGATAGAGAGTTTGTGTATTTGTTAGATAATTAGAGGTCCATAATTAGGTTTTAAAGACATTATCTCTAAGGTGTAAGTGTTCATTTTAAGGAGGGTCTAAAGGACATGATCTTCCTTAGGGGCAGTTAATCCTTGTGAAACATGGTTTCACTAAAGACATTTGGTTAGGACTTGATCAAGGTTGTATGCCAGAAAAACATGATAAAATAGGTGGTTATAATTACTTGATCATCTTAGGGGTTGGTTCTCCTTGTGGAATTTCTATTTCACTAAAGGCTTTAGAATAGGACTTGACCAAAGTTCCTAATCAGAAGGACTTGATCAGTCTCTTATTTTTTTATCATCTTATAGGATAGTAGTCCATGTGTTTTCAGACTTGAGAGTGGGTTTTATACCTGAAGAGGGTTTCCCATGTAAATCTTATGTTGTGTATGTGATCTTTCATTATGTTCATTGTTCATTGCTATGAATGATCTATATGCTTCACAGATGATTATATTTAATGCTTTAGTATTTTCAAGGGTTTGGAAATTGAATTGAATTAATTACCACCATTGATTCACCCCTCCTCTTAGTGGATTATACCTCTAAAAAATTTAAATATTGATAGAGTATTTTTGGATAGCTTGGTCCCTAGTTTTTAATTTTAGTCACTGATATGAATCCTCTCTAAGAGGGGGAAGATGTTACAACCCCACCTTGAGATGCATTACATTGCTATTAGCCTACTAACCTTGTGGGATTATCTTAACCAATTATTTTTTTTATTACTCAGTATAGTTGATTATTCAATACTAGAAACTATGATATTAGTTATGATTGATCTATTATGTTGGTAAATGTATATGCCTACTTCAGTTATGACATATTCCTTTATTCCATTCATATCATATTTTATTCTTATTTTATGTATATTCTTTGAACATGTGTTGTTGATGTTCTGTTTAGTGTTTAAAAGAATAGGTTGACTGAGCTAGGTTCATTTGTGGACTTCACTCACTAGGAAAATAATGGCAATAGCTTATGAATAGTCAAGGTTGGTAATAATAGGTAAAACATGTGACATTTATATCCATAGTTCATATTGAGTCCTTTTATTTGATTTATTTCATCTTTTATTGTCTTCTTCTCATTGTGCAACTAATTGATTGTGTCATTATTTTATGTTTCCTTGGATTTAATGAGTTAAGGGATCATTGATTGTCCCTATTTATGCCATGTAATTGAATGTCATTTTTTGTTTGAGATTATGTTTGGGATCTCTTTAGCATTATTGGTTTGAAATTTTAGTTCTCCCTATTATATTTAATTAGTTAGTCATGGAATTTAACATGATATAATAACATTGAAATAATTTCCCCCTTGAGTGGTTAAACCACGACTTGAGTTAGACTCCCATGGAATTATAATGAGTATGATTCCCTAAAAATTAGGTTTTTTGTATTATTATGTCTTAGCCTATTTTGGCTTCCTAAGCATATTATCAATATATCATTATGTGGTATAAGTTTGGTTTTGGTATAATTAGGTATGGCTTGATTTGGCATTAATAGTATTTTTTTAACTTGTCACCTTGGAAATTATGGGTGGAAAGTGAGGGAGAGATTGGAGAGAAAAGTCATGTGAAAATAATTAAAGGGTAGTTGAGAAAATTGAATGTTTTATTTTGGTCTTGCACCTCACTATCGCCATTATTTCTAGCATTGACATATTTTTAAAAACCCTAGCATGGAGACCTTGCCCAAAATCATAGTGTAGGAGTTGGGAATTATTTAAGTGAAGTTTAATTATTGTATATAAGCTGAGGCATTCTTCCATAGAATTTAGGAGTTGGTGGAAGAGCTAGGATTGGCTAGAGGAAGATCTAAGTCCTTTAAAGCATGCATGCAGACTATGACAAGATAGGGATCACATAGATGGTAAGTTACCTAGACTTTTGAGTATGTAATAAATTATACAAGTAAATTAAGTCCTTAATTATTCATGTATAAGGATGAAAATACTAGTTTTTCATTTCTATGGGGTTTTGTTAAAAAACTAAATGAACCATATGGGTTCATGATGAAGTTAAGAGACTTCACAATGAAACCATATACTTACACACCCATATAAATAAAATAAATTAATAATAGCTATTTTGATAATATATGATTACTTTTGTCTCCTTCTATGTAATTCACCTTGTTGGTGGACTATAATTTAAATTTTTAAATGATTTCCATGGAAAGAAATGACTATATGGTTATGCCTTGTATGGGTTATTTGTTGAACCCTATTTAGCAGGGTATTGTTGAATACTCAAGTTGTATGTATTCATTATAAAACCTTATTAGGCACCTGAAATTGGTATTTTGATCTTTATTGAATAACTATATACTTTATGAGTTCATAAATGGCTATAGTATGTGTCTAAGGTTTTGGCCCAAAAGTTAATCTTTGATAGGCTGAGTACTCAAATACATAATTTAACCATTGGGAATAAAAATTATATTATGTGGGTTTCAAATTCTACCAAATTATAGTCAAATTTTACTGATATAATGCACCCTATGATTGTTTGCATCTTTGTTTAGCATGGTAAAAACTTATTTTTTTGTATCTTCCATTATTGTTTGAACCATCTGGGTCGATCCCCATATTAGGTAAGGTTTTTAAAGATGGAGTTGTTTGATGGTTGTATACAAATTTATTTACACTTGTATACTCATTTACAAGATAATATTATAACCTCCTTTGATTTAATGAATCATGCCCTATGCTTAAAGGATAGATTAATATGATTTCGTTTTTCCATGTGGGGTTGGTTGTGTGTGTGTATAACTCATTTATTATGGGGAATATCCTTTAAAATATATTTGGGCAATATTAAAATGGTGCATAATGTCAATCATGATATCATTTTAAAAATTGGGATAAATATGGATGATTTGGGGTTTTGATATTGGTCTAGTTTAGCCTCTTTTCCCTTTTTTGGCTGCCCTTATAATTTTAGGTCGACCATGGAATGCAATGTGAAATTGTCAATTTATTTACTAAGATAAAATTATATATAAGACATGGGGTGAGTGTTGGAACACAACTATCTAGTAAGAAGGGGTGTTAATCAATAGATTGACTAAATTAGTCCTTTTAATCCTTTTTAAAATTAAACTAGAAAGGATATGAATATTAAAACATATATGTAGATATCACACACACAAAAACACATAACAATATATGTATACATGGAAAACCCAATATGGCAAAAACCATGGTGAGAATAACTACTAGAATCTGCTATTTTAATCTAGCCTCATAGTTAAAACCTCATTGGTTACACATTTTAAGTGCTTAAACCCTAAGAAGACACCAATCCCCTACTTTAAGAGTACCCACTCTAAGGAATCACCAACTCCTTGATTTAAGAGTACCAACTCTAAGGAAGAACCCACTCCCTAACTGAGCACCAACTCAATTTGTCTAATGGCACCCACCAATCATATCTATATGGATCTACAACTATAAATTATAATATAGATTCATAAAAGAATACAATATCAATTATCTATTATAGGTATGGTCTGTAACTACTCATAATTTGTACATTATCTCTCTCTACACTTTCACTCTGCCCCTCTGTATCTATGTCTAGATATATCTCTTATTTGACACACTTCATCTCTCTATATATCCTCTTATATTCTAGTTCTGTGTCTCTTATATTTATCTATTTGACACAATTCAAATACACTATCAACATTTCCCTATATCTTATATCACACACACACACACACACACACACACACACACACACACACACACACACACACACACACACACACACACAACACACACACACACAATTGATCTTAAGTTTTATGCCATGATCTAATGATCCTCATTCAATCAGATTAACTTTAAAATGTGTTAGTTCAATTAGTTCTGATAGGTTTACATGCTCTATTATATCCTTGTGTGCTTTTAGGATTTAACGATTTAACTTTAAAATTCATCTGTTAAATAATTTTATTTGATCTCCCATATATCGCTAGATCTTCAAACTAACATGAACTTTACTTCTATCTTATCATTAAACATTGAGATCTTTATCTCATCTTGCTACTTCCTGAGTCTTTGGAATAGATAAGATTCATCAATCTCATCAAATTAGCTCAATCTTTAACTTTCCTCTATCTCATTAAATATCAAGCACTTGATCCCATTGATTCCACTCGCTCTGTTAGATTTTCTTTGCATGATCACATGCTTACCATTAGATCTTCTAACAAGCTCAATATTTATCTCTAATGAGATCTTGATAAAGTAACACTTGGAATTAGTGTATTCTTTCTACACATTGCTATCAATACCTACTAGTGAGAAACTCGGCATCATTACATTGATCATTAACTATTTGACTCTGAACCACACCATAGGTTTACTATTCAAGCTCTGTGATTATGACACTTGTCACTAACAAGTTCACTTACAAGTGACTTTGACATATTGAATTTAATGTGAGTCATTATATTTTTAATGTATTATTAAGTTCTCACCATTAAATCTTATAACAAGCTTGAACTTTACCTTGTGCAGATTTGACTAAGTATGGGAACCATCTCAACATCCCTAGAAAGCTAACTTTTCACCTTCATATCTTTTGCTTCACTCTTCCACATGTTATAAAATTTGGAACATATAAACTAAGCATGATAATGAAAAACCCAAATTATCATATGTTCCTAAATCCTTCATGCATGATAGATATAACATCATTAATATTCTCAACTAGATTCTCTTACCACAGAGCTAACTATGCTTAGAACTGCTTGGAAGGCCAACTTTATTCTTGCATAACTTTTGATGTTTTTCATTTCATGACCTATAATTTAGTGCATAAGATCCTCTCACATAGGGGATTCCATAAATTAATTACTCTATTCCATAAACCTTCATACGTGAAATATATGATATCATAAAAATGCCTACATAGATTTTTCTTACCATCTCTAAATTTGACTATGGCAAAATATTGTCAAAATGCCTAGGAGCCCAACTTTGCACATGTATATATTTTATTATGCTACATTTTGTGACATAATATTTATTGCATATAAACTAGAAACAAAAATAAAAAAACCCATATGATCATTTTTTCTTAACACATCCATGTGTGTGAATTCTCACCTCATTAGCATGATTACTTGGCTCTATTTGTACCCTTTTGAAAATTTGGCTAAGTATAGAAACTTAGTGAATTCTTTCTGAGTATCCAACTTTTTATCCTCGTATCTACTACTATGCTTCATCACATGACTTCAAATATGATGCATAAAGACTAGGGACTAATGTGATCCTAACCATATGACCATCTCCCCTAGACTCATGCACACGTGGTAATGATGACATCAACAAATAACCTATTCATATTTTCCTGTCATAGACCCAAAATGTCTATATGGATAAAATGAAGAACTAGTTGAATTCCACTTATGTAAAAAATCATTGCAATCATTTTTGACTTTTGATAAGATCCATTACATATCCTCAAATCACCATACTCAACCCTAAATATTAATGACATCCATAATGCTAATAACCTCCATTTTTACATAAATTAAAATCATATTTCTAACAATCTCCCCCTTTTTCATTGATGCTAAACTAGATGATTTGATCTTCTAATACTCTACTCTTTTTTTGGAATTGCTTGCATTGTATTTTGATGAACTTGAACTACAATTGTTCATACTAAACTTTCTATCCCTTAGGGAATCACACATTTTACAGAACACAACTTGGAGCCATGCTCTGCTTCTACTTTGATAAACATTTATAGATAGAATTTGAACTTTTTCTCCCCATTTTAAATCAATGGCAAATGGACTCTTTCTCACTATTTGTTCAAAATTTTCTCCGTCTTTATTTGATAAAGAATCTTTTCCAAGAATATGTAACCATCAACTCATTATAAAATTTCAAGAGTATGCATATATGAGTTACCTTTTTCTTTTATTATAGGGATTAACAAATATTTTATGATCGTCCCTCCTAGACTCATGCCCTATCACTAAGATCTAGTGATTTAATGTCAGAGCCACCATATAGGCTTATTCAACTACATAGTCTTTTGATCCTAGGACTTGACCAATTACAAATCTTCCCTTTGTTGATGCATGAGGATTTAATAGATTATCAAAATAGATGACTTGGTTTGACCAAGTCATTATCACAACCTACTTGATTTGTCATTTCATTTTTAGCAGACATCACAACATATTCAACATGACTGAAGTATCTCACATATGCTCACCTTCACATCATGCATATATCCTCAAACCATTCATGATATCTAAGTTAGCTCCCCTAACCCTATATTACATCTTCCTAGTCTTGGCCCTTCAATAACATCTCTTTCATATAAGAAATTATCATACCTTATAACTTATCCTAGGTTACTTCAAAGAGGTACACTTCAAACAAAGATACATAAATTTAAATTCTCATACCTTTACACCAAGGGATTGCCTATAACACACCATAACTTTATTTAAAACTTGTATATCATCATTTTACACATGTTCTCCAAGTTTGGTGACCCAACTCATTGCACAACCCAAGATATACAATGTCAAGGGTTTCTTACATTTAAACCCTTATGCCAACCTTTGATACTTATTTCACACTAGGAGACAACCATCACACTCTTTTATACCAAGATTTGAGTTTATATATCTTTTGTAATGTTAGCTTCCTATAACATGGATTTAACCCTTAGGGTTTAAATGTGAAACCCTATAATGTTTGAGAGCTAAAATAAATAATTTTTGAGCTCATTTCTCTTCATTTAAACCTATGGAACATATATATGAGATGCATCATTATGTCACATGGAAACACTCATTCTTTCCCTACAGATACTACATACACAACATGTTTCTCATCTTGACACACTAACTCCAACTGGGGGAACTCATTTCTTACTTTCTATAATATTTTGAATAATACCACAACATCACTTGTTTGTCCACTAAAAGAAGTCTCTTAAAAAACATAGATAGAGAAGCCCTTCTTCAAAATGTATTATAACAATGTGAAACCATGAGTTTCCCATAACTCCTCATATTCCTTCTCCCCCTTGATCATATTTTACTTGTAGTTCTTCTTCTTCTTCTTATGCTTAAGAGAAGTAACATTCTAATCCACTACAATGTTATCCTTTTTATCTATGATTAGATTAAAAATACGTGGAGATAATATAGATTCATGACACACCTTTTCATTTGATTAATATTCCTTATAGTTTATAATCTCATCACTAGGCATAGAAAAAATGATGTTCTATGTATGAATATTTCTCAACAATAGTAAGATGTTCACTTTAATCCATACATACCTCAGATATATCCTTGGCTAGCACCTTAGACTTCACTTTGAGATTGGTCTTTTCACTCTCAAGAGAAACTCTAAGAAAGCATGAACTCCCTAATTTAAGAGCACCAAATCTAAGGAAGTACCCACTTCTTGAGTACCAACTTAGCTTCTTTGATGGCACCCACCAATTAAATCTATATGGAGCTATAACTCCAAATTACAATATAGATTCATAAAAGAATCCAATCTCAATTCTCTGTTACAGGTTTGGTCTAGAACTGCTCATACTCTGCACATTATCTCTCTCTAATCTTTCATTCTACCCCTTTATCTTTGTGTCTAGATATAATAATTCAACTCTCTTTATAGCCTCTTCTCTTCTCTTTTGGTTCTATGTGTCCTATATTTCTCTGTTTAAAATAATTCAAATATAACAGCTATATTTTCCTATATCCTAGATGAAATATATATAAACATTTGATCTAAGGTTCATATCTTTTATGTGTTCACACTTGTTTTCTAACACATCACACTCAATTCTGTTGGACTTTAGTTCCTATCTTTAACAATAATTTTTTTTTATCTTGAACTCATGCTTTACCACCATGATTCTTGGTCTCATTACTATTTTTATCATATAATGGGATTTGATTTTGATGCACATGCCATATTAATTATTTTTATCAATTACAACAATTAATTTCATTGTTTATGTTATATTTTATGAATTAAATAGATGTTCCTACATGTTCCATCACTTGACTGTTAAGATGAATATATTTTTAAAAATTGACCATTGATCCTAAGTTTCATGTCATGATCTTATGATCCTCATTTAATCTGCTCAACTTTAAAATGTATCTATTTGACCAAGTTTTGATATTTTTACATACTCCATTAGATTCTTGTATGCTTTTAGTATTTAATGATTCAAATTTAAAATATGTCCATTATATCCTTTGATCCAAGCTCTCATGTGTCATTAGATCTTCAAACTGACATGAAATTTACTTTTGTGTTATCATTAAACATCAATCTCTTTATCTCATCTTGTTTCTTCTTGAGTCTTTATAACATATACACTTCATCGATCTCTTCAAATTAGCTCATTCTTTAACTCACTTTTATCTCATTAAATATCGAGCTCTTGATCCCATGAAGTCTACTTTCATTGTTAGATCTTCATTTCATCATCACATGCTCATTGTTAGATCTTCTAATAAGCTCGATCTTTATCTCTAATGAGATCTTGAGAAGGTGACACTTGAAATTAGTGCATGCCTTTTGTACATTACTTTTAGTTCCTAATATTGAGAAACTTGCCATCCTCTTGTTGATCATTGACTATTTTACTTTGAAATACATCATAGATTTACTATTTAAGCTATGTGATTGTGACAATTTTCACTAACACATTCACTCATAGGTACCCTTGACATATTGAATTCAATACACATCATTAGATCTTAAACATATTATTAAGAACTCATCATTAGATCTTCTAACAAGCTCAAAATTTACCTTGTGTAGATTTGACTATGGGGACCATCTTAATATGTTTGAAAGGCTAACTTTGTACCTTCATATCTTTTTCTTTACTCATCTACTTATTCTAAAATTTAGACCAAATAAACTAGGAATGATAATGAGAAAACCCATATTCTCATATCTTATTTAATATTTATCACATGATAGATATAATTCCATTAATCTACTCACTCAAATTCTTCTACCATAGAGCTAACTATGCTTATAACTATCTAGAAGGCCAACTTTATTCTTGGATAACTTTTGATGTGATTCATTGCATGGCCTATAATTTATCACATAATATACTGTCACATAGGGTATTCCATCCATATATTATTTTACTCCAAAAAGTTTCACACATGTAAGATATGACATCATAAAAGTTCCTACACCACCCAACTTTGCAAAATGCTTGGGAGCCCAACTTTGTACATGGATATCTTTTATTATGATACATCACGTAACCTAATATTTAGTGTATATAAATTATGAACAAAAATGAACAAACCCATATGTTAATTTTATCTTTAAACATATATTTGTGTGAATTATAACCTCATCAACATACTTACTTGTCTCTACTTGATCCCTTTCACAAACTTAGCTAAGTATAAAAACTTAGTAAATTATTTCTAAGTAGCCAAATTTGCATCCTCCTATATAATATTGTGCTTCATCATATGAATTAAAATATGGAACATAAAAAATATGGATTAATGTGATCATAAACATATGACCAACTCACCTAGACTCATCCACATGTGGAAACAATGACATCAACAAATTGCCTTTTAATATTTTATTATCATAGACCCAAACTGTCTGGATGAACAAAATGAAGAACTGAATGAATTCTACTCATGAACACAATCATTATAATAATCCTAAACCTATAATAGTATCCATTTAACATCCTTAAATCACCATACTTATCCCTAAACATTAATGACATCCATAATGCCAATAATCTCCCTTTTCACATCAATCACAATAATATTGCCAATAGTGAGTTATATCTAATTTATTTTATTGACCATAACTATTAAATTTGGAAAAGGGTGAAATTTACCTTCTTGGGGTTGATTGTATTTTATGCTCAATTGAATCCAATTTCTTCATTTGATTATGATATATTTGGATAACTTGTTAAGGTCCAGAGTTGTTATCTAGCTATGATAATTTGAGGTGGCATGAGAATTCTTGATAGTAAAATCTAGCTTGACATATCAAACATCAAGGATATAAAATCATGAACTCAAATTGAGCTATAAATATACCTTCTATAGTTAAAATCTAATAATTTGAGAAGGAATCTTATTCTCCCTTGGATGAATGTCTTTTTCTTATTTCATGTGTAACTTGGGATTTATACAAGATATTATTTCTTAGAGTCTTGATTAATTTGTTGGACTTGGTCTTTATTGTCTATTATTCATAGTCATTTTATTAAATGATTGAATTTTGAGTCAATTACCATGTGTTATGTCACATGTATGCTCATAAATTACTAGTAAAACCTAGATGCCTAATACCACCATCTAGATGATGTTTGGGGTGGTTAAGGCCACTGATGGTTGGGGTCATCAAGATGTATCTTTGGTATTGGCACTTTATAGATCATGTACTCATCTATTTTAGATTGGATCTATGTGATTGAAGTTGATGAATCTAATATGTTTAGCATGGCATATACTTTTTGTCGATAATAGTGGTTTCATTAATGTAAATTATTCTTATGATTATGTTATGAGACATGTAACATGGATTATAGTGTTGTGGTATTACTTTGGTAGTTATATGCATTCATGGAAGTACATATTGCATACATGGTATCATCACAACACATAGGTATTAATCAATAGTTAAATCTATTATATAATTCTAATCTTTCATATTTATTGAATGGTATTAACATGATACTCTTGTAAATTCATGCTAAAATGAGATGGTTGTTATTTCTATTATTAACCAATGATAGATAAACCCATATGAACGATAAGTACATTTGACAATTTTGATCCTTATAACCTCATATTCATTAATTTCGTATCTTTACCATTATCAAAGTGAACTATAAAGTGTTATTCTTGTTTAAATTTTGACATGAGGATAATCTCACATGGGTTGCATTATATGTTTAAGTTTGAAATATCTTGATTGTTTCGATAATATTATAAAGTTATATTCAAACCATAAGGAAGATTACAATAGTATGAATAAGATTCAGACTGGTCTTAAAAGGAAATTGATTACTGTTAGTAAAGTTATTGATTTTTGTTTAAATTTCTCCTTGTTTCATAAAGTAAGAAAAGTTGGCCTTGGTAGATGAAGTTTCTTATTAAAACCATGTTGATGTTTTTACAACCATAATTTCTTATTAATGATTCATGGAATATTATGTATGTTGTGTAAAAAGTACATTAATTTGATGAATTATTATTCTGATTCAGTTTACAACATAAAATTGTTACCTTTCTAGTTATGATTAGATCTTGACATTTGTCCATATGAAGTGGTAACAATATTGATTAATATTATTGTTATAATAATTTTAATTATACATACTAAACCTCTTTTCAGTTGCTTAAATAATATATTTTGGCTATTTTTATGCATTTCATATATAATGTATAAAATAAAAGAATTATACACAACTGTAGTTGTAGTTTTTCTAATCTCTTAGAATGACATTATTTCATTATATTTTGAAAATATTAATCCTTAATGGATATGTCTTATGGTTGAAACTAATTTTTTAAAATATTTACAACCTTGGATGTTAGAGTTCATTATATAAATGAAATTTTAAGGATTTATTGATGGGTTTCTTTATTAGACAAAGTCATTCAACTTTTATACACAATTTAGCTGATAATATTTCTTTGAAATGAGTTTAACCTGATGGTTATAATTATTTTATAATATACTCTCACTAGTACAAAAAATTACTTGGTGAAAATTTTATTTAGTACATATGATTTATCCATGGAATCATAGTGCTTGTTGTATATTATTAGAGCTATAAAGTTCATACGGATGTATTAAACTACAAATAATTACCTATATGGTTCTAGCTTAGGTCAAGGATTATCAATACACCTTACTTATTTGTATGTTGACCTCCTTGTATTGGTTATACACACTTGATAGAAGGTGGCCTCTTCTAATGACCATGTTTCATTTTAATATGCATTTGTATGGCATAATAATTGAAGTGAAAGAGTTATATAGAGATAAAATATGCTAATTGTATCATTTTAATTTAGCAAAAGTCATGATTTAAATAATGTATACATTTCGTTTAGTAATCCTAAGAGTATCATGGCAAGTTGTATGGTATATGTTGTATATAAATCAAGGGTTGTAGTGAAATCATTGTAATCTAGCAAAAAAAAAATCATGTTCACTTATTACTAAAGAAATTAAGTTGATTTTAGTTGGATGAATGGATATAAAAAGTTAAATATTTAACGTGATAAAACACTACAACTACTCCTATATTGGATCCTAATTAAGACCTAAGTAATGTATCAATTACTCTCCCTAGTAATAGGTCATTGATTTAATCATTTGCCTAATGTTGCTATGAAGGCTTTTATGAATGGTAAAGTCAGTGCATATTTATTCTTGACTCATTTTTAGATAAATAAATTTAAATTAATTGATGTAATTAGGATCTTGGTTGGCAACAATAAAGTTACCTGTATTAGTTACTTAATATCAATTCTCTCTCTTATGGGATTATTATTATTATCCAAAGCTAAGCATACCTAAACTTATTAGGGAAAAATGTTTGATGATATGAATACCAAATCTGAGATTCAATTTAAGGAATCTAAATGATTATCTCTTTAGAGTTTCCTATACCATTGTTGGTTATATTGGTAATCAATTGGGTATCTCATGCTGGTTGGTTAGAGTTCCCTTATGTATCGATCTGAATTCTTACAAATAAATTCCATTTTGAGATGTCTTCTATATTAGATTATTTAGTGAAATGAAGGTTTAGTTATATATATTATCTTGAATAATTGTTTTTACCCTCTTACCAAGATCAAATTTAACATCAAGTTAGATACCAGGGTCATCTACTCTAAATTACTCTTGGTTGTCACATACAAAGTAGCTATGTATTTGATAGGGGAGTGGTTGTTATCTTTGTCTCTCAAATGAGACTCTATTAAAATCTAAAGATATTGATTAGGGTTAACTAACCACTAAATATTATTATTAGTTAGAGTTATTGGTTTTTGTATAGAGTTTGAAGTTTATCAGTGTGTGCACACACTGTAAAATACCCCAAACTATATACTTCTTAGCGAGGATGTGCTCCCATATAGAACTATTTATTAGTGACTTAATCCTAGTTACATGTATACTGATGGTTGATAGAGTACTAATTGGGAGAACCTTTGTGTGAAAATCCATTTATATTTTATCTCACATCAGCTAGTGATGGTTAGGTCTGGCATGTAGTGTCACTTTGTACTCTAAAGTGAAGTGATTCCCAAATTTTAGTTTGGGTTTGATTCACGATGTCATCACCATGTCATGTATATATTGGGTCAAATTATAATCATGCCTTAACTACTTGTGTGGTTCGTGATCCTAATATTTTGTGTATGTGTGTATTTACATATACTATTATTAATAAAGTTGGTGCTATGATTTATACCATAAAAAATTATATTATGTTTAATTCAAGGATTATTATCATGCATCTTTACTATGTTTATTATTATTTCATGTCTAAATTATATATCTACTTAACATGGCATGTATTCCCATTGTATTGGATTACAAATTTCATATATGTTTTAATCATAAAACATTTATATGATATCATAAATTATCATGTTTGTATACAAACTTTAAATTATTACATTTTTAAATGTAAAGCACATTGTGCACAACTCATTATTTTTAAATGAGTGATGTGGAGGATTCATCCTTCATATCAATAAGTATTCATAGATTGAGATTATATTAGAGACATAGGCCATAATAAACACAAATTTCACATTCTACATCATAGTATGTGATTAAAATGAGAAATATTTTATAGTTTGAGATATATGTGAGAATATGAGTAATAGATGAGACATTCTATGACATTTTAAGATAGATTATATGGGTTAGATTTAATATATTTATTATATTAAATAGTTTATTAGAATTATACGACAATATGATGAATACATAGGGGCATTATATATAAGATTTTATTATAGATAGATTATATTTAGAGCATGAATATTGTTCATGCTATCACTTTTGTATTTATATATATATTTATGGGGAAATACTTTTGTATTTAGAAAATTTGGATCTATAATCTATCTATATAGTGGTTGATTCAAAGTTTACTATTAAAATAAAAATTTATTCTAGTGTTCAAACTTTAAAAGCATGCCTAGTTTATGGGTTGTATAAAATAAATAAGTTAATATTTATAGTAGTATAGTTGAGGTTTTATCAAAACTCAAATTATACCACTCTTCTATATTGAATGTGGGTTGAGTAATTTATACTCCTTAACTAATGGTTTCAATGATTGTATCTTCTTGGGGAATAATTCATTATGTCATTCTCTAAAAAAGTAAAAAAGTGGTAGTATTGTTTGTGTAGCCCCATTTATAGTTGTTTATTGAATGTTCAATTTCACGAGTTCTAATTATCTTGATTATTTTTATTTTTATATCATGGAGGGACATTGATCAATGCATTTTCCTTATAGCTTTTGGAAGGAGAAAATAGGATATTTAGGGTATACTTGTCGAAACCAAGTGTGACTAATCACATGTACCAAATATATTGTTTTATCCTTTGAATATAACATTTAAATTATAGAATAAGAGGTAATAATCTTAAAACACCTAGATTTGGTATTTGAAACTTTGGAAACATCAATATTCAAACATTTTTTCATACTTTGACTTTGCATAGCATAACGGTGTAGTTGAAATTCACTTTCTTAAATAATAATCTAATTGGATAGTGTATTTGAAAGACTATCCTACCTATATTTTTTTATTGATAATTCTATGTGTTAAGTACATTTAGAATATCAGTATACACTTAATATTGTAAAACATAAATGTTGAATAAAAATGGTATGATGTGAATCCAAATGTTTTTCAGTTCATTTTTATGGATTAATGTGTGGGAGCATGTACCCTATACAAATTTCAAAGAAATGGAATTAAATGTTCATCCTTATATTTTTATACTTTATTTTGAAGATGTGAAGACAAATTATCTTCATAATTTGGGTACTGAAAAATTACTTTAGTGGTGGAATGTATTGTTTGATGAAACATCCAAATCATATGAGCTAAAATGTTCTTCTCCTTCTTATAGCCATACCAGTAATTGAAAGTAATGTTCATTATTGTGGTTTTAACATATATTTTGAAGATTTGAATAAATATTATCTTTCTATTTTTTGCACAATGAAAGTGCTTTAGTGGTAGAATGTATAGTCTGATGAAGTATCCATATCCTACAAACTACAATGTTATCCTCCTAGTCCATTAGTTTTTTTCAGCCCAAGTATAATTTATTACATTTGATGTGAATAAAATATTATTTCACATCAATTCCAATATGAAAATCATTATATTTTAGATGATGAGCTAGAAAGTAAAGTAAAAATTGGGCCTTCATCACCAATTCCATGAGACTATAAGAAATCACCTTCACACTCTACACATTGTCAATGAGAAATGAATATCGACATATAAAAATGAGTATAGTACATCGGTATGGGTTCCAAGAAATCCACATAGGATTATATTTCAATATATTTTTTTTAAACATGATTTGTATAATCACAAATGAGTTAGGATAAAAATCTTGCCATGAGGGTTGTAAGCTTCTTAATGGTAGATAGCTATGGTAGACTATATTATTTTTTTGAAGACTTTTTTAATTAGTTTCACTTCCCAATAGAATAAATATAGTGAGGTAAAAGTGGGTTTATCATACTAAGTATGCATTATGTGGGTAAATTGACATATACAAAACTATGTTTGTATAAAAAATATTTTCACATATTGAAGGTGTTGAATAAAAAAATGGTTTTATCTAGTTCATAAAATGAATTCCATATGGATAGTAATATATTTTACTACAACACATTTAGAGGAATTATATCAAATGGAAATTAAAATCTCCTTCTTGAATGGAGACTTATAGGAATAACTATACATATGCTAACCTTTAAGATCCATTAGTAGTAATTAATCTAGCTGTGTGTAAATTTAAAAAGTCTTTTCAAAAATATAAAAGGGTTCCTCAAGTTTTTTTAAAATATCAAGATGTTTATAATAAATTATGGTTTTAAATGGATTCCCATTCACCCCTTAATCTACAAAAATAAAGTAGACAAAGAACAACTAGTTTTAATCTACAATGTCAATAACATAGTCATTATATGGATTAACACAAATATTATTGGTGATGTAAACTCATGGTTAATTAAATATTTTTATATGATTACCTTGGGATTATTTCATTTTTAATTTGAGATTTATATTTAACTAGTTGATAAAGGAACCATTATTAATAAATCCATGTATGATCAAGACATAGTCCATCATTTGAACATGGAATAATAAAAATACAAACCTATTCATTTTAAATTTGAATTCAATATTTTGAATAAGTGTTCTTCTATTTTAATTTATGGTAGACTCTAAGGGTAAATTACCAAATATGGGGAACAAAAAAGCGGTCACTTCTAGGAAAAGTCTTCATATCTAGAAAAAGGAGAGTGTCATTTTTAAAGGGTTCATGTCATTTTCAAAGATTAAACCAAATATACTAAAAAGTGGTTTAGTAATGATCCTAAACAATACATAGGATTTATGGGAAAAATAACATGCACCCTTTTGAGATGCATATGAATAGATAAAAATATAAAACTATGTTTTATTCTCATTTCACATTTTCTATCATGATCAAGGAGAGGCAAATAGAGGTAACACGTGATATTCTTATCCAAACATATCCTATATGATTGTAAACTTGAATCATTGTCCTAGGTATGTTTTTTAATCCTTAAAGCATGCTTAGGGTTTTTAACAAATTTTTTCATGTATTTTTTTAATAATAATCACATGGTAATTGGGCATTCAAATTAAAATTAAACTTCTCTCATGAAATGATTTAGCTACCTGCTATACATATTTCTTTTTATAGTTTCATATTCTTGATTTGATAAACCCATTTACCATAAAAATATACATAAAAACCCTAATGAAAACCCCCAACATTTTGAATTTAGAAAATAATAATAATAATTATATCAATAATATAATTCAAATTATAAATATTTATAAATTATCATTAATAGTTTGCAATACTCTTAAAAAATAGTATGTACAATTCACTTGCCAATATATTAGGGGCCAAAAATAATGAAATTGGAAATGTTACTTCCCAACTCAATGAAATGTTACATAAGAGAGAGGTATTGAAACATTATTATTCTGATATATTAAAAATAAAAAGATAAAAATAAAAAAAAATCTACTTTTTTATATGAAATAAACCACCAAACCAACACTAATGACTTTTAGACACATTAACATTAATTGATTTATTCATGTAGAGCTAAAAATAAAACTTTTAGGATTGGTGGTGGATGGTTTTTGGTAAGTGTTTTATAGAAATTTCAGTTATATTCTTTAGAGGAAAGAGAAAATAAACTCAAGAAGGTTATGGTTAGTAGAAACTGGTATGATATGTACATGTTGATCTAGACAGTTGTAGATACTCCTCTTTGGCTTAGGAAAAATGACTTGTAGATGAGAAAGTGATCAAAGAAATGGGTTGATTAGTTATATAGTAGGATGGATTGCCTAACAAGGTAGATCCAACAAGCATGAGCTTCCTTGGAGCCTATCAATCCACACTTTAAACAATCAAGTTATGAAAGATAAAGTACTTGCATATATCACAAAAAATTACTAAAATAAAATACAAGGAGTATTTGATAAATGAATAGGTGAATTTGAAAAATTATAGAAATAAAAATATTGATATTAATACAAAATGAATCAAGTATGGTTCACAAAAAAGGTAAGGGTTTTTTGATTAGGCAGGAGGTCATAAAGTTGGATTTAATTGAGGTTTGGTGGGTAAAAATAGCTTATTTGTATATTACATAGTGACCATCAATGGTTGGGGTCATCATTGGTGATTAGGGTAACCATTGGTAGTTATTGATAGACCATCAGTGGTTAAGGTGACTATTGTTGGTTATTGTGGTTTTGGTCTAGTTCAAATAATTGATCTGGTAAGGTTGAAAAATGGAAATCTAAAAAGTGGATTCATGCTTGATTGGTCATGAAACAATAACAAAGTGAATAATTAGTGAGAATAAATACTTAGTTTGTTAGTTATTATTTTGAGAGAGGGTCAAAGGATATATTTTTAAAACTTGGAAGAATTTTGGTAGAGTAATGATACTTGGTTATTGGTTGATGAGTGGAAACACATTGGATCTCTGTCACACTTGCTAGTTTACTAAAAGAAAATGTATAAAAGGAAGTGTTGATGCAAAATTATATAGCTTTGGATGTAGATGGTTGATCAATTATGGATATTTTTTTGCCTCATCCTTCTCTCTTTTTATTGAAAGGAAGGAGAGGTGCAACAATAGGTTAACAAGAGATTCAACAAGTAGTTCAAATTTAGCTTTTGCATGCATTAACTCGTACATAAATTAGATGAGTTAAATTTTAAAAATAAAGTTGGAGTTAACTAGAGTTTGATTGATCAGGTAGTAGGAAACTAACCATAAGTTATCAAACCTAACCATTGATGGTTAGGATAACCATCGATAGGTGAGGGTCAAAGGTAAATTTTGGTAAAAACCTTTAGTTAGTTGGTTAGTTAGTCAACTAACCTAGATTAGGTTTGTATTCACAGGGTTATGTGAAGGTCCCTAGGGGGTCTCAAGGTGGTGTAGGGGTGTTTCAAGATCTAGAAACATTGTGTGTAATTTTATAGTGTTTACATTTTACCCCATTTTGTTATGCAGTTTGTATCAACAAAATGTAAAACAAAAATAGATTACAGGTCAAAGGTTTAGTTTCTTTGAACATGGGAAGAGGTCTTCCCCCTTAAACTAAGAATATATGAGGTGAAAAAAAATTGGGTGCAAGTTTAATAAGTGGTTAATCTAGTGATGAAGTCGGTGGTAGGTTGGACACTAAAGCATAAACATATGCATAAGGTGTGACTAATAGTGATAGCCAAGAGTGTGAATGACTAGGTTACCTTCAGTGGTAAAAATAAAGTTTGGCACTAGAACGATATGTAATAAGTATAACACATGATCATATATGATGGTTGGGATACACTAATAAACTCAAGTCTCCTAGACAAGGTCAATGTTTTCATGGGGATCCAAGGTAAGAAGTGCTCTTATGAAGACACAAATTGGTTAGGTGTACATAAGATAGTGAAAGTTCAAATAACTATTGAATATGGCAATTTAGTTGGTCTAGTAGAAAGTACCAAGGCAAGGTCATCATAAAATATGTTTTAGTTGAGCTAAAATGGCTAGTGGCAATGGGATGAGGTTGTTGTCAATGTGGGAAGAGAAGTTTATATCCATGGGTGTGAACTTGGTGTGGGTATGTGATAAAATGTTTATGTGAGAACTTGGTGGTTGGAGGAGAAAACCTAAATTTTTTTACCATTGTTGGTTAGGGTTGACCCTTGAGTTTGACCATTGGTAGTCACCTTAACTATCGATGGTCAGGGGTCAGCCCTAAAAGGGTGGGGTCAAAAAGACCACCATGGGCCCTTATGTTCTCATTTGAGCATATTTAATTAGGGCAACGAGTATTTGGAATTTTATGAGAAATATTTACAGGTTGCTAGCATTTGATTAGTTGAGATTATTGAGGTGAACCAATGTTGTTGGAGAGTTAAGTTGATTGAGTATGTACTGCAAATAAGGGAGGGTGCATGGCCAGGATGTGGGTCCTTGGGTTTCTCCTTGATGATGTTTGAGGAATGAGGTAAGTGGTGTATTATGAATTTTATAGAGTACTTTCAAATTTGGAAAATGAATAGTTATGTGAGGTTTCTTATATATTTTGGTTATTAGTGACCTAGGGTTTAGGGTTTTTAGGTAATGTTTGCTTGAGTGGAGAGTTTGAATTGGTAATTGCTATGAAATTTGGTAAGGGTAGGTTAGGGTGGGGAGTAGATGTAGATATATGTATAAATTTATAGGGATTTATGGTGTTTTAGGTTGGTGTACAGGGAGGGTAGGGTTTGTTTGGTCTATCAAGGGTCACCCATAGTGACCGTTGGTAGTCACTATAGACCATCGATGGTCGGTAAGTGACTGTCTATGGTCACTTGACCATCGATGGTTAACTATAAGAATAGTTAACTTTTGGTGATTAATTAAATAGTGATGTGGTTTTAAAGATTAATGGTTATTAAAGTAAGATTTATAGTTTGAATATGAAGGTTAGTTGTTGAGGATTTAGGTTTTAGGTAATGTTTAAGGGTAATGGTAAAATGATATGTCATGGCTAAGGGAAAAAGGTGAAGGTTATAGGTTGAAATAGCTAAGGGTTAAAAAAAAATTTAGAAAGTGGTAAGGTCAAGGTCTATAGTTTTATGGTTTATTATTCATGTAATGGTTTAATGATATATGTTGATAGATAATAGGTTTAATTAAGGTGAAAGTTAAATGTTAACTATGTGGGCTAAGGTTGTATTTGATAGGTTGGATGTTAACAGTGCAAGGCTAGTTGTCAGGTGGGTTGGATGAGATAGGTTAAAGGATTTATGTTGTAGATAACCCATAGGTATAGGTCATAGTAGGAAAATGTTATAATAGGAGGTAGGTGTAATAGGTAGAGTTCATAGGTAAAATATGTTAATAGACTAAGGCTTTATTGTTATCAAACCTTGTAGGCACATAAGAGTATTCAGATGAGGGATAGAGTGCCCTAGATATTTGATTAAATTTATGGAGGTATGACTACTGATGATTGGGTCCATGTGGAGGAGGTGGGCCTCGATGGTATGATGCATTAATAATATGTTCCATAAGATGCAAAGATGTTAGTGGCACTCATCAAGAGATGGGATCATGTCACTAACACTTTCTTTATACCTATTAGAAAGATGATGATTTTTCTTGAGGATATACATAAGGTCATGTGGCTACTCATATGGGGTGAGATGATATACCACATTGAGAGGGATGAGTAACATGTGTTCATGGAGATATTATACAAGGATGACCCTAATTTTATGAGGTGGCATGCAAGGGGTTTCACTACACACCATTTTATCAGAGAAATAAGGATGTGAGATGGCTCCTGACTATGATGATGATAGTGATCACTTTCTATGCATTGCTTGATTCTAGTAGTGGGAGGTTTTCACATTTGTTTTTGTGGGTACTATTGGAGATGGTTTTGGATCACACAGTGTATGTGTGGGTATCTATGCTATTATTTCAAATTTATAGGGAGTTATGGGAATTTTGAGCCCACAATAGGTATGGGATTAGTATTGACTTCATTTTTAATTTCTAGGCATATGAACACATTCATATTCTAAGACCTATGTGGTTGTTATGGGAGGGATATGCATAGATGGACATTAGAGTAGGATTCATGAGGTGTAGAGATGATTTTTCCCTCTTAAGATTAGGAGGAGGGGTACATGACATAGACTAGTTTAGAGGCTTACTTGATGCCTTGGTCATTGGAGATATTATTTGGAGACCATATGTCAAGTTTTTAAGATGGGTTTATTATGCATAACACACACTATCCTTACAGAGTTATTGATGGATATATGGTAGATAAGATGGTGAGATAGAGTTAATACCATTTGATAAGGTACATCAATATTTTAGAGTTATACAAGATATACCTAGAGAGTTTTTGAGATACAAAAGGGAGGACACATAGTTTCCACTACCGACCCCATAACTAGTTTATATGATTTTTAATTTCAAGGAGCTACCAACAAGGATAGAGATAAATGATGTAGGTGTCATAGATGGGTATCCTGCATGGTACTAAACACTCTATGATACTATTGGTGATTAAAATTGTGCTATTTCCAACACCAACAATGGCAAGTTTTAGGAATGTGGGACTTGCAACCTGAAATGACCTCCAAATTTTAAAGAAGTTGGCTCTTCTTTATCTCAAGTGTATAATGAGGAAAGGGATAAAAATTAAATAGAAACACAAATGCAATGAAATAAAATATAACTATGGTGATGTATCTAAATTTAATTCAACCCTTAATTCTAAGCCCAGTGAAGCTTGTTTAAAATTCAATTACATTGAAGAGCAAACAAGGCATGATCAATGTAAAAGATAAGAATAGATAGGATCAAAGGCTCACAGTTTAGATGATTTTACAATAACACAAAAAATATCAATAAAGGCACAGAACTTAGTATTCTTATTTATTTTATAGTTACATAAAAGGCATAGAAACATGCACAATTACAAAAACTTTCTAACTCAGGAAAATAGAACAAAGGAAAATGACATCACTAGCTATAGCAAGAAAGTCGAAAACTTCTTGATAATAATATCTCACAAACAAATTTCTCTATATTCTAATGATGATCCCTTAGTGATCTCTACACCCATATATATATCATCAGACGAGCTCTAGATTACCCACACATTCCTAATCCAATGGTCTAACTGAACTCTAACTGAACTGGAAGTTTCTAACAAAAGATATTTCTTAGAACTGAAACATTCTGTCTCCCTGCAATTCATTTGATGAAATAGATACACAAGACACTTTCCACTGTGAAACAAGCAAAGACACTTGGTGTGTTTCACTTACTCTACTTTAAAAATTTCACATTATTCAAAAGGTACAATAAAATGACACTTGGTAGCTTTTGAGGCACTTATCAAAGATACACGACACTTTCTGCGTAGCTTATACTCTTTACTATGTCTTTTCTCAGGAGTGTTTCATCTTTGACATCTATCAAAGTCCACTTCTTCAAAATTTAACAATTTATGGAGAATGGGACCCACAACACTTCTCACTCAAATAGCTTTAAAAGTAGAATGGGGACAAGTGTCACTTTCCACATATTTTTAACAAATGACACATGGCGACTTCCATTTTCTTCAGCTAGGGACATGTGGTGGCTTCCATTGATCTTTAGCTAGACTGTATAAACATTCGGGACTCATGTTTAATTCATATGGATGGTGACACTTGGCAGCTTCTGCTGACTTTATAAACAAAACCTAGTTCCCACCATAGTCTTTACTTCTCGATGAAACAAAGTGAAGATATTTTGGATGTTGACACGTGGTGACTTCCACTTTCTTCAGCTATGTATACAGGGTGTCTTTCGTTGATTTTAGAAAAACATATTGAAACCTTCCATAGTTTTTACTTGGTGCCTTCCACTTGATCCTAAGAAAAGCTTATTGAAAGAAGCTTTCAAAACTCAAAAGAAATTTGAAATGTAGATGTCAACACTTATCATGCTTCACTGATTTACCACGGGGCACGTGGTATGTTCTGAGCAACTTACAGAAATTGTAAAATGTGTCTTAACCACTGACACTTGGTAGCTTCCACATGAATTTGATACTTAGACAAAATTTAGGCAAAATAAACTCATGCCCATGCTCTATGTCAAAAACTTTACTGCCTCAAAACCAAAATGCGCAGGGACAAAACTTGGAGTGCACAACTCAATATTAAAAAATGAAAAATATAGAGTTTTTTACTCTACAGTTATTGGTGACCCTTAGGACTTTTGAGCCTGATCAAAAAGAATAATCCACAATCTCCCGCATGATCAAATGTGAAAAAAATCACAACTTCATTAAGGTTGTCTAATAAGTAGACCACTCATCATCAGATAATCCCTGTTTATTTTGTAATTTGTGGAAGGCTAAATCAAGATTGATGATATCCTTGTGTGAATTTTTTTGTGAAATATGAACTATAGCCTTAAATTTAAATTCAAGATGGGAAATAGGAATCAAAATAGCTTCTACTTCAGGCACTGATGAATCATCTCTTAAACCTTGAAAGACTGCCTGATCATTTTGCTTGGCTAACAATAAAGGTTTAATCTCATCAATCAAGAAAAGGGGAAGGAAGACCCAATTGCACCAAATCTTCAATGTGTTGTTTCATGTCTTTGATTTATTCTTTCACCACATCTATAATCTCTCTATAATTGATTGTTGTAGATTTGTAATTGAGAACTTCATTCACTCTTTTATCACTAATCCCTACTATTGACAATGTTCCATCAGTTGCATCATATAGCTTTTACAGTAGCATTTGAGAGTCAAACAATCTCTAAGAGACAGTAGACAGAGTGTCTTCAACTGAAGTCTTCACCTTTTTGCACAATTTCTATGCATTTAGCAGAAAGGTTAGAGAAGGTCTAAGCTGAATAATCTCCTCAAAAATTCTTTTCCATATTGATTCATAAATCTCCTTAACTAGATTTAAAACCCCTACATTCTTTGGCCTATTATCCAACTCAAGTGTCAATTATTCTATCATTTGTCACTTGGCTTGAAGTTGGGCCTATATTTCAATAGTATTGTTCTACACATTCAACAACTTTTGTTGAAGTTGAGTGACCTGTAGTAGGCTTTCCTCACATTTTTCTTGAAATGTTGCCTTTTCCTGCCTTAAGGTTGTCACTACATCTTTTACCTGCATTAGCCCTACTTTTAAAGAATCATTTTGGGCCTGAATAGCCTAGTAAGTCTGAAGAGAAATAGTCTCTTACAACTGTTTGTTGAGACTCTCTATTTCATTATTCTTGGTATTAATTTTTATAGTCAAACTGCTAAATTTTGCCTTCTCTTGGGCTAGATTAGCCTCCATCTTCTATAGCTTCTTTGATATTTTCAAATAATCCTTAACTACTACAGAAGTGGATTCATTTAGCAAGTCAACCTTATCTTGGGGTCTGGAAAGTGACATATCTATTGCCACTGCATTCATTGTGTAATCTTAAGGCTGCATCTACTCATTTGACTTGACTATATTAGGTGACAAATGGGTCACCATTAGTTGTTGTTGTATTGGGTCAAATTTTGACCTCATATGTGGTGTATCCAAGGCTTTATTATCTTTCATCTTCTTTTTCTCCATTTGGGCTTCCCTTGCCTTCTTAGCAGCATCTACTTGAGTTTGGAAGGTTGAAGGAGAAGCAATGTGCCCACCTATAGAAGAATAACCTTGTGGCAAACCATATGGAATAGCCAAATGTTGGCTAGGGAAAATATGAGGAGGTACGTTCTTTGGGATAGAGGGGGAAAAATTAGGCAATGATATGGCATGAGTATGGATAGATGAGGAATAATGAGAAATAGGCATAACAGAGGTGGCAAGGGATATTATTTGGCTCGACAAAATCATCACCCCTATAGGAGAAGAGAGAGATTAAGAAGAAAAAGGAGAAATAACACTTACCAAATGAACAACCGAGGCACTCTATGGTTAGTGTTGTGAGGGTTCTGCCTTCTCCTCTAAATCAAGTTGAAACCTTAGCCTCTTATGTTTCCTTGGTGTTTCTTCTTTTGGTTGTGCTCCCTTCTCTTCAACATTTACCACTGCTGCTAGTGGTGATTGTGTAAACTAGGAACTGTAAGGGCTGATGCTAATGGAGAAGCTTTTGGTGGTGAAGATACTACACTCTTCTATTTTTTAATGGTACTAAGAGATTAGGGCCAAATAGTTATAATGATTGTAGCTGAGGTTTGCCCTAAGGTCTGCAATATTTGACTGGATGCTGCTCTCACTTCTGACTCTCCACCCTATGTCTACAGAATGCTTGTATCAAGGCTAGAGATAGGAGATAGATGCCATTCATCCCAGAGTTCCTCCCATTTCTCATTTGAATCGACATTTCCAAAACAATGAGTTGTCACACAAATCTCTTGCCTATATTTCCAATAGGCTTCTATTTTCTCAGTGTTCTAGTCTTTGTTCTTTAATACTCCTCTTAAACTAGAATTCATTCTAATTTTAGGATCAAAATCCATTTGCTTAACATAAAAATTTTCCCATGGTCTATCTTCTTGAAGGGGCAAATCCGTCAATTCTACATAAAAATTAGGAATATCTTCCCTAGGATTTCTTCTATTTTCGTAAAAGGGATGTCCCTCATGCACAATTCTGGTAGCAACCTTATTATTCCTAACCCATGAAGTTATGAAACCATTTGGGTCATATCCCCAAAGATAAACCCAAGAAGGCTAGCTTTCTCAGCACCACAAGCTCATCATCTCTAGCCTTTAGGGCCATGTTGTTTCTTACCCATGGAACATCATACATTTTCATCTTTTTCTTCCTAGTGCCATATTCATTATCTATCATAGACACCTACCTGGTGACCTCTAAAAATGTTAACCTAAGGGTAAAAATCCTAGGTAGAAACACTAGTTCTCCACTAAAACCATGGACTCTAATAATAGTATGATGGGATACAAAAAAGTAATCACAAGGAATAGTGCAATTGGTCATAAGGCTTGAGACAATTGGAATTAGTCTATTTACAACCGGTTCTGGGCTTAGATGACAAAAAATAGGGGCAAGAAAAAGTTCCCAAAATTCATATGGGTCATTAGTTTTGGACAAGATATGTGTCCATGCAGACACATGAATGGTTCTATGTAGACCAAAGCTTGGGTCATACATATTTAGATGCATGTGTTGGGAAAAGATACTAGAATTTTGATACAACATGAGATGAAATAGATAAGAAGAATACCTAAAAATTCCCTTAGATTTGAACTGGGTGAGTTGTTCAACCATTGAATATGTAATCTACTCAGATAAATCAAGACGATACTTCTGAGTCTTGTCAATAGTTTTCAATCTGAATAGGATGGCCATTTTTTCTTCATAGATAGTTATATCCTCTTTCATTCCAAAAATGAAAGCCATCATGGAAAGTGCATCATGACTAGCTTGTGCAAATTGTGCTCTTGTTGTTGGCAGTGTCAGCATAGTGGTATCATCATCACCTAATTTCAATTCTAATTTTAGAAATTTCTATTGATTATTGATGTTTGCCCATGTTTATTGCATTTTGGCAATGGTGGAAAATGTAGTTGTCTTGTCATGATACAGGACCAACATGTCTCTAATAGCCTTTGGTGTAATTTGCACTGTGAATGAACCCTATTGTATGGTATTTGAGGGTGCATGAAACAATTCAGAGCATATTTCAACCAAGTCAGGGCACATATGTACACCTAAGACAATGAATTATGCCAGTTGGTAAGTCCATATCTTCATTTCTTATGTTTCATATTGTCCAATGTTAGCCCTTTAAATAAAACTTTGATGTGCCCCTTCTCTTAGAGTCTTGCTAGGATTTTGAAGAATTGGGTCCAAGATTTCATCTACAAAATCTTTCAGCTTTGTTGGGTCATTTACATAACCAAATTCAGGGACTCTAGTCCATGGATATGTCTTTAAGGGTTGTGTAGGGGCTGAAGCATATGATTTGCCTGTGAGAAACTTATCAATGGATTCATAAATCTCAAACCCTTATTGTGAAGACTATGTTCCCTCCATATCTATATTTATACTTGTAAATAATGAACTATGGTAACAGGTATGGAGCTTTTCAATAGGGAAGGCACTTTCACTACACAGGTTCATTATGAACTTAAAATGCAAGTAACAGGGATTTTCTAGTAGACACAGGAATGTTTCAGACACTATCAAGCTTTAACTCTTGTTATGGGTTATTTAATGACCCATCAAGTCTCAAAATGTCATTAAAACTAGATGACCATTAGTAAATCTTATTAAATCTTCATGGGACAACGAGTTAGACACGTCATGAAAGTGGCTGCGTAAGATACCTTGGGGAATTTAAGGATTTGGGAGATATTTAATGTGTCGAGAGTTTTGAATTTTTTTAAAAATAATCTGAGCCATGACTACGTGTTCAAAGAACACTTATTTAAAAGAAAGAGTGGGAAAATAAAGCAACGAGGAAAGGGGAACTATCTAACTATAATACATTAGAGACACATCTTAACTGAAATGTTTCAAGTAGATCCCATTCACAGGAATCTCTTCAGGTTTGCCTTCCATAGTTTCTAGCTCAAAAAAAAAATTTTGTTTACATGCACAAATTTTATAGGGGCTAGTCCACAATGCTTCAAATTTAGTGTGTTGACCTAGCTTGGTAGCTCTTGCATCCCATTTCAAAACAATTGAGCCTACTTTAAAATAAGGATTTGAAGTCCTTTTATTGAAGCAGTCTTTAATTATTTTCTAATGCTTTATTAATGAATCATGTGTTGTATCCCTCTTTTCTTGAACTTCCCAAATTTTAGCAAGTTTAACCTGCATGGGGCCATTTTTCTCAATTTCAATATGTTTTAACAATTGGAGAGCAGGAATCTCTAAGCTTAGGGGTATTACTGTAGGCTTTCCATAGACCAATTCATATGGGGACATTTTCATCACCTGCTTAGGTGTAATTCTATCAGCCCACAGTGTTATATTAAGCACTTTATGCCACTCTTTGTGATGATCAGTCCCTATTCTCTTGATGAGTCTAATCAGGTTCTTGTTGGTTGATTCTATCAAACCGTTACCATAAGGCTAATAATTAGAGGAAGTTTTCAAATATATTCCATGCTTTAATGCAAAGTCAGATACTTTAGACCCTAAAAATGCTTTAGCATTATCTAAAATTATGATGTGAGGAGCCCCAAAGTGAGTAGTGATACTCCCTAGAAAATCTAAGATCACATTTTCTATTGCTTTTTTGAGTGGCACTACCTTAGTCCATCTGGTGAAATAATCTATGGTAGTTAGAATCTATTTGTGACCCATACTTGACACTGGATTTATCATTCCAATGAAGTCAAGACCCCATTGAGGAAAGGGTTCATCAACAATTATAGGACTAAGGGGAATTGCTGCATTCCTTCTCATCCCCACATAATATTAACAAGATTAACACTTTTTAACCAGTTAATAACATTCTATAAATAAATTACGCTAGAAATAACCTGCCTCACTTATCTTTATAGCTGTGGTATTTACAGAAAAATGTCCGCCTGAGACTCCATGATGCATTTCATGTAGTATTTTCTTAGCCTCATCTTTCTCTATGCATCTTAAAACTTTGCCATCAATATTTCTTTTGAAAAGAACTTGTTCAATTAAAAAAAAAATGGGTCCCTTGCTGCCTATAGTATCTCTTCTTGTCCTAAGGGAGTTCTCTTGGGTAAATCCCATGTTTCATAAAATGGATCTTGTTTGTGACCTAGGAGTTTTGATCAACCTCTTGTATCCTCAATACAATTTCCTTTTCTATTTCTGAATCTGTTTCTTTAGGTATCATCTTTTCAAGCTCTTGAGTCATGTATTAGCATAACCCCCTACCTCTGACTAACTTAGTGGGTTTGAAATCTACATCATATTTAAGGATCTTTGTTATCCAGTTTTCTCTTTTTTCAATAATTTCACCCTCCATAATGTAATCTTTGACACTTGGGTGAGCCACAAGTATCAGAATCTTACTTCCTGATACTATATGCCTGAATTTCTTAAGGGCTTTTACCATAGCATATGATTTTTTCTCCACAAATTTGTATCTAGTTTCATATTCCCTAAGTGTCCTTGAGAAAAAGGTTATTAGATGCTCTCCCTCCTGTCTATCATCTTTCTATGTTAGGATAGTAACAATATTGAGCTCTCCTCCATAGACATATATTACAAAAGGCTTAGAAAAATCTAGGTTTCTAAGTATTGGTGCTATTGAAATTGGTTTCTTGACCTCTTCAAATGCTTGCCTTCCTTCTGTAGTCCACTTGAAAACTAGGTCTTTTTTCAACAAGAGTGTCACTGGTCTTACTAAGCCTACAAAGTCAGATATGAACCGACTGACAAAATTAATCTTTCCCAAAAAAGATTGAATTGCTTTCTTATTTACTACTAGGGGCAAGTTCATTATGGTTGTAACTCTCTCTAGATCTATAGAAACTCCTTCTTTAGATACTATATGTCTCAATAATTTTCCTTGAGGTACAACAAAGATACATTTCTTAACATTCAAGGATATTCCAAATTCTTGACATTTCTTAAAAATTGATTCTAAATGATCAAAATGATCAACATCATTCTTAGAAAAAATAGTAAGATCATCAAGATAAATCAGGATGATTTTATTTATAAGTTCCCCAAATGTTACATCCATAGCTCTTTGAAAAGTGGCTCTAACATTTGACAGGCGAAATGGCATCTTAGCATGTGCAAATGTTCCCCATTTGGTAGTAAAAGTAGTCTTGTATTGGTCTTCATCAGACAACCAAATATTATTGTATCCAGAGAAACCATCTAGTAAGGAAAATCTCTCTTATCTAGCCACAGTCTGTAAAATTTGTTCCATAGAGGGCAAGGGATAGTGATCTTTCAGAGATGCTCTATTCATGTCTCTAAAATCTACACAGAGTCTTATGTCACCATTGTTTTTCTTGACTGGTACTAGATTTGATACCCAGGTTGAGTTTTTGATTGGAAAAATTATTTTAGAATCTAAAAGTTTCTACAACTCATCCACCATTAGAGATTCAATCCTTGGATTTACTGGCCTCTACTTCTATCTGACTGGCTTAGATCCTTTAGTCAGTTCTATTATGTGTTGAATGATGTCTCTATTATATCCATGAAGGTCTTCATAGCTCTAGGCTATGCATCTATCATATCTTTTTCATAAGTCTAATAGTCTTTCCCTTTTCAATTGAGTTGTATAATTTCCAATTTTTAATTTTCTCCCTTCACTCACCTCTATTTTAGAATAATCTGCTTTATTTACTTGAAACCTTTTCTTCTCTAGGCCTACATCTTCTAGATCAAATAGGTTTTCTAAAGTTATCATGACTTTGGGAAGCTTATTATTCTTTAATTTTATAACTTGGTCTCCATATACCTCTTTAATTTTGGGTTGCAATTGATCATCAAACTCCCCTGATTGTTGCAAGAATGAGAGTACCTAAGAATAATTTTCAAATACTTTCCAATTCTCATCATTGTTTGGGATAGTTGGCCTTACTATAACTTTTACTGACTCATTGTTAACTAATAGGCCAGTTGCTGGATCAAACTGTGAGCCAATCTATGCCATGCTATCAGTGTCAAAATTTTGGGTTCTAGGAACTACTTCAATATTGAAAGCTTCAAAATCTTCTATTAAGTCCCAAATTCTGTGTCTATAAGATCTCATCCTTACATTTTTGGCTATTGTTTTTTTCTTGATTAGCTTCACCACTAGTTCTAAATCTCCTTTGACTATCAGGTTCTTTATTCCCTTCTTCTTAGCTAATATGAGCCCATGTACTAAGGATTCATATTCAACATCATTATTAGTATAGGCAAATTAAAAACATATAGCTCTTAAAATTTTCTCACCATTTGGAGTAGCAAGAAAAATTCCTACTCTAGCACCACTTTTACTTCTAGCTGCATCAAAATATAAGGTCCAAATTTTTGAATCTTTTTCAAATTCTTGAGTAGTTGGCATTTATTCCCTTAAAACATTTGAGATTTCATGGTCTTCATCAAAAATGACATAAGTGCCTAGACCATTAGAGTCATAATTTCCATATGGATCACTATGCATCATAGCTAATAAATGGTTATTTTCTTCTTCTTAGTCATGTTCAGTCCAGTCACCCAACTCTTCAACAAAGACCTTTTCTTCCTTATTTAGCATAGCATGAGCTGCCTCTAATTTTGAAGTTGGTTCATTTGTGATGTGATCCTTAGATAATGGCTTAGATAGTATTTTCATCTTTGAACCATATTTGGTTTTTAGGATGAGGTGAGACCAATCAAGTGACATATATCCTCCTATCTTGGCTGTAAAATCCTTAGATAAACATAGGCCAAATACAAGGGGTATATCTATGACTACTACATCTTAATTGACAATTATATTGGGGAAAGTATATAATTGCAATGGAAGTTGTTTAATTCTCCCTATTATTTGCACTGATTTGCCATCTAGCTGCATAACTCCTCTAGTAAGTGGCTCATATTTTATCTTTAAAGCATCTTCTATTTGCTTAGGCATTATTGTAGTACTAGACCCTGAGGCTATCATCACATTATGCAATAGTTTCTTTCCAACTATTAGAGTTGAATAGAAGGGCTCTGATTTGGATTTACTTACCTCTGTTGCATTTTTCAAAAGGGCTATTGTCTTTAAAGGAACTATGTCCTTGGGCTTTTCCTTATTAGTAGTTCCTTCTTTGGTGCTAGTATGTTTAGGCACTACTTAGCCCTATAAAGCTTCTTGTAATAGTATCTTTTGCTTAGGAATCGCTAATATGTCCCATACCGACACTTGTGCTAGAGTCCTCTTTAGCTAATCCACCACATTCACTAGTCCTAATGTTTGGGTTCTTGGAAAATAAGGGTACCTTGCTTTTTTTTTGAACTTGTCTAGGAACTACTTGATTTTGCACTAGCTGATGCACTTCTTATCTGATAGCTATGTTTTGATGACTTTGAAATGGATGAGGCCCCATAACTTCATTATTTGTGACTTCAGGGTATTCCATCATCCTTCTCTTTGATCTGGTATAGTAGTCTGATTGCACCACTGGTTTCTTGGAAGTAAAAAATTCATTCAAGAATACTAACTCTTCATCTTCAACCCATGAAAACAAAGCACGTTCCATGGCTATTTATTATTCTTGTTGTAAAGACATCCCTTGCACCTGAGCCATCAAAACTAAATTTTGCATACTAGGGGACTAGTAGGCTTGAGTGTCAGAAGTACTTGCAAATTGTCCATCCATTCTTCTTTGCTCTGCTACATTTTGTTGTATATTACCCATGGGACAATCTATGGGAATATGAGCATTATTACAAGAGAAACACTAGACATTGGTGCAATCTGCATAATTATTCTTCCCTCGAATAATCTCCCTATTTAGATTAGGAGGAACAGTCTGTGAGGGTTTAGGGACTGCAACTAATTAGTTTGCTAGCTAAGGGTTGTTTTACCTTTGATGACTTTGATACTGGTTTGGCTATGGTGGATATATATTTCCTTGGTAGCCTTGATATTGGGGTTTGGGATAAGGATTTTGCTATCTTTTTATGTTAATTAACTCATTAGAAAATGTCCTTAAGATGTTCTTAATATCATCCATCTCAGATGACTGGGCATGGACAAGTTCTTTAGTAGGTTGTTGAGGATATGTGTACATAGACACAAGTGGATATATGGAATTAGGGGTTTCTTGAGGCAAAGGTAAGGTAATCTCTAGAAACATGGGCATGGGAGGCCTTGGGGGTAACTTTCCAGCATCTATTAAATTATTTTCAGCTCTAACTGTATAGTCATATGCATCTGGCAGAGTCTGACCTCCAAGTGACTAAATCATTACTAATATATCTAAATTTAAATATTTAAGATAAAATACTATAGCCATACCTAGTAATGGTCTTGCTATAGTAGGAATCCTTTCCCAAGTCTTTTGAAATTTGGAATTGAAATTAGTCATTGCTTCTTGTGGTGCCCTTTTGATAGTAATCAATTGTTGCAACAAAGAAGATTTATCACCCTTTTCTTCAAATCTTTCAAAGAAAAGATCTCCAAGTTGATCCCATGTAGATATTGTATTTGGGTTCAAGGATATGTACCATTCCATAGCCTTCCCTTTAAAAGAAGCTGCTAGTAATATTATAGCCACAATATATTGTGTGACCACATGAATTGGACAGACATCAAACACATCATGTAGATTTTCTTTAGGTGTTTTAAAATCTTTCCCATGGAATTTGGGTAGAGCTTTTTGGGTATTTACTAGAATAATATCCCAAGTGGCTGGTGGTATTGGGAAAATCAAAGGACTACCAGTGATCCAACTTGCATAATTTCTTGGAGGTATAGGAGCTCCCATGTTTTCTCTTGGTATTGGTATAAAGTGATTGACCCTTTTTCTTAGACTAGTTACCAATGGTGGAAAAAGAATACCTAGATTTACAATAGATTGAAATCTTGTTACTGGTCCACAACTCTAACTCCTTATAGCTCTCTAGTTCATATGGTCTTGAAAGAAACTTCAATATATATTTGACCCATCAAGCGTGCCTAAAACTATTGATGATTAAAATTTCATTGTTTCCAACACCAACAATGGGAAGTTTCAGGAATGTGGGACTTGCAACTTGAAATGACCTCTAGATTTTAAAGAAGCTAGTTCTTCTTTATCTCAAGTGTATAATAAGGAAATGGATAGGAATTAAATAGAAACACAAATGAAATGAAAGAAAATCCAACTATGGCGATGCACCTAAATTTAATTTGACCCTTAATTCTAAGCACAGTGAAACTATCTTTAAAATTTAATTACATTAAAGAGAAAACAAGGCATGATCAATGTAAAAGATAAGAATAGATAGGATCAGAGGCTCATAGTTTAGAGGATTTTGTAATAACATAGAAAATATCAACAAAGGCACAAAACTCAATCTTCTTATTTATTTTATAGTTACATAAAAGAAACAAAAACATTCACAGTTACACAAACTTTCTAACTCAAGAAAATAAAACAAAGGTAAATGACATCACTGGCTACAGCAAGAAAGTCTAAAACTTCTTGATAATAATCTCTCACAAAAAAATTTCTATATCTTCTGATGATGATCCTTGGTAATCTCTACACCCATATTTATAGCATCAGACTAGCTCTAGATTACCTACACATTCCAAATCCAATGGTCTAACTAAACTCTAACTGAATTGAAAGTGTCTAACATAAGATATTTCTTGGATCTAAAATGTTATATCTCCCTACAGTTCATTGGATGAAATAGATACACAAGATACTTTCCACTATGAAACAGGCAAAAACACTTGGTGTGTTTCACTTACTCGAAAAATTTCTCATTATTCAAAATGTACCAAAAATGACACTTGACATCTTTCGAGGCACTTACCGAAGACACATGACACTTTCCACATAACTTATACTCTTTAATGTGTCTTTACTCAGGAGTGTTCCATCATTGACATTTGTCAAAGACTTCTTCAAACTTTAACGATTTACAGAGAATGGGACCCACAACACTTCTCACTCAAATAGATTTAAAAGGACAATGGGGACATGTGTCACTTTCTACATATTTTTAACAAATGACATGTGGCAACTTCCATTTTCTTTAGATAGGGACATGTGGTAGCTTCTGTTGATCTTTATCTAGACTCTATAAACATTCTGGACTCATTTTTAAATTCATATGGATGGTGACACTTGGTAGCTTCCGTTGACTTTAGAAACAAAAAATTGGGTCCCACCACAGTCTTTACTTCTTGATGAAACAAAGTGAAGATATTTTAGATGTTGACATGTGAAGACTTAAACTTTTTTTTAGCTATGGATATGTGGCATCTTTCATTGCTTTTAGAAAAACATATTGAAACCTTCCATAGTTTCCACTTGGCACCTTCTGCTTGATCTTGAGAAAATCTTATTGAAAGAAGCTTTTGAAACTCAAAAGAAATTTGAAACATGGATGCCAACACTTGCCACGCTCCATTGATTTACCATAAGACACGTGGTACATTCTGAGCAACTTATAGAAATTATAAAATGTGTCTCAGCTGCTGACACTTGGAAGCTTCCACATGACTTTGATACTTAGACAAAATTTAGGAAAAAGAAACTCGTGCCTGTGTTCTATGTCAAAAAATTTACTACCTCAAAATTGAAATGCACATGGACAAAACTTGGAGCACACAACTGAAAATCAAAAAATGAAAAATGTAGAGTTTTTTACTCTACAGATACCATAGATTTTTGGGGTGATGATGGTGGTTAGCAATATATGAATGTTGACCCAACTAGTAAAGGTGGTCAATAGGCTCAAGTACAAGGTGTTGGTGGCCTAGATATATAGAAAGTGACAACTGAGGGGGATCAGACATGAGTGGCTTTAACCATAACATAGACATACTTGCTAGCAACACATGTATTAATAACAATAGCATAGGGTAAATTGGTCACTTTTATAGTTGAGATAGATCAGGATAGGTCTTATCTAGATTTAGTGATGTAAGAGAGAGATTCACTTTAGTAGTTAGGAGCTGAAGTACCAGTAGTTATGGGACTAACATGTACTACCTTAAAGTAGAGATATGTAGTGACTATGGAGGAGTTGTGATATAATGAGGCCTTAGTCTTCATGCATCTACCAAATGAGCTCCAATGAGGTGAATTTAGTGTTAAGATTATAGGTGGTGTTAGAATGGTGACACCAAGTCAATGGGTCACATTTATAGGCAAACATGTATGCATAAGAGGGTATGATCTTAGATGTAGTGGTGCCCTAGGATCCTAGAGTTATGATGAGACATTATACTTATTATGTATATGAATTTTTTTACTAGCCTACAGTTGAAAGGATCAAGATGTATATTTTGAGAGAGATATGTATATTATTGTATACACATTGATGATTATGTGATCATAGACTCATGATTTATAGATATGATCTTTGTATATGGATTATGGTTCATGGTTATGATTTTCATGTTGATTATTTTTTGTTATTGTTATGATCATGATGCTATGGATGTGGAATCACCTAGCTAGGCATGTGATGATATGTTTCTTTATTCATGTTTATGATGATAATTGATATAGATTGATGTTATGAGGTGGTTATGGTGATAATGTGATGTTGTTTATTATTATGATCATGTTTATGACATTTATTATTATGGTTCTTTATGTTCATTGTTCATGGATGATTTTTGATATGATGTTGACATGATGATATTGTTATGAATTTTGATTCTAAAATTTAAGGAGTATATGCTTCTTCATTTAGATTTAGACATGTGGTGAAAATGGTTTATTGTGATTATCATCGTGGATGATTTATGTTATGATGTTGATATGATGATATTGTTATGGATTTTGGTGATGATATTATGTGATGTGTTCATGATTATGGTTATTTTGTTTAAATTAAAGTGAAACACATAAAGTAAGTAAAATAATAAAACCAAATGTGAGAAAGAGAAGCTAATGAATGGATAAACATCTAAGTGAATAAATAAACTAGTATGAGAGAATAAAATGGAGGTTTGATGCTTCTTCTTTGGCAAGGACTAAAGCAAACCAAAATTGGATTAGCTTAAGGAACATAATACCTTTGAATGCTTCACACTAGTGTTCATTAGTTGGTTAAAAAGGTGTCTTGATCACATTATATCAAGTGAGCTCAACAAACCCTTTATTATAGTGTATGAAAGGGAGGGAGATGAAAATGGAACCTTCTTGGGAGACAATCTTACCTCTTCTGTAGGTCACCAAAGAGCCAATATAAATATGTCCATGTCATATAAGGTATAGACTGATTGATGCATGAAGTATACTTATGAAATATATTTTTGGCTTTCAAATTATTTTTATTTTTATTCGATTTGGGTATATGTCATTTTCTATTTTGTTATAGCTCAAGAGGCTTGGGGAAATTTGATCAGTGTGGGAAGATTCCAAGAGATTTATATGCTTTTATTAATGATTTACTTAGCCATATTTCAAGGGATTGATCTAAATTTTTTCTACTTTGTGTAAGGTTTTTAATAGCTATCCTTCATGAGATTAGTCTACCTGATATTCAATAATGTTGATAGTTTTTGGCTAGTTTCCTTCAAAGGAGTAGTCTATGGATGGTAGGAATAACCCATGATTATTTTTTCTTACAATTTTTCTTTACATAAACTTACTTATATAGGCTTAAAGGTTCTACTTTTATGAAGGAAAAAATAAAAGCACAATAAGGCTAAATAGGTGTGAAAGAGGTTTAGGTGATAATGACCATGGGAATCCATCCTCAGAATGGGGTAAAAAGCACCATGAGAATCATGCCATGAGTAGAGCCATAGGAACCATTATTAAAATTAGGCTATGGTTGTGATAGATAATCACATGATTTAGTTTTAATCAGTTGTTCCTAAAATAAGGAGATGAATGTGGTTTAAACAAAAAGGGATGAGATTTAGTTGGATATAAGGTGAGTTTGATCCCATTTTAACAAAAGAAAGGATGTAGATGTCAAACATTGATGGGCTCAATTTCTTTGTTTCCTTCAAAAAAAGACAACTAGTAAGCTCCTAATCCATACTTGTGCATTATGATATAAGGTCCAAGCCAATTAAAAACAAACTTTCCTCTCTTGATTTTCTCTATATTGGTAACATTTTGATTTTCCTTAAGGATAAGGTATTTGATGTTGAATTATTGCACTTTAAGGTGTTTGTTATAAGCATGCTTGAACCACTCTGAATAGACACAAAGATGAGTGAGTGTTACTAAATAACAATCATCAAGCAGATCAAGTTGGGATAAACATTCTTGATGATAATTACTTTCATATATGAGGTCTTGTAAGGATATATGAAGAGAGGGAATTTGGAATTTAAGGGTGAAGATAACCTCTAATCTAAAAATGAAATAGAAAGGGGTATCACTGATAAGGGTTTGAATTCTAGTACAATATGCTCATAAGGTGAAGGGTATGTGTAAATACCAAGCTTGACTAGATACATTAACCATTTTAGTTAGCATGTTGTTGACATTTTTGTTAGAGGACTCTACCTATCCATTTTCTTGAGGATGATAGGGTAATGAGAAAATTCACTTGATACTAAATGCATAAAAAAGACCTTGGACTTATTTAATTTTTAAGGATTTGCCATTATCGATGATGATTTTATGAGGAACACTAAAATGATAGATGATGTGATGGTTGATAGAGTCAATAATCATTTTAGATTTGTCTAAGATAAGAAGAATAGCCTCTACCCATTTGGTAAAATATTTGGTCACAATAATGATCGAATGGTGTCATTATGAAGAATGGGGGTTAATTCCAATAATAATTTCGAGACCCCATTATGAGAAGGTATAAAAATTTGTACATACACGAAGAATATGGCTAGGTGCATGATGTAAATTGGCATGTTGTTGACACTTAACTCACTTTTTCACATAGTAATAATAGTCTTGATTAAGGGTGGGCCAATGATAGCTAAGGCAAAGGATGCATTTATTAATGGCTAGGCCACTAAAGTCTCCCCCACATATCCCATCATGCATTTCCATAATAGCATGAGAAGCTTTGAGACTATGTAGGCAACAAAAGAGGAGACCATTAAAGTTGAATTTATAAATAATTACCCCAAATATAGTATAAAATGAGGTACTTTGTGTGAATGATCATTGGGTATTTATAAAAGGACTAGAAGGAATCATGGTAAGGTTGAAATAGTTAAAGGTCCACTAATACCAAAGGTTTGATTGGGTATCCTCCACATTAAAGATATTGGGAGAGTTTGATTTGGCATATAAGAGCTAGGTAAGTCTATGGATAATGATAGATAACTTAGATTCAGAGGGTGAGTACATGATTTAAGAAGCGTGAGAAGCCATCGTATCGATAAACTTATTCGTAGATCATGGAATGGTTTGTGTATAGTAGTGTTCAAATGATGCTAAGAGGACATCATCTAATTATTTATATTATTGTAAAACATCATTATCATACTAATAAGATCCATTTATTTTATTGACCATAAGTTGAGATTCACCAAAAATGTTGATCATTTTAACTCCTAAGGCTAACATAGTTTGGAGACCTATCACTAGAGCTTTGTACTCATCCATGTTGTTGGAACATTCAAAATATAGCTTAAAGGATAAAGGAAGAGGTTCACCATGAAGGGGAATAGGAATGATGCTAACTCCCCCACCATGTTGGCACTTTGATCTATCGAAGAACATGGTAACTTGATAGGTGAAGTCAGATTGAGAGAGGGTCAATATGGACTCATCTAAGAACTCAAGAGGAGGAGGTTGAGTTCTTACTAAGGGTTCTTTGGCCAATTAGTTAGAAATGATTTGACCTTTAATTTATTTTTTTTGAATAAAATCAAGGTCAAAATTAGATAAAACCATGAGTCACTTGGCCATACATTGGTTTTAGTATGGATTAGAGTGCATATACTTGAGTGGGTTGGTATTGCTTATGACATAGGTCTTATGGTTGAGAAATTAGAGGTGATGTTTGGTGGCCAAAAATACTAAGGCTAGGCAAAGTTTCTTAGTATGGGTGTATTGAGTCTCATACTCTATAATCATGTTGCTAATTTAGTAAACAACTTTCACTCTATGTTATTCATCTTGATGAGCAAACATTACCCCTAAGGAGTGGTTGGTGGTGGAGATTTAATGGTAAAAGGGTTGATATTCCTTAGGATGAAAGAGGATAGGTGGATAAAAAAGCTTCTCTTTAAGTGAATCAAAGGCCTTTTGAAATTTTTTATTCCAATTAAAAGACACATCTTTCTTTATAAAGTGTTGGAAGGGTTGACATGACTCTGAGAGGTGGGAGATAAAGAGATGAATGGATTGGAGATTCCCCTACAAGATATGGATTTTATTGAGGTGGATATGAGGAGTCATGTTGAGGATTGATTTGATTTTCACTAAATTGACTTTGATTTCCTAAAGGGATATGATGAATCCAAGGAGATTTCCTTATAAGACCCTAAATAAACACTTCTTGGGGTTAAGGTGGACATGGTAATGGATGAGTCTTTCAAAAATAATCTTAAGAATAACCAAATGATATTTATGACATTTATATTTCCCAATAAGCTAATTGATATATTATTCAATTATTTTGTTGATATCGTCGTAGAAGATGTGGGTCATAATGTGTTGGTAGGTTACACTAACATTATTTAGTCCAAAAGGCATGACCTTATAACAAAAATTCCCCCATGGGGTGATAAAGGAAGTTTTATATTGATCTTCAAGGGTAATTAAGATCTGAATGTAACTTGATAATCCATCCATAATAGATAACATCTCTTGGTTGGTTATAAGATTAACTAGTTAGTCAATGCTTAGTAGAGGAAAGTCAACCTTTCAGCAAGAAATGTTAAGGTTAAAAAAATCCACACAAATGAGAAGTCCTTGTATCACTTTGGTGATAGGTACGACATTGGAGACCCATTGGGGATAGTCAATGGGTTGAATGAAATTGATGGATAAAAGACAATAAAGCTCTTTTTTGATAAGAAGGGTTATGTGAGGGTGAATTCTCCAAAGTTTTTATCTAACATGATTGGAATCATAATTGGTGACTATTTTGTGGGTAATTATGGAGGGGTTGATTCCTAACATGCATCTATAATACCAAACAAATGTTATTCTTTAGTCCTACGAGAAGGAGGGGAAGTCCTAAAGCTCCTCATAATTTAGTGATTGCCCAATTTTGACAATACATGGGTTATAAAGAGTGCCCAAGTTGATATCCAAGGTGGATTCATTTAACATGGTTCAAGTCTTAGGAGGAAGAGATTCACAAATAGAGGAATCTCCTACACCAAGATAGATGAGAATGAAATTGTCATCCTAACACCGGATGGTATTAATGATAGGAGAGTCATCCCCAATCATCTTAGGGTGGGTCATAAGAATGGTTATTTTTTCCCCATCCTTTTGATAATTTAGGGGTCTAAGGATGATCATGTTGATGAAAAAATATTTGGATGATGATTTTAGAATCTTTAGTTTTTAATGGTGGAATGGATGGTGAGGATGGGATTTCCTCATCAATGATGGTAATAAGATGTGGGTTGGTTTGTTGTTTAGGTTACATGAAACCTAGGCCATGATTTTCATGAGGATTTTGTGTTTTAGTCTTAAATAACTCATGTAGATCATGTTCATACTAACTTAGACCAAATCCTTTTCAAGCACACCTATAAATGTATGTCCAAGCAAAGTATTGTTTGTATAGATAGGAGAATTTGGAGGTGAATGGTCAAGTTGAAAAAGAGGTGGTAGAAGTGTCAAGGGGTTTATTAAGTTCCCTATAGATGTAATTGGTTTGTCAAGTTGAGGGGCCAAAATTAATTATGGTTTTGATATTGGGTTTATAACGAGGTTGGTGGTCAAATTTCCCATACTCTTGGGTAGTAGGGAAAGTATCAAGGGTCAGAAGGTGATACTCCCCCAATGAAAGATGTTGGAAGGTTGATTCCAAAGGGTTTGTTATGGGAATTTGAGTAGAAGGGATGGATGAGATAGTGGATTATTTAGTGGTAGAATAAAATGTATCCTCATTTTTTACTGGTGAAGGTTTATTGGATGGAAAAAGGAGAACATCATTGGGTCAGTACATCATATTACATGATGTAAAGGGACTGGGGTCAAATTTTATGGTAACAGTGTGATATTCATGCTCAAATTTGATGCTTGAATGTAGGGTAGATGGCACACAACCCATGTAATAAATCCAAGGGCATCCCAATAATATGTTTTACTAGAACTCTCCTTCTATTACATACAAGAGATCAAGAAGGGTGAGGGGTCTTAGGCAAATGTGAGGGAAAATAGTTCTTAGATTAATGGACATGGTATCATCAAATTATTAGAGGATCACTGAGGTTTTTAACATAATATTCTTATGTAATTTGAGTTGGTTATATGCATGGGAGGAGATAATGCTTATATGATCTCCATTATCAATCATAACCCTCTTAATGTGAGTTTGGTTAATGTATGCATTGATGAAGATGGGAGGATTTGGGTTATTTGGATGGATCGAAGGTATTTTTGAATCCTTGAAGGTAAAAAGGTTGGAAATGTGAAGAGATATAATAAAGGTTACTAGAGGTTTTACGTCTTTGGTTTAGACCTCTATGGATTACAAAGCCTTTATTATCACTTGGTGATGATGGGTTGAGGTATTGATTAGTTTATATAAACTCATATTTACCAACATTTGGTGAAGCTATTTCAAAACTATTAGTTAGATTAATTCACAAGGGTTAGATTGAGAGGGTCTCAAAATGGACACTTTGGCCTTGGTTAAAGGTAGGGGTGCCTTGTGTAATTAAGGTGGAAAACCTTTTAGGAGTGGGTTTGGTGGTAGAGGTTTTGTTTAAATAAGCATTCTTGGCTAATGGTTTCAACTTTGGTAGAGAGGTTATAAGGTTTCTAGGTAGATGTTTGAGAGGTAAGTGGATTTTTATAGATGATTGGGAGATAGGAGGTATGTTTATGTGTGGCTTAGTGAAAATAGGTGTGGATGAAAGTAGGAGTGATGGTGTAGCCAAAAGTGGTGGTTGGGTTCTGATTGGGATGGTTGGTTTTTCAATTGAGGTAGAGTGATGAGGCCCCATAATAGAGGGGAAAGTGGAGAAGGGAGGTTGAGTTTTGGTTTTTGGGCTTCTAGGTGGGTTTACCTTATTTTTTAGATTAGCTTGGGGTTTTATTGATAGGTTTAATGGGATCAAATATAACTTTACTAATGGGTGAGTAATGCTACAAGTAGGATAAATGCCAAGGTTCTTGGTGGGTTTGGTTAGAATGGTAGAAGGTGATTTAATGACTTTGGGTTATTTTGGTTCTGATGGTGTTACTATAGTTTGATGGATAGAGTTGTATAAAGGTTAGGTTGTGGTGATAGTGGATTTGATAGTATAGATGGTAAATTATTCTAACAAATAAGGATCTAATTTGGTTTTATATGGGATCTTAAGTTGTTTCTAAAAGGTGGCCCAATCCAGGTTAGGATCAAATATGAATTTTAAGTTTTTAACTAGTCTAGAGAAAGGTTTATAGACGAGTCTAAATCCCTTGGTAGTGGATGCAAAGGATAGGCCTAGGTGTTGAGAGGAGGGAAATTCCTCTATTGGACATGTAGGAAAAGTGGTTTCTTCCTTAAGAGTGCTTGCTAAAGGAAGAGTATATTTTTGTATGATTGAGGAAAATGATAAAGTGGGAAGGGTTTCCTCCTATAATGTGCATATGAAAGGAGAGGTTGGTGACTCCAATATCACAATAAATGGAGTAGGGGAAGAAGTGATTTGGTCAATGGTATTTTAAATATTAAGTTCACTAAGAAACATATTGATAGTATGAGCTTTATGAGCATGATAATATTTTTCTTTGCTTTTGTTGTTAGTAGAAGGATCATGGTTGGGAAATGATTATCTAAAGATGTCAAGTGATTAGTTTAGGGGTGCATTTAGGTTATCCAACACAAGTTACCCCTTGTCAATGAGAGTTTTGACAATGTTCTTGAAGGTATTTCACCTACTAATATCATTTACAATGACTTTTTGGAAGGTGCACAATTCATTCTCCTTGTACCAAGCAGGCATAGGATGAGAAGAATTGAATTGCTATGGAGGTTTGATTAGAAGAAGCTATATGATACTAGACTTAAATAATTTATCCAATACTAAAGCATATGACTCTTCAAGTGGAGTAAATTGCTTTTGGGTGTTCTTTTTTGGGTTCCTAGTGTTCTGATTCGAGGAATTAGAAGATTTATATTGGTTGCCAATAGGTGGAGGGGTGGTCTTAAGGATAAACACCTTTGTGGTTCCCTTGTATTTGGAGTTAGTGTTAGTTTGGTTGTTGGGTTTAGAGGAGGAAGTATCATTTTATTTTATGGTAGAGTTCTTATTTCTCAATTTCAATTTCCCCTCATCAATAGCTCTATTCTCTAGTTTATGTGCCATGGTAAAAGCTTCATCAAAGGTCCTAAAGATTTGAACCCATAAAGTAGAGGAAGTTTGTTTGTCATAAGCAAGGGAAAATATTTCAATCAGATCAGGTTGGGTTAGAGATAAGGAAGTATGTTTTATTATACTTCTCCAATGGGTTACCAAGTTAACAATGAATTTTTCATCAAATTTACAAATGGAGTATAGGTTAGCGATGGAGACTTTCTTAGAGATGTTTATAGATAAGTGATCTAAGAAATTTTAGACTAGTTGGCCAAAGGAAAAAAGGGAGTGATTTTTAATATCACTATATTAATCTAGTGCCAAACCTAAGAGACACATGGGGAAGGTATGAAAAATAAGAGTAGTATATAGGAAATCATATAATATAAATGCCTAAATACTCTTAGGTGTTGTTGAGGGTCATTCTTAGTCTAAAAATGTGATAACTTTAGAAGTTCCCATTAGGGAAGATATGATCAAATGGGGATAGATGTATGAATCAGTTCATTATAAATTTGGTCATATGACAAAATATTATGAGATCTAGAAATGGATGACTCTAAAGTAGTCATTTTATCCATCAACATTTTGACAAGGTCAGTTTGGGGTTGTGCACACCCATAGGTGTAAGGTAGGTTGTGTTGGGTTTGGGTAGGTGTAACATATGTATATTTGGTGGGGGCGGTTGAGAGGTTAAAACATGATGGTATGTGGATATGGGTGGTTGGGATGATGCCAGATATGAATATGTGGAGATAGTTGGTTGGGTGGAAGGTATAGGTATATACCCTTGTAGATTAGGGTTACAGATTGACTTTGGTGTGATGGACACTTATTGAGATATTAATGTAGGTTGGGAAGGAAGCATGATTGGGTTAGCAGATAGAGGGTACATGGTAACTTTAGTGCTAATGGGTGGAAGGTATAAGAACCACCAAGCTCTGAAATGGAGTGAAGGTAGGTAGGTTGGAAATGGGAGGAATGGTGGTGGCACTAGCAGAGGGTACTCCTATAGTAAGGGAAGTACTAGTTCCAAAAGGTTAGGTTTCTCCTATACTAGAAGGGTTATTAGTTGGGGAATTAGGTGTTTGGGTGTTGCTTGGTTGAATGGGTTTCTTATTAATGATAGTATCAATGGGTTTATTGGTATATGATGATGCCTAGGTGACTAAAGGTTGAGTGGAGAGTGTGGATAAAAAGTGTCAGCAATAATTTGGGATGGCATTCCATAAGGTGGTCAATAGGTGGAACCAAAGTAGGGGTACAGTCGGATATTGTGTTAAGGTAATGTTGGAGGGATATGGGGTTATTGTCTATAAAGGTGGAAAATTTTGAATCACTTTGGGAAAATATTTGAGGGATGGTAGGACTTACAAGAAGATGGGGATAACTCTCTACATCTGATATGTACTCCATGGATGAGTGAGAAGAGGAAGATGGATGATTAGGAGGTGGGTCGTAGATTTCTTGGTTTCTTAGTTGTTTCCTAGTCAAAACCAAGCAGACGAGGAAATGAGGAAGATACAATCAATACAATAAATAAAACAAAGAAAAGACAAGAAAAAGTCAAGGAAATAAAACACACACTAAAGCATGTTTAATCATAAGGTTCGTCTTAGTCTCTCTTATGGATTATGCCTTAAGTTTTAAGAATTGTGTGACTAAAATTGGATTGTAGAGCGGGTACTAGAAAAGAAATCTATGGTTGGTTTTAGGCTGTGTTTAGGATATTAAAGGGATATGTATTAGAAATTAATACATGGATTGATATTGGGGCCTACCCCCTCACCTCACACATTGGAATGATAAGGGTGTCAGGTGCTTAGCCAAGATATAATAATTTTTAGAGATTATACTCAATTAGAGAGTTGAGTTGGTTCTCCCCTTGGTGATGAAATCTAAGCTGGATAGTCGGGTTAGGTGACCTCTAGGTAGTGAAATCCTAGTCAATCATTATGTCACTATTTGATGTTTGATTATATGTAAGTGGTTTCATCTTATATGTGAGACAAGAGTGAATATATGATTAATTCACTTGGTTAATTAAGATATGTGAGTTAAAATAAGCAAGCAAAAAATGTATGCAATCATTTTTAATCCCAAAAATGAAAACTTGTTTTCATTATATGAGTATAAAATAAGAAGAAGAAGCACTTAATGCAAATATGAACCCAAGAAAAGACTCAAGGGTCCCATTAGGAATGCCATAATTTTTTAGATAAATTTAGATTATATTTTTTGGAGGAAAGAGAAAATAAAATTGAGAAAGGTATGGTTAGTAGAACCTAATAGGTTATGCACACATTAATCTATAGATTTGTAGATACTCCTCTTGTGCTTGGGAGGAATGCCCTGCAAATAAGAAAACACTCAAATAAATGGTTTAATTAGTTATATAGTAGGGTGGATTGCCTTACAAGATAGATCCAAGAAGTATGAGCTTCCTTCAAGGCTATTAATCCACACTTTTAAATAATCAAGTTTTGAAAAATAAAGTACTTACATATATCATAGAAAATACTGAAATGAAATACGAGTATTTGATAAATGAATAGATGAATTTGACTAATTATAATAATAAATTGATTGATATTAATTCTAAATGAGTCAAGTATGGTTAAAAAAATAGGGTAGGGTTCTATGATTAGGCAAGAGGATATAAAGTTGGATTTGGTTGAAGTTTGATGGGTAAAAACACCTTGTTGTTTGTTTGTCACATAGTGACCATCAATAGTTGGGGTGACTATTTATGGTTGGGGTGACCATCAATGGTCAGGGTAACTATCAATGGTTATAGATAGAGCATCAATGGATAGGATGACTATCGATGGTTATTATTGTTTAGGTCTATTTCAAGGAATTGATCTAATAAGGTAGGAGAATGGAAATTTGAAAAGTAGATTTGGATTAGAATGGTTGAGAAATAGTAACAAAGTAACTAATTATTGAGAATAGATACTTAGATTATTGGTTGTCAATCTTAGGGAGGGTCAAAGGATATGTTGGTGAAACTTGGAGTAATTTTGCTAGAGTAACAATACTTAGTTTCTAGTTAATGAGTGGTATCACTTTAGATCTCTATCATACTTATTGGTTTGTTGGTTCACTAGAAGAACACCTGCAAAAGGAAGTGTTGATGTAAGAGGATATAGCTCTTGATGTGGATGATTGATCAGTTCTAGATCTTTTTTTCACCTTTCCTCCTATCTTTTTATAGGAAGGAAGGAGAGATGCAATAATAGGTTAATAATAGATTCAACAAGAAGTTTAAATTTATCTTCTACTTCCATTATCTTGCACATGAATTAGACAAGTTAAATATATGAAAACAAGCTAGAGTTGGTTCGATTTTTAATATTTGGGTGGTGGGAACTTGACCATCGATGGTCATCCCAAACCATTGATAGTTAGGATGACCATCAGTGGTTCAGGGTCAAAGGTAAAGTTTGGTAAAAAGATTTAGTTATTTGGTTAGCTAGTCAAATAACTTGGCTTAGGTTTGTGGTCAAAGGGTTTTAGGATGGTCCCTAGGGAGTCCTAAGGTGGTCAGGGGTGTTTTAACATCTAGAACCATTGTGTGTGGTTTTTTCATGTCTATAGTAAGCCTTTATGTAATAACAATGATATTATATTGTATTTTATTAAAAACATTTATTGTAAATTTATTGTCTAATAAATCTAAAATTATTTTTACATGAAGGCATCTTAAGGTAGGGGAGGTGGGTCCTAATTTAATAAAGTTGATGCCAAGAAAGAAAAAACTTCCAAAACTCCCCCTAGACAAATAAATTTACAATAACAAATACTTTCATCCCAAAATTATGGCATCAAAGTATATAAATGGGCACCCTTGTGGTATTTAATAGTAATACATAGGTCATGATAATCCATGGGATGCATACACTAATGATATTTTAATTGAATATACCTAGTAGAACTTATATTAGTGTTCCTCTTACTACCAATGATTCATGTCATGACATATCTAACAATCATCCTAGGATTATTGTAAATTTGTTCACATCATGTGGCATGAAGTGTACCATACCATCTATTTAGGTTAGACGTATATGGTTTTCATATGAAAATACAATAAGCATATCCACAAAAAGTATACACACATTTTTGTAGGACACTAGTAAGCAACATTGTATTCTATCTATAGTTTCTTCAGCACATAATAATAATAATATATAATAATATATTCCATCCTTAATTGCTTCAATCAATCAAGACATTAATGCATAAAAGTATATTCTATTTACATTTGCTTCAACACCTCATGTTTAAATAGATTTAAAATAGCACTCTACACTCAATAGTGTAAAACATAAACCTTGAAGAAAAATTATCTGGTCTGAATCTAAATGAATTTATTTTCATAATTTTTGGATTTAACCTATGGGAAAATGTCTATATGATAAGTGAACATCAATGGAAATTAATGTTTATCCATGTTTTTTCTTAGTGATTTTTTAAGATGTAAAGGCACATTTTAAAACTATTATGGGAAACGCTAAAGTGATTTACTCATGTGATGTATTATTATATGAATTATCCAAATATTAAAAGTGAAAATGTTCCCCTCCTCCTCCATTAGTTTTTATGAATCCGTACACAAATTCCTACGTTTATTATGAAGAATTGTTAGTAGAGCTTATTTTAAATAACCATTAGAACATGATAATGTTTTTATTTTTTATATTAACTAGGGGTTCATATCACTTAGATGGGATTATGAAAATTATGAATATTTTTAGCTAATGTATAGTTATTTAAACCCAATTTATTATCCAACATCATACATATTAATTATATTAAACACATAATTTAAAATAGAAAAAGGAATCTTATGCTCATAAAATAACACATAAAACATTCAATGGAACCATAAAATTATCTATATATCATTATCTTATGCAAATAAAAACTATATATTCTTTATAATACATGGATTTTTTATCATTGAGATGGAACTTTGTCACCTCATATTCTTAAAATTTCCATTTTAAATTGAAGATGTATTTCAATATTATTTAATAATTTTCTATTCAGACAAAATCCAAAGAAGACACAACATATTATACATTTAAAAATTGCAACTTAAGCAAAACTTTATGATTTTACACTTTGTAATCTACTACCATCACTTTCCCATACTTAAAGAATTGTCTCATTCTAAAACATTGCAGGAAATGCATCAAATTCTTAAAATAGTGGCATTTCATGTGATGAGATATAGGGTTGGTTAGAAATTATGAATTGTGGTTATTGGTCGAAGTGATAACTATCAGTTTTCACCTCCTGCATGCTACTTAGTATCCCTTTCAAGTTTCCAACTTAACAACATACCATCTTACCACTGTATGTATGTTCTCACTAGAATGGCATGATATGGAGGTTATTCCTTATGTTTTTCAGCATTCCCAGTCCCTCTCACAAAGATTATTATATAAGTAAACTTTAGTATATTCAAATATATATTTTTTTCATTTGTACTACCTCATTTTTAAGGTGGAGGCATGGACTGTGAATTTGAAACTAGATCCTACTATGATGATGATAAATATATTGGTGTAGTCATCGATGATGATGCTTATATAAAATATGGATAAAAAATTAGTTTAGCTAACTTCCATTTAGATAATCATTAAATTTTTTATCATGATGTATAAATGGATGGAAAACATACACCTCCATAGCTAGTGCCACAAGTCATTAGGATTGCAACTTCACATCCTAAACCTCCTCAACAAATAATTTATATGTATAATACATAATAAGTTTGTTGAATTAATAGGGATTCAAAAAGATACACACATTAATTGATTGAATTATCAATTTTGTACTACACACATGAAAAGATTTTCAATGATTAATGATCCAAAACTTATGAGAATTGCAAAACTTATAAATGGTAACTGGTTATGGAGAAAAAAAATTATTTCTTTAAAGATGAATAAAACTTGGGACTTGGGTTTAAGTCCTAAAGAAATAAATTTAGTGAATGAAAGTGGGTATACCACACTAAGTATGTATTTAGTGGGCTCATTGAAATATAAAAAAATATGCTTGTAGTAAAAAAAATTCATATGTTGAAGACGTTCGAAACAATAAATGTTTTTATGTAGTTTAAAATCTGAATTATAATAATGGGGGATTTAATCCCACATAAAACTTATGAGGTAACCTCTAAATTTTCAATATCTATTAGTGATTCACTCTAAGGCATGTGTTATGGGGTATTTGGTTTTGTAAACAACCCATTAGTTAAATAATGATGACTAAAGTAGCTTGTTTACAATGAATGGTTTGGATATCAATGAATATAAAACTACTTAAGGTAGGTGGAGCGATTATGGATTTAACCTAAGTTGGGTAGGACCAAAATAAATTAAAAAGGGAGGGAAATGTAATGGAAAAAATGTGGCTTATGGGTTAATAAAAATGAAACCTTTCTAAGACATGATTTGAACTAAAGGTTGAACAAGTAATCAAAATCCAATGTTTGATATAGTATAATGTATCACACTAACAATCAAACTAAGTTAAGAATAAAAGTGAAATAAAATACAAAAAAAATCAAGAACATATAATCAAAAGATGTTATGTTTGGAAGATTGCATCAACACATCTACAAGGGGGATTATGAACAATATGCAAAAGTCATTCAAATCAATAGTATTTAAATATGAATAACTATATTTAAAAAAACATAACTCATTCACAAACATAAGAGTAATAAATATTAGTGATAAAATGTTTTACATAATCCACATGTTTAGATAAGAATCAATACTTGCACATTGAGATCAATTGTAGAACTTTCTTCATAATTTTCTATTAATTTTGATAACCAAAATTCTTTTCCCTTTGGGATTAGGAAGATACATGTATATATAAGCTTTAGATGGGGAAGACATAATATCTCGAAGGAATTCTAAAAATACATGTTTATAAATAGCATTATATGCCAACTTAGATGTGAATCATTCATGTACAATGATAATTAATAAAAAATAAAGTTATTAAACTATACATGCAAAGCATAGAATATAATTAAAAATTGAGTCTTAGGTTTCATCATAATGATGAAGTGATGGGATCCATAATGGTGGAAATTTTATATGACCTCATCATAAATTGAATCTAGGTCAAGATGAAGTCTTTACAATTTTTTGAGTCACTAGATTGGGTGAGAGAAGAGGATGCTATCAATCATTGTTTGAATTTTTCTACACCTAGTATGAAACTTAAAAAATAAAATGACATATTAGTTTGGGGGTGACAATGAGCATTGGTTGGCTCTATTAATACAACAAAGCATGCCCATATCCTATATGATTTTACTAAGGCTAAGGGACTCTTTATTTATGGTAGAATAGGAGATCAAAACTAGGGGAATGGAATTCTAAATGGTGTGAATCAAATAGAGGATAAGTATCCATAATATGCAGAGGATGGTAAGTTTAAAAACCATCCTACTAAATAATACATTTATAGAAAGAGGATGGGGAACCCTATAAACATTTTTGTTTCCATCCCTTATATCTATTTTGAAGGGTAAAATATTTCAATAGTCATGGAGTGGGAGAAAAAATTGGGCAATTTCAATATGATTTAGAATTTTAATTTTTTTTGGCCTTTTATTTAGGATCTAAATATTTGGATCATGAAAAATAAAAACCTCCTATGAAGGGCTCACTATAATTTTTCCTCTCTATTAGGGGCATTTTTGTGGTCATTTCAATAAAGATGAGGATTGTGATATGGATTTCAACTATAAAATATGGTATTGGGAACATACCATACTACTTCCTAAGCCATGGTTTCCTAATTTTAACCCTCTCATCAATAATTTTAATGTCAAGCCTATATGGCTAAGGTTCCTTCACTTACCACTATAGTTTTGGACTTCATTATTCTTTAAATATGTAGGAAATTCCTTGGGAGAATTTTTGAATAGATTCTACTTCATGTAAGCTACTCCATCCCACATATGCTAAGATTCTAACAAATTTGGATTGTTTTACAAATATCCCTAAGATTATTGAGATTAATATCAAGGATAAAACTTGGAAACAATCTATAGATTATGAGGTATTGTCCTTTCATTGTAGGATATGTTTTTCTATAGGAAATTTTGTTTCAAATTGTAATATATCTAAGAAGAGGAGGGGGCTCATATATGGAAGGATGCCCTTCTAAAACATGCTAAAGTGGGTAATGTGGATTTTTATTTAATCAAGGTTTTTTTAGTGGCTTACAAAAAAACATAGAGGTTTCTTGGTGAATCATTTCAAAATGGTGATTCAGTTTGGAAGGTGATTATTTGTGTAGGTGAATCAAGTGATGGAATAGGGTGAATGAATTTTTTTGAATAATAAAATTAACTAAACACAAATATTATTACATATTTGGGATCCTTTCAAAAATTTAATAAATTTCAAAAAAATAATCACAGTCCAAGTTCGTATACATAAGCTATGGTCTCGAGAGGCTGGTGAGTTGACAATATACTTGAAGACAATTATGAACATATGCAGACAACTGACAACATATGTTGATATCTATTATCAAGTGCACTATCATCTTGTAAGATTCTTGAGGCTATAAATTTTGTGTATGGGCTTAAACTATGATGATTTTTTTTAATTTCATAACTTTATAAGAGGAATCTAAACATATAATATTATTATTTTAGTTTTTTTATTTTTATTACTTTCTAAGTTGTATATAAATGAAATAAAAATGTAGATGATCATTTACATATGCTGACAACTATATGCATTTACTAATGGTCATCTGCATATGTTGATGATCATCTACATATGCTGATGGTCAGCCATCTACATATCCTGATCACCATACACATGCAGATGACCACCAAAATATGCCAGTGTCTATATACATATGATAAGATACATATTCATATGTAGATGTAGACCAAAATATACTAACAATCATTGACATATGAAGGTGGCCACCAACATATGAAGGTGGTTATTTGCATATGTAGATGGCCACTAACATATAGAAGTAGTTGTTTGCATATGTAAATGACCATTTGCATGTGTAATCTTAGCCTACTAGCTATAAATGGGTGATAGGAGTTGTATATGATTGACACTAGATGTAGTTACTAAGACATCATGTGAGGTAAATGTATAAATATTGAATTTCATGGTACTAGTGAAAAACTTTTATATGAATGTAATTTATTTTAAACAATAGGCAATCTAACCCTAAAAATTAACTTACATCCAAAAAATTTAGGTGATTCCACAATATTCAATTCTCCAAAAAATCATCAAATGTGGATTTATAAAACTAGAATATTTGTGAATTAACAAAAAATCACCACTAAAGTTTTCCCTAGATTTAGTTAGTGAAGTGACTTAGAATCCTAAAGATCATATCTAAAAGGTGGAGGAGCCCTACAAGGAGAACCTCTTGTTAGTGGTTGTCTCTTTAGACAAATTTGAAGGCAATAAAATCTTATCATTTCAAAATATAAATTTTGAACTTAATGTAGATCTTGTGGTAGAATATTCATTTGAAATATACCAATCAATTGATTCATTTAATACTACAATTCCTATTTATCCCAATGAAGGGGATGGGAAAAAATGCACTATGGTTGGCAATATGAAAAATGAACCTATAAAAAAGAGTTTTCAACCATCCATGATGATTCTTAGATCCAATAAATAAAATACTATGAGAAAATCATAGTTTTTTGTGTTTCTTTTTGTTACTATTATTGTTGTTGGCTAGTGGAACAAATTTTTATTATATTTACTAGATCTTTAGGCCATATCTTCTTATTTTGATCCAATCTTAAGTTTATATAAGATTTAAATGAATATATGGGATTATTTAGCCTTATCCATCTACTTATTGTATAGTTTTAGGTCCCTAGTTTACAAAAAATGTTTTACTAATAATAAAAATATATAAATGCAAAGTAAATTTAAAACTAACATTTTAATCCAGCCAAACATGAAAATACATATGTATAATTAGACAGTGATGGTGTGGCACTAATCAAAGAATAAAATTTTATAATAGCAAATGTGAAAGCTAAATTGAATGGAACTATCATTATAATTTTAGTTACAACTAGAACTAACGTTGTCATTATAGATATGCCCAAAGTTATTGCTGATGTAGTAAAAATTTGAAGTGGTACATATACATGATTAGTATATGTTTTAACCAATGTGTAATTTAGATCCTAACTACCCTAGAAATGTGGATTTATTTCCCATGTTACTAAATTTGATTTCTTGGTTCATTCTATATATAAATACAATTCATGCCTAGTATGGAAATCTATATCTATAGTTACATAATAAAGCAAATATCTCTTCAACAATTATGGGATCTTATCTACTAACTTCTATGTGTAACTAATGTAACCTTGAATGCTGTATGAAGTGTCTTATTTCTAATGATTCCATCCCTATCAAATTTTACTAATTATATTATTTTGTCATTAGTCATATAAACTATCCCTTTGATTTCAATTTGAAGGCTATCAACTAATACTGGTAGGACATTTTAAAAAATGGGTTTAGGGACAAATTTCTCCTAGGGATTACTTATCTCAGTGAATTCATATCTTTCAAAATATATACTACTTATTTTTCATGATTTCTAAATTTCTTCATGAGGTTTTGTATCTCCTAATGCCATTTGAGAAAATTATTCCTCTCAGTAGCAACAAAACATTAGGCCCATGCTACCTTAGATATTGTTATTAAATTTAAATGGGTGTAAGGCTTATTTATGGTTTCTTGGTTTATTAATTCATGTTTTCCATTGATATCCTTTATTTTATTGAATAAATGAATAAAATCCCCCCACTTAGGCTGAGGTATGGCATTTGTAAAAATATTAGATAAATAGTGTCATAGAGCTTTCTATCTACTCCCTACACATTATATATGATATATTTGGGATCTTAAATAGTGATCCTCTATATTGGTCTCTAAATATGCTGACCGATACTTTTGAACATTTTTTTTATAACTCTCTTGATAAAAGTCACAAAACCACATGGATTTTATTTATATATATCTAGGTATAAGGGATTTAAATTTCTTCTCTTCATTCGAGAGAATATGTCTCCTCTTTGATCTAACTCAAGGTATTTCCATTTATGAAACCACATATTTTATTATCACCTTACTCAAGGTTTTTTTTTGTCTACCAAAATGAATATTAACTATGGGTTTCTCATCAATCCTAATATCTAGCCTTCATTCTTCTTGTTATTATAGCTACTTAATCCATGAAGGAATGTTTAGTGTAACTTGACACTATGCATGATGTACTTGAATTTAGGAAGGGGATTACATATGAGGAAGCATGGCTATGGGGGAAGATGTCCCTAATGTAAGGAAAGGAGATATAGCTTTCCTCCATCTAATAACCTACTTTTAGACTAGTGTATCAATTACATATTGGACCTTCCCTATTTATTTTTATATTGAAACTATACATTAATAAATTTGAATAGTATGCCCAATAAACATTTCCAGTTGTGTACATGACCTATGAGGGGTGGCTTGTGTGGAAAAAATTAAAGTGAAAACTAGGTTTTCAAATTATACCCTCTTTGATGACATATGGGGCTGAGGACTAGTTCCACTCAAGAATGAATAGGTATTTAAGGTGCTAAGTGATTTTTTAAAATAATTCACCACCAATGTATAGGAATCCCTAGTAGTAAGAGTAGTAATAGGACCCAGAGTATCAAATTGGGTTATGTTAGACAAAAATGGCATTGAAATTTCTTTAGGATTATTTATTTATCCCAAAGAATACAAAGAATAAATAGTTTCTATCATATTAATAGCATAAAAAAATTGAGGAAGTTATCATATAATAATTAATTTATGACCTTAAGACCTAAGAAAAGATAGTTGATGCACCAATTATTATGGTTATCACTGTAGTAACCTAAGGTGGAGAACATGGAGGGGTAGTTGATGTTGTATATTGTATAGAAGTATATATATTTTAAATTACATCTTATTATACATCCCTCCCCTCATCTGATAAAAAATATGTAGCCATAAACTTATCATATTTCTAGTCAACCTATTTAAATTCTATTAACTTTCTAGTTCCTCTAGACTTAATGATTTCCTCAGTTATCCATTCATAGACTTCTTTGTCCTAGTTATTTCATCAAAATATTATATTTCTTTGTTGTCTATCCTTGACACCCATTCATATTAATCTCTTCATGTTTTATCATTTTCCTCACTATCGTAAACCATAATAAGGTCTAATCCTAATACACCCTTTCTTCTTTCTTCCATTTACTTAGGAAATACTACTTTTTTTTACTTGAATTCCACCATTTGATTTGAAATAAGATGATTCTTCAACTTCCTTGTATATGTAATTATTGGTTTGGTAGCAATTGAGGTTGGACTTATAACATGTGGAATGAGATATGAAGGGGTTTTCATGCTAGTATATGGTGAGGGAGTGAGAGGTGTGGTGACCACTAGGGGTATATAGGTGGAGAAGATGGAGATCTAGTGGATTGAATAACAACAATGGTGTTTTTTTGTAATAATAGGTGGTAACACATGTGAAAAAAATATGAACATGTGATAAAAAATAAGGCATACTTACCTATTGTAATATGGTTAGTGAAGATAAAGAAATCATGGAAAATAGTCCATTTGATGTGTTGGTACTTGTAACTCTCTATTCTTTAGTTATGTATTGAAGAAAATTAGCATGAAATTTATATTTAGGGGAGCTTGGAGTAGTTCCAACTCTATCTTCAATGTTATCTTCCTTAGATGAGCCTATATGTTCTTGAGTTTCTTCTTCTTCCTATGGAGGAGGTCCATGTGAATAGGTCAAGAAACCCATTTTTCTTTGTTAATTCAATTAACAACCTCCTTAGTGATAGTGGGATCATATTGGATCTTATATACCACAATAATTGACATTTTTACCTTACACATTCTTATAGAATTATTGGTGTTATCTTCTACATTCATGAAGACACTATCATGATTGTAGGATTTGTGCCATAATTAATTTTCACCTTCCATTCATATTTATTGATATGTTATTTAACATTTTTTTTGGGGTCCCAATATTTGAATGGTGCATAGTTTAATCCATAATGTGTCCTTAGTCCTATAATATACATGTTTATGTATTTATACTCCACTCATTATTGATATATGGATTATTATGCATTGTAATTTTGGCCATAGGTAAGCATAAATATGAATTTAAATGGATTTAGGTATTCCACCTGATAAATAATTTACATATAAAGGGTAGTGCTGACATCACCTCTAGGGTAGTGAGATGTTGACACATGGATTTTTCTCACTAGTCCACTTACATGTGACTCTCCATATAGAGGGATATGATGATGACATGAAAATGAATATATTTTCTCCACTTTTTTGGGATTATCTATATAAATGGATATGTTGACATCACCTCTAGGATGGTAGAATGATGACACATAGACAATTCTCACTACTATGCTTTCCCAGGACTCTTCGTACAAATGGATATGTTGAAATCACCTCTGTGATAGTAATATGATGACACATGGATGGATCTCAATAATCCACCTACATGAGACTCTTCATATAAATGGATACATTGACATCACCTTTAGGCTAGCTATATGATGAAATGTGGATGGTTCTCACTATCTTGCTTGTTTGGAAAATTTTCTATAAATGGCTATACTAACATCACCATTGAGTGACTTGTGTTATTTACTTAGTCTTTGAGTTATAAATTTTATGTCACATGGCAAGAGAAAATAAACTATGGGAGATGTAAAGGAATATCTAAGTATGAGATTACCTACTTAAAAAAAACACATAGACAAAGAACCCACTACAATCATAACATGTCAATCCAATTATTCATTTGGTTATAAAACCAAGAGTACATATAATAAAAAATTAAAATAAATCAAAGGTGAAAATTAAATCATTTAATATGGCTTATAGACAACTTCAATTTTACCATAACATTGAAAGACTCTTGAAAAAATAGAATTAAATCATGTCAATCAAGTTAATAAAATGACCAAGATCAAGAGAGGAAAATAAAATCATTTTACAATTAGATAAATTTATTAAGATTTAAATTTTGAAACTCCATGTCAAAGACTCCTAGTTCAAAAGACCCTAGATAATGATACTCAATTAATAGTGGGTCCCTATTTGAATTTTTAAAATGGTGTGTGTGTGTGTGTGTGTGTGTGTGTGTGTGTCTTAGGTATTAACATAATGGCAACTAAATAGAGAAAATAATCTTGAAGATTTGAGAGCCTAGAATCTTAGTAATATAACATAACCAAAATTTAGCCCTACCTAGAAAAGAATAAACAAACCATACCCTATAAAAGACTCTTTCTTCCTGATGCAACATACCAATTATTTACATTACTCATATTTAAATGTGAAATTTTATGAAATTAATATCTTTTGGTTATGAGAGTTTTAATTAAGATGAGAATAAACACTATAGGTTTCACTTTTATCTCAAATTTTTATCAAAATAGTAAGGAAAGTCGAGGGACTTTTGTACTTCCATCCATGCATGCATAGACATGAAATAATACCTATTATTCCACTCAAAGCCTTTTTTTTACATACATACAAGTATCCATATCTCTGTTATAGATTTATTAAATCACCTTTTTCTATTAGTTTGTGTATGATTTTTTCAATATGGATAGAACAAAGGCTAGGAATCACCATTAGCTAGGTGTACATATAATAAAACTTATTTTAATCAATACATACATGTTTATGTGTAGTCATAACACATATCTCAATCCCAAAGGCTCTAGTATTGTTGGAAAATATCCTTATGAAAACTAAATATGTATCCTTTTAAATCATTCCAATTTTTTTAGTAGTTCTTTTATAACTCTAACATGGGAAATCAGTTGGTATGTTTTACAATTTATAAAACTACTCTAGAAAGTAAAACAATTAATCTAAAAAAATAAAAATGTTGAAAACAAGAAATACAAATCCTATAATGTAATAAATGTAATCTATTCCTAGTCTAAATCTCCAGTTATAGTTCTTTCAAATGCATCTCTAATTGGAGAACCCTTGAAATAGTGCCTCAAAAACTATCCATTAATTGGGAAGGCCTGGTTAGTACCTTAGAGGTCTTTCAACTTCAAGACATTATTACCTAATATCGATGATATATAATATGGTATAATCCACAAAGGAGTGACCTTATCATGTGCTCCTTTATTCTCATGCTATTTATCCCATAAAATCACTAGGTCTAAGATATTGAAGGCTTTGATCTTGGTTCTCTTGTCAAACCATATTTTGAAACTATGTTGATGCTTACCAAAGCTATGTAGTGCTTCAATTCTTATATCTTCCATCTGGACTATACCAAGTAGTATATATTTTATTATTTCATTTTCACCCATGCACTCTTTTATGAAGTAGTACATGAGTATTTTACGACTAATGGAGAAAACTAGTTGTTAACCATACACTAGTATAAAAGGTGAAGCCTTGATAGGTTGTGTGTGTCTAGTTTAATCCACACATAATGCATACTTTAATAAGAGATGCCTTTCCTTTGGTTATCTTATGTGCATCCATTAGATTCTTATTAATAGATTCAACTAATTGATTACCTTTTGGATAGTAATTGGAAGAGAACCTGATGGTGTTTTGATTGACATAAGCCCATTCTATAAATTTAGTTTATATAAATGTTTGACCATTGTCATAAAATAAGGAAATAAGAGTGGTAAACCTAGTTATTATGTTTTCTTCCAAAAACTTGATGACATCAATTGCTCAAGAATTATTTATTGCTATAAATTTTGTTTATTTGGTGTAGTAGTCTATGGTTATTACTAAAAACTTATTCCCTATAAAGTTTTTTGGTTTATCAATCCAATAAAATAAAGGCCCCATTGGACAAAGGGACATATTTAAATGACTAGTTATAAATCCATGGCAACATTCAGTTCTCTTTTCCCAAATAGCTAGTAGTAGAGATAAGTCTTAACATGGTTATGTGCATATTTTAAGATCATGGGCTAGTAGTATCCTATGCTTTGAATTTTTTTAGTTACTATGTTCCCTGAGGGATGTCCACTACCCATATTATTGTGTATATTATATAGGATATCTATATAGTATTCTTTTTAAAAACATCTTAATTAAATGACCTCATAGTTATTTATGTATAGTATTCCCTTTTTTAATCATATAATGAACTGATTTAATCTTGAGGGCTCATAGTTTTTCTCTATTTATCTCATGAGGACATGCACCTATGAGAAAATAATGGATGACTTGAATGTAACACTCAGTAATAGTTACCCGAGTCGCATTGGTTTTATTAATAATTATGTGTGTATCAGTCTCAGTCATCAACAAGATAATCCCCTTGCCTCTTATCATATTTGTTGGTCTAATCTCAAGATCAAACTCTTATAACATTTCCATCCATTTCCATCCTCTTTAACAAAACTCATTCTAGCCAAGCATGAGCTTGATAAATGGATGTGGAATAATATTGTACATTTTGTTCTTCAAAATATAGTCCCTAAAATTTTTCACTACTTTGATTAGGGCATATATCATCTTTTTTATCATATAATATTTCAACTTAGCATATTTTAGATTGGTACTCATGAAGGTAATGGGATGTTCATTTTCATCCACCTTATATGTAATTATAACTATATTATGTTTTGAAGTGAACAAATAAATAAATAAATCCTTATTGAAATATTGGATAGATAAAACTAGATCTTGAGAAATAGATGTCTTAATGTCTTTAAATTCTCTCTTCACCTATGGTTTCCACTCTATCTTGGAATCCTTCCTCATTATAGAGTTTAATGGTTTATAAATGTCTATAAATCCATAAATGAATTTAACATAATGTTTATCTTATCATAGAGAGATTTTAACTCCTTATTTTTAGGAGGTGTCAACTTGGAAATGTCCTAAACTTGATCTAGGTCAATGGAGATCCCATGCTTCTTGATGATGTGGCCTAATAGAATCCATTCAATAACTATAGATATTATCTTATTTTAATTAAGAGAGACTCCATACCTTTGACATCTATCAAATATGATTTTTAAATGACCCACATGATTAACTCTATATTTTGAAGATACTATCAGGTCATCAATGTTTATGATAGTGCATTTACCAAGAAGACAATGAAAGGTGAATTGAATCACTCTTTGTAATGTTAATCCTACATTAATAAAGTTAAAAGGCATCCCTCTATATGCAAAATTTACCTACTTAGTCATAAATGTAGTCTTCATTTTGTCTTGTGCTTCCACCTGTACATAGTTATAGTATGAGAATCCATCCAAAAAGGATATCATCTTATATCAATAGAACATATAAACTACCTTATATATGGAGGGTAAAATATAGTTATCCATATATTAAACTCAATTAAATTTTTTGAAGTTATAATTGAGTTATATTCCTTTGCTTTTCTTCCTGACTGGTACAAGGTTAGATACCCATGTAGAATGTCTAATTGGAACCATGATATTGGCATCTATTAATTTTTGTACCTATATCTAATTGAGAGTTTATAGAATTAGATTAAATGGACTATGTCTATACTTGAAATGATTACACCATGGATTCAATGGAATGGTATGATTAATGACTCTAGGGTCAAATATATTCAAGTCCTCAAATATCGAAGTGATCACATGTCCATATTATGTAGGAAAAATCTTCAATTTTTGTTTCTCATTTTTAGTATAACTCAAACCGATATTCACATATTTAAGATTTTGGTTAGTGACCATATTATAATTAAATCATAATATATTTATTTAGACTACTACTTTTAGGATTGTGGATCTACATCAAAATCTCATTCTAGGGGAATAATTCTTAGAGGGATGCATTTTTCCATTAGTTTTAGGATACCATCCTCTCCTACAGATTCAATATGAATGGGTTCCACATATTTCTCATCTATTAACTAATATTAAAAGGTCCTATAACTAATCATGAATTGAATAATTTTTTGATCATCTTGAAACACATGTAAGTTATCCATATTGTATAGAATAGAGGCATAGGGAACTAACTTCATGAGGAATTTTAGATTCTCAGAGTGGTGCTAGATTGGTAGTTAAATATTCTAGTGAAGCTATCATCTAATTTTTCTCTCTTGGGATGGATTTTATGTTAAATATTTTAGAGGACTCAATCAGGACCCATGCTCGATGTTCATACTTAATCAAGTAGGTGATATTGCATTGATATGTATTTATGATCTCATTAACAACTAACTTAAAACCAATAATTATTTATAACAATCTAATGTTATGTTTATTATATATTTCATACCAATGATTGGAGATTCATAATAAACTCTATTGTTGGTGCAAGGAAAGTGTAAAATATAGGTAGATAGGTACTACTTACAATATGAGTCTATTAGGGATACACCAACACTATAACCTTATTTTGATCTAGCTTCATTAAAATAGAGAGTCTATAACTAAGAAGGACCTTAAAATCCTTATTCATGAAGATCATGGTTAATAGTGAATGTGTATACTCATACATGTAAGGATGCAAATTTAATCTTATCGTTCTTTATGTTGTACTTAGTAATGAAGTACTTCATATTTGGTTGTCTATCCACCTACATATGTAAAAAAATGATGGCCATGTATATGTTGAGTGTTTTGGACCAATCTTGGCTAAAAAATACGTTATAAGATTTTAGAATTTCAAAAACCATAATGTCTATATATTGTTATACATGGGGCTCTGATGCCAACTGGATGAGTACATTTGTTAGTTTTTTAATGCATAATAAGGAAGACCTATCCATCTATAGGCACACTCTTTTAGACTTATCTAAGGCCAAATCCAAATTATTACACACAACTATCAACATCATATTAGTCAAGGCACATAAGTCAACCAAACAATTTTGCATGTTATTTTTGAACATTCAAATATTTAGAGGAAATGATGTTACTTTAGGTTTATATTCAAATACCATCACATTTGCATGCACATCTTTGGATTTATCTATTGTAGAGGATTTATTAGTTAGGGATTTGAATAATAACTCTATTTTTCAATGATCTAAGCCAATTCATGTAGGGTGATATTATCCTTGATATTATTCAAGTCTTCATCAATGTTGTACCTAGGTATGTTTTATAGTTCTAAACTCTACAACTACTCATTCCTCTTAAGAAGAGGTGGATTATTGATGGCTCAAGAGTTTGAATGAGTATTAGCATTATTATTTAGAGTTGTTGTAGTATTAATAGGCTAATCTTTCCTTAGATTTTAGTTATTCCTATATAACTACTCAAATTCCTAGATCTCATATATATTATCTTTTGGTCCATTCTAATCCTCTATTGGGAATGGAAGATTATAGGTCTCATATAACATTATTGTACTGTAATATCTTTCATTAGTAGAGGAAGATGGTTCTATCCAATTAACAAAACAATCCTAGATGTTCATTTATTTATAAAAGATATCAAAAGTAATGTATAACTATGCGGAATCCATCTCACCATGATGCAATGTATTACAGTCTTAACAACAATTAAGAAGGGTTGATTCCATGATATTTATTTTTCATTCATTATTAGGTGAATAATATTTTAGATTATTTCTAGGCCTTTTAAAAGGCATGTTTTACCCTTAGAATCTAAAGCTGAAATTGGTATTCTATCCTCTAGTGTTTTGATGCCTTTATGCATGTTTAAAAATGAATTTCTTATTTTATGTACCATCCTTTGAATATATTCTAATTCTGTTTCTATGAAATTAGCAATAGTATTATGTGTAGTAGTGGTATTAAATGGTATCAAGGACTTTTTATGGTTTTGTTGGTTAGGTAAATAATTGTTGAGGAAGGTAAGGTGATTATTGGGTGGAACATGGGTTAAAAGAGCATGAGAGTACAAATGGTTCTAGTTTTGGGCCAAAATATTCTAATTTGCATTAAAGATCAAGATAAAAGATTGAAAGATAGGACCAAGTATATAGGGCCAATGATTGCATATGAGGATTGAATTTTTTATACACATTGATAAATTACACATAATCCAAATAGAATGTATCAACATTGATGGATCTAGATAGAAAAACAATAGTCATAGGGGTCAGGGCAAGCTTTTACATTTTGAGGGTAAAGTCTCAATAGGTTTATAGGTAATTTAAATTTGAGTATACATATGTTTGAAACTATCATTGACTACTTGAATTCACTCACTTGGTTATCTTCTTAGGCTTTAACTATGTTGATAAACAACACTTACACTAGTGACTTAGACAACCTATGCCAAAAAGGTTTTTTGACATTGATCCAAAGATTTAAGCTGACTTTCTAGGATATTATTAAAATATTCATAGGAAACATATTGAAATTTTAAGGTAAAAAGTTGGCATGCTATGTCTTTATGGGTCATATTCAATATTACATGATATATCTTGAAGATCTTTATGTGTTCTTGAGTAGTCATATCTCTTGAGGGAGAGAAGGAAGGAAGGTAATTATAAGGGTTTCTTGGCAAATCATTCATGGCCCCAAAAATGTTAATAGAAAAATTAGTTAGCTAGGTTGGATCATGGGCCATTGGGAATATTAGAAGATGTCTTGTTTACTTGGAGTGAAGGATTGAGCTCGAGGTCCTTTCAGAACTTTTTTATTAGACCTAACATCTTTATGGATTTACAAAGGAAGGTATAGTAATTTAATGGCTAAAATAGACCTTATTGACCTTATGAGTGATTAAAATGAGACTCAAGTGATTCCTTTCAAACAAATAGAGGTAGAGGTGTGAATCCCTCATTCTAGCATCAGATTAAGTTCATGATGATGTGGGTTTTATGCCCACTAAATAAACCTTATGAGGTAACCTCTAACATTTCAGGATCTATTAATGTAGATTCACTTCAAGGAAGAGTTCTTAGGTATTCAATTTTGTAAACAACCTATTGATGAAATAATAGTGAGGAAAATATTCTATTTATGATGGATGGGTCTTCTATTGATGAATTTAAACCTACTTGAGATGGGTGGACTACTGATGGATCTAACCTAAGCTGGGTAGGACCAAAATAAACTCAAAAAAGATTGAATGGCAAGGTATTAACTAAGGAGTATGGGTAAATCAATGTTAAACCTTTCTAAGCAAACACTTAATCTAAAGGTTGGACAAGTAATCATAATCCAATGTTTGTTGTAGTATATTACAACACATCAGTAATCAAACATAGTTATGATTCAAATGGACATAAAATATAACAAGCCTAAGCACATATAATCAAAGGTTGTATTTGTAAGATTTCATTAACACATTTACAAGGGGATATTATGACCAATATACAAAAGGATATTATATTAATAATATCTCAATATGAATAAATGTCTCAAATAAAAGATAACTCATTTAAAACAAAAAAACTAAGAAACTAAAATGACATAACTTCTTACACAATTGATATGTTTAGATACAAATCAAAATTTTCACATTGAGATCAATTCTAGATCTTTCCTTAGAATTATTTATTAATTTAAATAGACAAAATTCTCCTCCCTTTTGGATTAGAATGATACAAGTATGTATAATATTGGGCTGGGGAAGGTTTCATCTCTCAAAATAAGTCTTAAAATACATGTCCATAAATAGCACTAGATGCCAACATGCATTTAAAGCATACATGTATACTGATAATTGGTCAAAAATAAAGTTATTTAACTAAAATATAATATATACATGCAAATAATTTTTTTAATTAAAATAAAAAATAGCCCAACATGAAAATACATATGTATAATTAGAGGGTGATGATGTGACACCATCAAAAGAAGAAAACTATGGAATAGTAGCTATAGAATCTAAAGTGGATGGAATTGTAATTATAACTTGACGTGCAATTAGAATCAACATTATCACTAAAAATATTCCCATAGTTACCACTGATGTAGTGAAAAATGGAAGTGGTATGTATGCAGGCCTAGTCTATGTTTTCATAAATGTTTACATTGGAGCTTTACTACCTTAAAGAGGTGGCTGTCCTACCATTATTGCTAACGTTAATTTTTTGGTTACTTCTATTTGTAAATATATTGTTTGGCTAGCCTACAAGTTTATATATAAAGTTTCATAATCAATCGAAGTTATATTTAACAATTATGGGAACTTGTTCATTAAATTCTAATGTGTAACCATTAAAGCATTGATCCCTACATAAAGTGTCTCAATTCCAATGATTTAGTCTCTAGAAAAATTGACAATTTGCATTATTTCATCATTAGTCCTATAGACTATGCCTTTAATCTTAGCTCAAATTTTGTCAACTAATATTCTTAATAGATTTTTAAAAATGCGTTTAGGAGCCAATTGCCCCTAGGGATTTATTATTTGAGTGACTCTAATATCTTGAAAAATAAATATTACTTCTTTTTCTTGATTGTAAAATTGTTGCATGAGAGTTTACATTTCCTGTTGCCAATCAAGCAAGATGTCCTTCTTTGGAATAACATAACTTTAGGCCCATGCTACTTAAGGTGATGCTATTAAATTTAAATGGGAGTAATCCTTATTTCTATTTACTTGTCTTATGAAGTGATGTTTTCCATCTTTTTATTTTATTTTATTAAATAAATTAATAATATCCTCAAACTTAGGCTGAGATATGGCATTTTCATGCCTTATTAAATGAATAATTGCTTAGAGATTTATAACTACTCACTGCATATTATCTTTGATTTCCTTGGGAGAATGAATTACACTTCTCTTATGAGACCTCTGAATAGGTTGATCAAAGATTTTGAAAATTTAATTTATGACTTCTTTGACAACATCCACAATACTTTAAGGATCTTCTTTATACTAATCTGAGTTTGAGGTATTTAATTTTCTTCTCTTCTTCAAAGATAGTGTCTTCTCTCTATTGTAAATAAGCACATTTACCTTAAAAATATATAGATTTTATTTTCAAATTTCTCAATCTATTCCATTGTCTATCAAAATGATGTTTAACCGTGGGTTACTTGATAATCAATAGATCTTACCTTATTTATTCTTCTTAATTTATATTATTAATCCATGAAAGAACGCTTAGTGTAACCTAATTTTATGCTTGCTCTTATTGAATAATTGAGGGGGATTGCCTTAGAGGAAGCACATCCATATCAAAAAATGTCCATGTTATATGGAATATAGGTATATATTTCCTCAATCCAGTAACTTGTTTTTTTACTATTGCATTAATTACATGTTTAGACTTCTATACTACTCTATGTATTAAAACCACAGGTGTCTCAATTTTGGAAGCTTGACCAATGATCATTTCCATCTATGTAGATTACCTATGAAGGGTGGCTTGTATGGTAAAAATGGAAGTGGAAACAAGGTTTTTAAAATGTACCATCTCTGATGTCCCAGGGGAGTAAGGACTAGTTCCACTAAAGAATGAGCACGTCCCTAAGGTGATAAGTATTTTTTAAAAATATTTTTTTCACCAATTTATAGGCAACCCATAAATAGTAATGGTAATAATAGGACCCATAGAATAAAAATATGTTTTGGTAGATAAAATTGACATTCTAATTTCCTAGCACTTATTAATTTGGACTGAATAATGATAATACTAAATAACACTTGTCATACGAATAGTAGAAGTAGGAATTGAGGAGTTGTTAGAGAATGAGAAATGTGTGAACATACAACCTGAGGAGAGATAGCTAGGGTACCAACTATTTTGGTTATCACTATAATAACCTATGTTGGAGTGCTTCAAGGTGTAGTTAATGTTGTATACTATAGAAAAGTTTATAATTTTGATGCTAAATATTATTATGCATCCCTCCCCTCATCTGATAAAAAAATTTTAGCCATTGAGTTATCAAATTATTAGTGAACCTCTTAATATCTTGATATCTTTTTTTTTCCTCCATACTTGTTTTATTCATTCATCCATTCATCATCTTCCTCTATCTCACTTATTTCATCAAAAGATTAATTTTCTTTGATTTTAGTACTAGACACCCATTCTTATTCATCTCCCCATATTTGATCCTCTTATTTACTATCATAAATGTCAATGGGGTTTGACCCAATTCTACACTCTCTTCTTTCTTCCCTTTCCTTGGGAACTTCTTCTTGTTTCTCCTCCACTTCCACCTTTTGAGGTGAAATAGGAGGATTCATGGGTTTCCTTGTATATGTAATTAATTGTTTCATTAAAATAGAGGTTGGCCTTGGAGAATGTGGAATGGGAGATGAAGGGTATGTAGCGATAGAGATGGTGAGGGAGTGGGAAGAGTGGTTACCATTGAAGGAATGATAGGTGGTGAAAAAGGAAATATAGTGGATTGAAATATTACAAATGGTAGTGTTGTTCTAATAATAGGTGGTGACCTAAGGGGAATACTAGAAACACGTGACAAGAAATCAAGTAGACTTACTAATTATACTATGGTCAATTGAGGTAGAGGAATCATGGAGAAGAGTCTACCTAATGTGTTGGTACTTGTAGGTATCTTGTCTTTAGTTATCCATTAACAAGAAGAAACAATAATTATATATGTATGGGTGATTTTAGTATTCCTAACTCTTTTTTCAATGTTAGCTTCCATGAATGGGCCTATTTTTTATGGATTTTATTCTTCTTCATGTGGAGGAGTTCCACGAATAGATCTTGAAACCCAATGTTCCTTATCAATTCTTTTAGATTCCTCCTTAGTTGTAGTGAGATAATGTTAAATACTATATGCTACAATCATTGGAATTTTTACCATGTGTATATTCATAGAAACCTCAATTTCATATTATGCATTCATGTAGACATTGCCATTATTTTAGGATTTGATCCAATTATTAATTTTCACTTTCTTGTCATATTTATTGATATGTTCTCCAATATCTTTCTTGCCATAATAATGTGTAAACAAAGGGACCCATACCTCATTTACATAAGTAATGGTTAATAATCCATAAATTATGTTCATAATGGCCATGGAAATTCCATACCCATGTCTAAAGACAACACTGGGAAAATCTAAGGAAGGGACTTGAATTACAAATTTTCTTGGGTTATCAACCATTTTTATAACTGCATGTTGATATTATTGGCAAGGATCTATGAATTCACCATATCCTACCTATAAAACATTTTAAGTACAAGGCATTTATAATAATCATCAAAATCATTCCCACTCATATATGTTTCTAGGGTCTTGCTAACTCTAGAATGTAATATTTTCTAAGAAACTTTACCATTCACAAATAAATCAAATAACATGTCAATGCAAGGCATTACCTCTAGTTTGGAAGTTGTGTTATGAATACCAACTACTTTTATTATTAGCAATTATTATTTTCACCTTCATGTGGCTTGAATCCATAAAACTCATCCAAAATGTAAGATTAGTGTTTGAAGTCATGATTGAGGGATGATAAATTAAATGTTCTATTTGTGTATTCAATCGGCCCTATAGTTAAATATGCATATGGAACTAGAATATGAATTAAGGAATCCATTACAAATCTATTATAATAAATGTCTATGTTATGAAAATAATATAACTTATTGATTTTCTTAGAGTTATGGATTCATAGTTTTGACTCACATTCAAAATTCATAATGTTCATTTGATAAATAGAAGGTAATTTAATTATAATAAATGGACAATTGTAACTATATTAAATTTGATATGTTGGATATGATAATTATATGTATTAATCCAAAAATTAGTGTGAATAATTAGAATAATAAATTTCACTCTATTCATTATTTATTATTTGAATTTGAATTTCATAATGCCAAATTCCATGACTTTTATTACTATTTAGATTCTTTTGCCTGCTCCTCGATGCTTAGTCATCATAGTGTGATAAAAGTCTCTTTTCCACTCTTTTGGGCTTAGTATTGGTTTATTTTTTATTTATTTATGTGGATATAAAGTACATGTGTTTACGGATCACCACTATAATCATTTTAACTATATGGTTTGTTACAATTTTTCCTTTTTGCTATAGGTTAGGAGAATCATGAGACATGGACATCCCTCATTATTCTACTTGTCAAGGATTTTTTTATAAAAAGGACTACCATTTATACCTCTAGGTTAGCAAGATTATGATACGTAGATTACTCCAATTAATCTACTTTCATGGGACTCTTCATATAAAAGGTTATGCTAACATCGCCTCTAGGCTAATAAGATGATGACATGAGGACACCTCTTGATTCTTTGTTTGCTTAGGACTCTCTTACAAAGGGATATCTTGAAATCACCTATGGGATAGTGTGATTATTACATGTGGATAAATTTCACTGATCTATTTTTTTGGGACTCTCTGTACAAAGGGATTTGCTTACATATCCTCTAGTCTAGTAAGACAATTACACATGCATGACTATCACTACTCAACTTACATAGGATGGTTCATATAAAATGATATGCTAAGATCACCTCTAGACTATTGGGATGATGACACTTGGTAATCTCTTTTTACTCTTCTCATTTAGGACTTTCCTTACAAAGGTCTATGTTGAGGTCATTAAAAAAAACATGCATTCTTTCCTTAGTCTCTTAGTTAACAAATTGATGTTACATATAAAGAATAAATAAAAAATGAGAGGGCCCCAAAAACACCTAAATATGATATATCCTATTGAAGGACATACATATATAAATAAATAACTAAAAGCATAACATGTCAATCTAGTTAACTTTTAGGTCATAAAATCAATCATATATATAAGCACAATTAAAGGAAAATCCAAGGCAAAAAGTAAATCATTTAATATAGATGATACATAGATTTTATTCTTACATAAATTTGAAACAATATATAAAAATAAAATTAAATCCTATCAATCGAGTCAAGAAAACAACATAGATAAATAGAGGAAAACAAATTAATTTTAGTGTTAGATAAATTCCTTAAGTTTTCACTTTTTAAACTCCATGTCATAGACTTATGGTTTAGAGGAGCATGAATAATTATATTTGACTAACAACAATCCCCTATTTGAATTACTAAAATTGGGTGTGTGTGTGTGTGTGTGTGTTAGGGAAAAACAAATTCCATTTAGATAGTGATCTAGTTGGATAAAACACATGCATATGAAATACATCATATGGCCATCAAACTATTATTCTTTAAAGGAGACTTGTGGGAATAAATCCACATATAGAAACCTTTATAGTCCACTAGTATAAATAAATACAAGTATGTGTGTAGATTGAAAAAGTTATTTTAAAACATTAAAATAGTTCACCAAGATTTATATGAAAATATAGATATGTTTATAATTAACAATGGATTTATAGATAGTCGAATTGACCCATAGTATAAAAATGGGAAAGTAGACAATGAACTCATGATTTTGGTCCTTTATGTCAATAAAATAATCATTACATGGAGTTAGATAAAGAATATTCATAATCTAAAATCATTGTTACTAAATTAATTTGATAATATTGATTTCAGATAGTTATATTTTTACTTTGATCTTTAGGTTTCAAGGTTTGAGAAAGAAATCATTGTTAATAAATCCAAGTATGTTAAAGACATAGTCCTTCTCTTCAACATGGAATACTAGACATATGAATTTATTCATTTTATATATCGAGTGAAACATTTGATCAGTGTTTTTATAATCTAGTTTATGACATAATGTTAGGGTTAATGCACAAATTTTTGTGATAAAAAAGAATAATATATCGGATAAGTTTTCATTTATTAAAAAGGGTAAGAATCATTGTTAAAAGGGTGAACATCATTTTATTAAAAACTAAATTAAATAATAAGTGTATCAGTAACAACCCTAAAGGGCATATTCCCTTTGAGGTAAAAATGGCATACACCCTTTTGAGACATAACAAAGTAGTCAAAGATTAATATGGAGGAATCCCAAGTTAGGAGAGGTGGGTCTACACTTAATAGACCTAGTGATAAGTGAAACCAATATTACAAGAAAAAATAGAAAAGAAATAAAACCATAGTAGCACATAATTCCATCCCCAAAACATTTCATCATCGTTTATAGATGGACACCCTCAAGGAAATTAGTAGTTTCACATAGGTCATGATTGACCATGAGATCCATACACTAAGGAACTGTATATAGGGTACATGTCATGATGCATCTAGTAGTGTCCCTCATAGTATTAGCGATTCATGTTCTAGCATAACTATTGAGGATCTTACACATCATTGGACATCATGTAGGAAAATTTTTACTAAATGAATTCTTAAATTTAGATATATAAGGGTTACATATATAGATATAATATGTACAACTATAGAGATTATACACACATATTTATAGCATACTATTATGTATTAATAAATGTAATCTACATTTTCATTAGCATTTTTAGACACTAGTAAATAAAAAATATATTCCATTTGTAGTTGTTATATCACCTTAGGACACTTGTACAAAATAATATATGTCATCTAGAGTCTCATCATCACCTCAGGTCAACACACAACTAGATATGTAGGAATTATCTACTTATCCATATGTATTCACACATGTAATTTATTCAAATTGATTGTGTATGTAAAGGAATATTAATTTTATCTTATAATATGTTTTCTTAATTGACTAATGTTTGAATTCATTTATTTTATATTTGTATATATGATAACCATTCTTTTTAGTACCCCACCTAGTCTGAATTGTATTGTTGGGGCTATGATTAACACTAAAATAACATACACTCAGGTTGTTAAAATCTATTTTTAATATTATATATTGTTTTAATATTTTATACACAACAATAGTTTTAGTGTGTATCAATTCTTGGCCTTCTCATCCTCCGGTGAGTGATAGAGACATAAGGATGAGGGAGAGAAAGAGATATAATGTTGCTTCATATATATATATATATATATATATATATATATATATATATATATATATATATATATATATATCACTAATTTTATTTAGTTTTATCCCTATCTCAATCTCTTTATGTATAAGGAATAATTTTATTTTACATTAATTAGGTTATGTAATTTATTTCTTTTATTGTTTGTATGTATATAAGATGGAAGATATTATTATCTCATCTAGACTACAAAAATACAATGATAATAATGTAATTATAATTATAGTTATTTTTATTATCTATTTTTTTCATAAGGAATAATGTAAAAATATCTTAAAATAGGTTTAATTTTAATTGATTTATAATTGGACTCTTTCATTTTTGTTTGTATATATGATGACATATGCTTTTATAACCCACTTGGATCACAAAAACCTAAAATTTATATTCTAGTTTTATTCCAAGATGCAATAACTTGCTAGCGACACTTGATTCAGAGATAGATACTGGTGAAAACACATTGTAAATATTGTTTTTTATAATTTCAATTAAATATACTCTACACATATTTATATTTATATACACACCTCTAAACCTATATGTATTATCCATAGGATTATGCATCTATAATATATTGGAAGTCACATATCCATATAAACACCTTTAAGTTTCATCTGGTAATTCTATAATCACCTTGTTGTAAAAACCATCTTAAAAAATTATCACCTTCCATATTCAGTGCATTATTTTATAATCTTTATGTTGTGTATCCACAACAATTTTTTTGAGGATGTGTCATAGGCATTTCATTCATAATGATCTAAAAGGATATTATATCCACGTGATGATACATAACACACACTAAGTTATGCATATATGGTGATGAGGAAAAATTTAGTTTTTGAGGCATTGAGAAATAGGAGATTTAGTTATAGTGCAAGCATAATTTATTTTGTATGCCAATATCTTATGTCATTATTATTAATTGATATTTTTGGTTATATTTTAATTACCCTTCTTATAATTATTCTTGAGCGAATAAATTTCCATATCATGGTTGTGACAATAAATGAATAAGTAATGTTTAGCTTTCATTATTGTTGTTTAGAAGCTATGTCAGAAAAAGAGTATAATTATAGAATACTTTGACCAAATTTATAAGTTGTTTATGATTGTATTTATTACACGTATCTTAAAATCAAATAAAATTTCAACTTGATTTAATAATATATGGATGAATCACAATATTATGCCTAATTATAACAAGGAAGTAACTCCCTTTTCCTTTCTGTAAATTAGTTCTAAAGTGGATTTGATGTGGTTATGTGTGTGTGTGTGTGTACGTGCGTGTGTGTTTGTGTGTCTATGTGCATGTGTGTGTGTGTGTGTTTGTGTGTGTGTGTGTGTGTGTGTGTGTGTGTGTGTGTGTGTGTGTGTGTGTGTGTGTGTGTGTGTGTGTGTGTGTGTGTGTGTGTGTGTGTGTGTGTGTGTGTGTGTGTGTGTGTGTGTGTGTGTGTGTGTGTGTGTGTGTGTGTGTGTGTGTGTGTGTGTGTGTGTGTGTGTGTGTGTTTTTGAGTGCGTGTGTGTGTGCATGCACACATACACACACAAACAAACACACAAACACACACACATGCACACACACACACACACACACACACACACACACACACACACACACACACACACACACACACACACACACACACACAAACTAACACACAAACACACATGCACGCGCACGGGCACACGTACACACACACACACACACACAAACACACACACACACACAAACACACACACACACACACACACACACACACACACACACACACACACACACACACACACACACACACACACACACACACACACACACACACACACACACACACACACACACACACACACACACACACACACACACACACACACACACACACACAAAGGTGTGAAAATGTAGTAATTTTATTTTTGCACTCTTTGATAGCCCCTGAGCTTGAAATTTATATGTGGCTAATCACATCCTTGAGATTAAACCTATCATTATATGTAAAAATATATAAAAACATTTGTGACACATTTGTAATGAACCATGAAGGTTAGAGCCAAACATGTTGATTCTCAACTACACCCTACTCACATAATAAGGACCCTCCTTTCTTAAATTTTCTAAAATGCCCAAGATGCCAAGCTTGCTAAAGCAGTGGAATGTATAGAAAAATTGATTTAATAATTGTTACCAATCATTGGTCAATAATATATTTAGTAATAAGGAGTAATACTTATAAATATTTGGGTTACTATAATATTTCTTTAAATTTTTATTCAATAATCCATTATTAACCATAAATGCTTTAAAATGTACAAGTAGGCCTTTGCTAAGGATGTTCCACCTGGTTTTCAAATTAGCATGAGGATAATAAACTTTGCCTAATCTCATTAGACTAACCTCATATTTCATTTAAAACATTTGTAATTTTTTTTAAACTTGTTCTAATTTGGTTGTGATGGGCATTTGACATTTACAAAAGTCTAAATTGGTCTCTCTCCTTACTTTGTAGTATATCAATTTAAAAGTAGAAATCTATGACACCTCATGGGACATCAAATTAATGAATACATCTTAAGAGGATAGGTGTCAAACTCAACAAGATTCATAATGCATTAGAGATTTATCATAACCTAAGTGGGACAGTTGGAAAAAACATGCAAAGCCTACAAACAACATAAAAACATAAGGAAAACTCATAGAGAAGTTATCCATTGGAGTCTAAATCCATAGGCTACATGTCAAGATATTGGTTCCCATGACCAAGCCTAATTAATCTGAGCCATCACATGTCCCACTATAATCTAGAGACCTATGAGATGCTACCACATGTCTCAAGCATGACCACCCAAACTAAAGCAGTCTTCCAAAGTGCTCATATTCCCATTAGATTCATTTAAGATTGACATGTGTCAGTGTCACATCACATCTAATCCAAAGCTCACAAAACCTTTTAATGAGAACACATGGATGAACTTAAGTCATCTGATCAAGGCTCAATGGTGTATAGCTATCCAAAGTTCCCTCTGAGAATGACAAGTGGTATAAGAATGACAGAAAACCCATGAGAATTATGCATGTCCCCGTTGGACGTATGTAATGATAACACATGTCATACCCAAACTAATTCTATCTAAAGACCAACTATAACACATATAAAGACTTGTAAAATTAATGTATGTCTACTAAGGACCCATGAAATGATGCCACTTATCATTCCTATGGAGATGCATTCCAAGATCTATAAGATCACCTATGAGAGCAATGTATGGAAGTACGTGAGACACATGATTAATTAAAACTCACTGACAGTTGTCTAGAAGCCTTCTAAAGGTGATAATTATCAAATAGAAGATCTAAGAGCCTTTTATAAGAACCACCTATCAAAGAAAAGCCATGAAGTCCTTTTAGAGAGCCACCTAGTGTAGAAGAAACTTTGATTGCCTATGAAAGTGACACATGGCATTCCCACAACTAACCCATATTAGAGGGCACTACCTAAGATCCCTCCATGAATCAACATATGACACATGGAAGGGTATAAGTGAAATGTCACACTAACCTACACCTCAAGAGATTGAGAGTAATCGAAAGGTGCCATGTGTCTAGATTTAAGAAAATTTAGTGACCTAGTCATCTTTAGGCCTCATGAGTGCCTAGCTAGATGCAAGGTGGCATGCCACATGTCAAGATGTGGTGATATTTATCTTTAAAGCTAAAATTAATGGTAAATCAAGAGTAGATCAATGTTAAATTTTAATTTTATATTAATTGAATACCAAAATTATTAATTCAAAAATATGTAAAGGTGATGATCTTGCCATTAATATGGCATAAAATAGAATATTTGTTAAACCTTTCATTAATCAAAGAAATATTCAAAAGGTACCCAATTGAACTATTGTTACCTACAATTTTATTTGAATATCTAAGAATTTTCTCTCCCTACTATCTACGCTTTTAAATATTAACAAAGCTCGAGCCACTTGTAAATTTGCACCCTGACCACCATTGTTGGAGCTTGATAGTTGAAGAGAAGTATGAGAGGATATCAATAGATACCCAAAACATTGATAAAATGGCATAGGTAGGACCTTCCAATCTAGATAAGGGCATTACATTTGGGAAATATGATTTTATTTTCTAGTAAGCAAATTTAGTTGTGTTGAAAGACACAGAGTTCATCCCAAAGCCATAAACATGGGGGATATGCATTATATAAGTGTATATTACAATGTTAAAGGATCTAAGGATATTGATGTGTCTAAGACAATGCCTCATATTATTCAACTCACTTTATTCATCCTTGAAATCTAAGATGTAGGCCTCCATAAAGCCACAATAAAATTAGAGGTCATGCCATATGCTGACCTAGTATACGACATCTTCATGATGTCAAAATGTGAGGATGGGTTGTTCAAATCCATAAACTAAGGGATCCTAATTTCCTTCATTTTTGGTCATAGTTTTGAAAAATAATATGGCTTACCTTTTCCATAGGTACAATACAAATAGAGCATTATTGACAATTAGTATGAGGCACACTCCATAGATAATGTCCTGACATCAGGGGTGATTGACCCAAAAGGAGTTATTTTCATGAATGACAAAGGGGACCTACCTATCCAAAAATTTAATAAAGGAGTAAGTAGTGGCCTAGACTTACTGAACAAAATATTTTATAACCTGTATATAGGCTATGTGGATGTAAGGACTATTTTTCTCTTATAGATCATCTTGGAGAACTAATTAATTCCCCCACTCGGGGATATTATTAGCAACAATCTAGTCACTACTATGAATGAAACTTTAAGTAATGCTACCCCATCCTTAATGATGAGCTATCTATTATATGTAATATATGGAACTCCATAATTAGGTTAGAACTCATGGTCCCTTTAGCAATAAGAAGTTATGCCCTAGTCATTCTCTATAGTGCACGTTCACTATTTGAGGTGAAATATCCATATAATTGAAGAAAAATTATATGCACCTATTTAAAAATCCATCACTAAATGTGAAATGTTAAGAGTTCCCCTGAAATATAGATAGATGGTTAAAGAAATGGGTAACATCTAGCTCTATCATGATTGCATGGTCATCTAAGTGGAAGCGGTGATTGTAACATGCCTTAAACTACTGAGATATTTGCCAATAATGTTGGCAAAGGAGGATATGTCCTATCAACTATTCCATGGAGATGATGGCATCTTTAAGATAAAAAATAATACACTCCATTATAAGACTCCTTATAATCTAGGGAGAACTAAGATAATGAAATGACACGATGTTATAGTTTTTGTAAGGCATAAGGACTCATACCTATTGCCTAAATATGGTTTTAGGGGATGGGAACCCTCATTGATATAAACCTACTCAATTTCCAAAAGGATGTGGAATTAAAATATAAGAACTAGGAGGAGTTGCATGAATGGATATATCTAGATGTAATGAATGATGAGGTGGTCTTTAAGAATGTTGCAAGCAAAAATATATAGCTTGAAATGAGGCTTGACAGGGAAAGAAAAAGGAGGACGTAGTAAGACCTCAACTCTCAGTAACTCATGGGAGTATATTTGTTATAGACCTTGAGAAAATATAAGAAGAGAAGGAAGAAGACAATGTTCATATAATTAGGAACAAACCATGTAGGCATCCATTACAAGATACTCCAAGTAGATAGGACATTCCTACAAACTTAGAGCATGGATAATCTGGTAACCAAAAGGTGCTCTCCGAAGGACATAAATTTGTATTTTCATCTTCTATGGGAGCCACCATGGAGAGCTTGATTCATCTCAATCCTGAGGTCATTGATCTTGAGGAGATATAACAAGGTATTAAAATTTAAATGGAATAATTGAAAACACTATTAAGGATAAATATATAAAAAGTATACAAGAGGAAGAATTCTCCTAATAATACTATGCAAGTAATAGTGCCTCCTCCATTACTTCCCCAAACTCCCACTGTAAGTACTGCACCATTACCTCCACTCCTAGTTGTTAGTATGTTTATAAATTCTCCTACTTATACTATTTCTCCCACACTAATGTATGCATCCCCTACCAATGATTCTTTTGGAAGAACCATTCCCCAATTCATCTCACATACCACTACCAACATGCCACCTCCATCAAACTCCCAAAGCACTAGTGCTAGCCAAGATGTGGGTTCTACTACTTCTCAAGCTACCAAAATAAATTCATCACTCTCACTTGGATCCTATGTATCCACTTTACTATTTCAACCCATTTTAAAACCATTCACCTATCAAAGGCCACTGAATCTCACCACAATTTATAAAGTGTTTGTGCCCTTGAAATTTACTTCATCCATCCTCAAAATGGACCCTAAAAAATATTTTTTTGACCCACTTATAAATTTGGATCCAACTAATTTATATGTCTATGTCATAACCTAAGCTTATTTATACTCTACCCAAACTCTCCCATTACAACCACCTCCCACACAACCACCATCTACAACTACACTAAATTGTGTGAGGGATATCATATAAGAAACAGGGTAGGTAAAACCTCAAGTGGCCTCCTTGACACCTCAAATTGGGATGAGTTTTGACCCTAATATAGGAACTATGAATATGATAGTGATAAGTTAGGTTGAGAAACCATATTCAAGCTTAGCTATGGCCCATGGGAGTGAAGAGTCTCTCCCTCTTCACTCTAACTAGAAAGAGGAATGTTAAAACTAGAGAGGTGAAATAATATGTAGAGGACCCTATATCCTTAGTTCAATCCCAAGAAAAATCCACTATTGCCTTGATGATGGGGATAGAGAAATAATTACAATGGGTAAAACATCAAGCATTTCCAATTGTGCCAATGGACCTATAATTTAAATAATTAATATTGTCATTAATGTCTTTAACTTGTATAGAGTTATAAATAATAGTAATTAGGATGGTATCTAATAGGCCAAGGTGGTCATTAAGCTTGACTATAAGCTTATATTCTATGACACCAAGTTGGCCAACTTGGCAAGAGTGGCAAGAAGCAATAAATTCCCTAACCTCAAAGTTTTATCACTTGAAGATATTATTCATGGATAGACCAGATCAAGGATGTAAATATAACCTTTGAGAAAATTAAATTCAAGATTTCCTTACTATTGAAGGATGACATTATCACTAGGGAGACCAACCTGATGCATCCTTCATAAATGCTCAGGATTTTAGATCAAAGATGAAGATTTTTTTTGCCTAATTCTAGCAAGATGTATCTAGTGTAAAAATTTATACATAAGTGATAAATATTGTGTCATTTTATAATCAAATAATGTAAAAGGTAAAGGAAATTGAGGTGGAACTAAGGCCAGTACTAGCAGAATATGGGAAGCTCATCCAAGAGATACCCAACTTATTTTGGCCCATAATCCTAGAATTTACTTAGATTGGTCAATATTATCATGTTTGTGTAGAGGTATGGAATAAATAAGAAGCATATAAGAAGCTAATATAACAACAAAAACAATAATCCAGTGAGTAACCACCTCTAAGCCCTTTGAATATTAAGATTTACATTGTAAATTCAAATGTAGAATATCCCATTGTAATGTGGAATTTTAAGCCACTTGGATGTATTTACCCAAAAAATTTGAGCCCAGTCAAACTTGCATTAGGAATTTTGAGCCTATAAATAGGGTTTTCCCCATAGTTTATCAATAAAAAATAGTTGTTAATAGAATTAATGCAAAGAGCCAAAGAATTCAAGAGATTATATTTCATGTTCTTTTGTGTGTGTTATATGATTTTATGAATTCTCAGACTTTCAGATGAATAATAGTTTATTTTCTTCAAGATAATTTATAAATTTCATTTTATATATGCATCTGTTAGTTCTATTTTAACACTAAACTAATAAATTTGATAGCATACATGCTCTGTTTTCTTCTCATTCATAGCTAAATGTGTGATACAATTTATTATGGGTGAGAAATTTTATGTAAATCATACTATTAGACATATGAATTTTCCTTCCTCTCAAGCTTCAACTACATTTAATTATCTTTGAGTATTGTGTTAGAGTTGGTAGATGCTAGTTTCATGTGTTTTTATTCTATAAACTAGCAGAATCAATATCTTTGATCATCTTAAGGATATTGCCTTTTATACCTTACCCTAATTACCATTGTATCCACCCATGAATCATTTTATCTTAGTTCATGATGTAAATACCCACTGTTTGTTCACATTTTGGGTATTAATGTGAAAATATTAGTATAATTTCACACTTATTAGCAATAATAAGTGTCAGTACATAAACATTTGTTATCACTATAGCAGGGTCTCCTTGCATAATTTCAAATTGGTGACCATATATCTAATATTTGTGCTATTTCAATTAGTAATTATGTTAATAACTCAATCCTCAAGTATTCTAGGACTCAAAATTGAGTTTCTTACTTTCCCCCTATTCCCTAATGATATAGGGATCAAAATATGTGCATCAATGGAAAAGGAAAAGCTAGTACTAGGAGGGCTCACTATGTAATTGCTTCTATGCATCTTTGTATAATTATAATGTAATTCATTTAATACATGTATGATTATCTCAAAGTATGCAAATATTGTTAAAAAACATTAAGGATCTGCATTATTTACATAAATCTTTTTGTCCTTTATAGGAATATTTATATTCTTTAAATGATTTCATCAAAAATAGTGTTTATTCATGTAAATCTACAAAATAACCTAGATATTTACCTAAATTTGTGCAAAGATAGGTGAAAAACCCCATTATTTGGGTATATTAAGCATTTTTATTATTACCTTTGTAAATTTTGGCATAAATTTGATAAATAAATTTGGTATTTGTGTAACAATCATGCTCTGAGACCTCATTTGTGTTGTATCTAAGCATTCGAATTCATAATTAATCTAATTCATTTGGTATTTAGTGAATCTTTGCATATCTTAGCATTGAAGAATATTTTGAGTTTCTTAAACACTCTTTGATTATTTAATTAGATATAAAAGTTATTTGAATATTGGTTTAACATTGACCTATGCAGATTAATATGTAGGACTAATACTATTTATGTAAGTATTAAGAAATATAAGGATTCTAATATTATATCCTCAAAGATCAAGGTAAAACCACTTGATCAAAGGAATTTATTGTAAAATAGTGACCAATATTTGTAATATTTACCACTTGTGAGGTCATCTTTAGATATCCTTTGCTCTTAATACCCATTCTACATCTTCGAGTTGCCTTAGATTAGAAATAGGTCTTGCTCTGAACCCAAGATCCCTTTAGCATCTTTAAAAACCCAAAGGAAGATGAGAGTAGACAAAGGTAGACATAGGAAGTTTGGGACCTAGCAAAATTCCACATCTAACAAAAAATTTCAACCTCTTATGCCAATCATGGCATGACTAACTGGCCCATCAACAATATCCCTAGGGGTGTGCACAATCTACCTAGGAATCTAAAAAAATACCTAACTCTCTCTACCCCCATTAGGAGAGTGATCACTAAAGAGCATGTGAAGTAATATAAAAAATATTTAAGGCTTCTCAACATGATCTATGAGGATGTAGCCTATCACTTTTTTCCCTTCACCTTTAGGGACACAGCTTAAGATTAGTTCCATAACTTACTTGAAGATTCCATCATAATATGGGGTCAATTTAATAATAACTTTATTGCCCAATTTTTTAGGGTAGTTAATTATATAGTTGTGTACCAATAATTTACCACCCTCAAAAGGGAGCCAAAATAGCTAGTTAGAATGTTCAACACTAGGTTCTAAAAGATGTACACCTTGATGTCCCCACCATATAATCTTTTAGATGATTAGCCTTAGAGATATACAAAAATTATTTAGATCCAATGATAGCCATATTCTTGAGCAAAACCATGGGTATTAGCACATTGCCTTTAACCTATGTTGAGGCTATCCATATTGATGAGCAAATGCACCTACAAGGGAACCCTAACTTTAATAAAATAAACTTCGATCTCAATATGCCTACTCTAAACATAATTCCCAACATGAATAAAAACCAACCTATATTAAAATAATTAACAGTGATCAACCAATTGCATTTGAGCCATACTACACCTAACCATCAACTTGGACTATTCAACCAAGCAAATGCCCCAGACCATCCCTAGAATAATCAAGAAATGGTGCCTATAAAAAACACCAATGTCTAAGTGAAAACCCAAAGCAAGAACACAAAACCTCCAAAGGGAGAGTTATAATCAATACAAAGGACTATACAAAAACTCATTAATAATTTATTGGATCTTAAGAAATAGATGGGAAACACTTATGAGAGTTCCAATAAAAATTATAACTTATAAAGGTATAACATACCTTTTAATAGGTCTAATATCAATAGTGATATCTATTTGAGTGAACTACTTGAGATCAATATCTTTGAGATGGCCTTGCTTAATTGCTGTAAAGTGAACAAGATTACTATACATGGAGAACTAGACTGTGTTGAGTTTTACCATGTATTTAAAGCTATCTAGAGCCAAATAGAGGGATTAGACATGAATACCACTGATCAAAACAATGCTAAAGGATTTGATAACTCTAATGATTCTTCTAGATCACCTAAATCAGTCCTCATGGTTGAGACTTATGACTTTTCCATTAAAGATGAGAATGAACCCAAAGATAATATTGAATTAGTACATGATTTATATTAATACTAGTGAAGCAACTATGCATTCAAATTCAAAGGTCAGAATCCACCTTTGACAACCTCAACCCCATGTAATAAACCAAATACACATCCTGATGGTATGACAAATAATAACCCTGCATACCCTAAAGGTAAGGAGAGTTAGCTGATAACAGAGGCACCCTACATAACATCAAAAGGTGGATAAAATATAGTATAAGGCATGAAGAATATTAAGGTAAATATAACATTGTATGAGCTCACATAAATCATTAAACAACATGAATTGATTTTGAAATCACTTAATGAAAATCTAGTTCTAGGAAAATCTAGTTCTAGGAAACTATGTATAAGTGAAGATGTAACCTGAAATGGAAACTAGATATCTCTTCTCAGAGATAGGCATATGTTTGGGTCTACAAATTTTATCAACAAAACATCTCTTTTTAAAGATAACATTACTTGAATTGTGCTTTTCTTATTTCTTGAATTATATTTCAACCAATGCTTTTGATTTTTGGATTAGAAATGAAGCCATGTAAACCAAATTAAGTGGGAAGGATTACAAGCAAGTAAACATGGAAAATCATGGGAATGAGAAAAATGTCAACATTGGTCTAGTGTGCACTGATGAAGAGTTGAAGAAAGGAGACACCATTTTGACCAAGTTCAAAGATGCCACTATTTGGTCCTATCATGACCTTAATATAATAGTAGCATGATTACTCATACTATCCCATTAAAAGAAGCCTATAAGCCTTTCAAGTAGAGATAAAAGCTAGTAAATTTAGTGCTAGCACCATTAATTTACAAATAAGTGAAGAATTTGATCTATTAAAGGATAATATTTCATATACATCACTCGATATAGGTTACCAATATTTTTCTAGTCTGAAAGAAGAATGGAGAATTATGACTTGGTGTTGATTTCTAGAATTTGAATAGATCTTCCAAAAAGGATAACTACCCTTTTCCATATTTGGATGAAGTCATATAGTTGGTGAGTGGATATGGAATGATGTCATCCCTTGATTTATTTTTAGGCTATAACTAAATATTGGTAAATAAGAGTGATATAATGAAAATTGATTTCACCACTAAATGTGCAATGTTTGCCTAAAAATGAATGCCATTCGAACTAATCAACATAATCAAAACTTTTCATTGAGTGATGGACCATGCATTCTATGGGTTAGCATATAAATTAATTATTATTTACATGGATTATCTAATAATTTTTCTAAAAATAAGGAATATCACATGATGCATTTAGAACAAGTAATGGAGAAGTGCAGAAGGTATAACATTTCCTTAAACCCTAAGAAAAGCATATTGTATATGACTGAAGTTAAAATATTAGGACATGTAATCACCCAAGAAGGTATGAACATAAAATATGATAGGATAAATGTTATTTCATACAGAGAAGTTACCAATATCAAAAAAAGTTAAAATATTTCTTTCGTAAAATTGATTTTGTGGGAAAATTTGTTTCTAGTTTTATAGAGATTGTGAGACCATTCCTCACCATGCTAAATAAATATAAAAAGATAGAATATACCATTGAGGTCAAAAATGACTTTCAAGACATCAAATATTCTATTGTTTAGGCTCCTATCCTGATAAGTCCTAACTTTAGTAAAGATTTATATCTATACTCTTTTGATTTTGATCACACCATTGTTTCTATCTTAACATAGAAAAAAGATGGAAAAGAGCACCCCAAAGCCTTTATGAGCACCAACCAAAAAAATGTGGAGATGAATTATCCTATTCTAGATAAGAAAACACATGCTTTGGTGAAGGCTATCAAGAAGTTTAGACACTACACCTAAGGAACAAGACACATGCCATATTATTTGATCCAACTGTACAACTGATGCTGGGATAGAATCAACTTAGGGAAAGAAGAGGGATGATGATTACCAAACATAAATAATATGAATTACAAATAATTTTTTTATAAGTTATTAAGGGGTTAAGGTCTAATCCAACTCATTAAAAACATTGATCCTTATATTGATGGTTTGCAGGTCAAAGAAAGCCAAGTGCTCGATGGATATTAGAACAAGGACATTATTCCTTACTTTCTGGATGGAGTGTGTCCTTAACACCTTAAAATAGAACAAAAAAGATCCCTCATGATGAGATCATCTCAATTTATGATCAAAAGAGGGTTCCTTTATAGGAAGAACTATGAAAGAATCTATCTAAGATGAGCTTTTAGAGCTAAATCCATCGAGATCATGGATAACTTATATGATAGATTATAAAGTGGTCACCCTTCAGGGTACACCATAACACACAATATATTAAGGGCTAGCTATTATTGTCTTACCATATTCAAGGACACACATGCTCATGTGTAAATATGCCACCAATGTTAAGTGTTTGATCGAAGAGAAGTAAATGTAGCCATGCCTTTAAAAATATGAATTAAAATGAAGCCATTTATACAATGGAGGCTTTAATTCATAAGAATTATCAATCCAAACTCCTTAATGGGTTATAATTTCATACTCATTTCCACAACTTATTGCACTAGGTTGACTGAGGTAGTGGCCACCAAGAACAATAGGGCGATTAATGTCATAAAGTTACTTGAAGAGAATGCCACTACTAGGTTTGGGATACCCTTATATCTATTATGTAAAAATGGTCGAGCCTTTTTACTGGTGGAATTTACTAAATGGAAATATGATAATTAGATAGTTGTCAAGTCTACTTCAAACTACTACCCTTAGTGTAATAGAGTTACTGAGTCCACCAA
>JARHVA010005608.1:180000-190000 GCA_037957365.1 Torreya grandis | reverse complement strand
GGGAGTTGTCTTCATGAAAGACCAAGGGGACCTACCTATCCAATAATTTAGGAAGGGAGTAAGGATTGCCTTGGCCTTACCAAAAATAATATTTGTCAATCCATATATTAGATATGTAAATGTAAGGACTATTCTATTCCTATGAATCATATTGGATAACCATCTATTTCCTCCACTTGGGGATATTATTAGAAATAATCTAGTCACTACTATGAATGATAGTTGGAATAATGGTGCACCATTTTTCATGATGAGCTATCTAGTGGATGTGATCTATGTAACTATGAAATTAGGTCAAAATTCATGGTTCCTTGAGTGGCAATAAGTTATGCCCCAATCATTCTCTATAATGCACATTCATCACCTCAAGTGCAATATAAAGATAATTGAATAAAAATTCTACCCAATTATTTACAAATCCATCACCAAATGTAAAATGCCAACAGTTTCCTTAGAAGTCAGATAGATATTCAAAGAGTTGGGTAACTTTTGGCTCTAACCTAATTGCACAATCATCCTAGAAGATGGGGTGATGGTAGTACCCTTCAGACTACTTAGATATGGCCAATGAAATTGGCAGAGGATGAGATAGCCTATCAAATACTCTATGAAGTTGATGACATATTCAAGAGAAAAAGAAAGAAAGTCCTCGACAAGACTCCTTACAATCTAGGGAGAACTAAGACAATGAAATGATAGTAAATTATAGGGGATACAAGGCATAAGGACTCATACCTATTACCTAAGGATTGTTTCAAGGCATGGAACCCCAATAATGTCATTTATAGACACCTACTCAAGTTCTAAAAGGATATGGTATTAGAATACAAGCATCAAGAGGAGGTTTATAAATGGATATACCTAGATGAAATTAATGATGAGGTGGTCCATAGGAATGATTCAAGGAAAAACATAGAGCTTGAAATAAGGCTTGATATGGAAAAGAAGGAGGACACAGTAAGATCTCAACTACCACCAACTCATGGGAGGATGTTTGATGTACACTAAAAGGAAAAAGAAGAAGAGGAGGAAGAGGATAATATTGTTCTCATTAGGAATAGACCATTGAGGCTTCCATTGTAATGTACTCTAAGTTGATAAGACATGTATTGAAGATCCAATTAAGGAGAAACCACTAGCTAGTAGGACCTCTCCAAAGGGAAAATATTTGTATCTACATCTACTATGGGAGCCACTATGAAGAGATTGAGTCATCCTAGTTCTGAGGTCATCGATCTTGAGGAGCTAAAATAAGGTATTGAACTTTAAATGGAATAATTGTAAGCACTATCACAATGAAATATAGAAAAAGTCTAGAAGAGGAAGAAATATCCCAAGAATATGATGCAAGGGGCAGTGCCTCCTTCCTCACCTCCCCAAACTCCCCCTATAAATACTACACCACTACCCCCCTTCTATGTTTTTAGTATATTTACAACTACTCCTACTTCTACTACTATCCAATTCCCATGTATGCATCCCTTATCATTTATTCTTTTTGAGTCACCATTCCTTATTTCATCTCCCATGCCACAATTAACATGCCACCTCCATCGAGATACCAAAGCAATAGTTATATCCAAGTTATGGGTTCTACTCCTTCTCAGGTTACCAAAAAAAATGCATCAATCACCCTTAGCTCCCCTACATCCACTCAGCCATTGAGACCCATTTTAAAACCATTAACTTAGAAAATGACACTTAATCTCACCACAAATGCTAAAATTAATGTGCCCTCCAAATTACCTTCATTCATCTTTAACATGGGCCCTACTAAATATTTATTTAACCCAGTTGGGTAATTAAACCCAACCAATTTATATATCCCTACCACAGTCTTGGCTTCTTCATCCTCTACCTAGGTTCTCCCATTATAGCAACTTCCCACACATACAACATCTAAAGGTACCCAAAATTGGGGGAGGGATATCATACAAGTAATAGGGTAGGATACAAATTAGGTAGCATCCTTATCAACTCAAATTGGGATGAGTTTTAACCCTACTATAGGAAATATGAAGAGGATATTGAGAAGACAGGTTGAACAACCATAGTTAGGCTTAATTGTAGTCAATGATATTGAAGAGTCCCTCTTCAGTCTGACTAGAAAGAGGAAGGATAGCCCCAAAGAGGTGAAAAATTATGCAAAGGATTTTATATTGTCAGTTTAATCCCAAGTAGAATCCACTATTACCTTGATGAAGGGGATGAAGCAAGTATTGTAAAGGCTTAAATAACAAGCATTGCCAATAGTACTAGATGAAATTATAATTTAAATAATAAATGATATGATTAATGTATTTAAATTATACAAAGTTATGAAGAAGATGTAGGAGGATGGTATCTAGTAGGCCAACGTGGTCATTAAGATTGACTAGAAGCTTGCACTCTATGACAGGAAGTTGGCCAACTTGGCTAGAGTATTAAGAAGTAATAAATTCCATGACCTCAAAGTTTTACCACTTGAAGACATTATTCCTATGCTGACCATCTTAATGAATAGGAGGAATATTTTGAAGGGATGGCTAGTTTGAATCAAGGATGAAAATAAATCCTCTGATAAAATAGAATTCAAGATTGCCTTACCACTAAAAGATGTAATGATCAGTAAGGTGACCAATCCTGATGGCTCCTTCATGGATGATCAAGAGTTTAGATCATAGATGATGGTTTTTATTTCCCAATTCTAATAGGATGTATTGATTGCAAAACATTATAAATAAGTAATAAATATTGTGGCATTTATCAATCAAACACTAGAAAATGCAGAGGGAATTAAGGAGGTACTAAGTCTAGCACTAGTAGAACATGAGAAGCTCATCTAGGAGATACCTAACTTGTTTCAGCCCATGATCATGGAGTTTACTCAGATCTATCAAAGATTACCAAGCTTGTGTAGAGGTATGGACCAAATAAGAAGTGGAGAAGAAGCTGAGACAAAAATAACAATAGCAACAAGCCAGTCAAAAATGACCTCTAGGCCCTTAGAATATTTTGTTTTACCTTGTAAATTCAAATTTAGATTATTCCAATTATAATGTGGAATTTTAAACAACTTGTATATATTTGGCCACCTTTTATGGGCCCACTAAAACTTGTATTAGGCATTTGAGCCTATGAATAGGGGGTTCCCCCTCATTTATAAATTAGAAAATAGTCGTTACCAGAATTAATAAAAAGAGCCAGATAATTTGAGAGATTGTCTTTCATGTTCTTTTGTGTGTGTTCTCTAATTTTTTGAATTCTTACACTTCTAGATGAATAATAGTTTCTTTTATAAAAGCTAATTTGGCAATTTTATTTTAAATATGCATATGTTATTTTGAGTTTAACACTAGGCTAACAATGTTTGATAGTATAAATGCCTTTTTTGCTTCTCATTCATAGCAAAATGTGCTATGCAATTTACTATGGGTGAATAATTTTATGCAAAGTATAGTAATAGACATATGCATTTTCCTTCTTCTGAAACTTCAAATTCTTTTATTAGTTTTAAGTGTTATGTTAGAGTTAGTAGATGCTAGTTTCATGTGTTTTTACTATAGAAGTTAACATAATTGATATCTTTTATATTCTTAAGCATATTCTCATTTTTTCCTTACCCTGCTTACCCTTGGATCAAACCATGAATCAATTTATCTCAGTTCATGCTATAAATATCCATTATTTGTTTACATTTTGGGTAATAATTGGCAAATATTAAGAGAAATTTACAAAGGTTAAGAAGAGTAAGTATCACTGCATAAACGCCTATTGTCCCTACATCAGTGTCTACTTGTATAAGTTCAAAGTGGTAACCATGTATATTATATTTATTCTATTTAAAATAATAATTATGTTAAAAACTCAAGACTTGAGTCTTCTAGGACTCAAAATTAAGTTACTTACTTTCACCTTGTTCCCTAGTGACATAGGAAGCATAATACATGCATCAATAAAACCACAATATAATTAAGTTTCTAACAAAGTCCCATAATCAATATATACATTATTATCATTCACTCTCCATAAGGAAGAAATGTGAGACATTTTATCTCACACTTGAGTTTTTCCTTATTGAGAAAGACTTAATTAGTATAATCTGTAAATTTTCAATTGCACACTAGATTGACGAATGAATATCACATACACATATAGATTGCCATACAAACATAATAATATCCTTCTCCCACTCTCCATAAAACATCATATTCATATCTTGTAGGTGGATATATACATCTATGAAGTTAATTTTTTTTCTAAAGAGGGAAAATGGAACAAACATTTTGTGGCCATTGTAGTGCAAATTTTGGTGGTAGAAAATAACCAAAAGTTCATATAGGTTCATAGTCAAATCCTATGATTAAATTTTAATGCATTATCTTCTAAGATATAATAGGAAGGAATGGAAAAATGTTTTTTTCTCAAAATTAATTATTTTTTTACTGACCAAAAGTTGGCCATTACAAAGAAAAGTTTCAAATTGCATGTCCAATTGATAATCTATCTTCACAACCATAACTATATGTTTTTATAGATCCTTTAATTTCCTTATTCAACATTATATAATCCACTAGGATATAAACATGAATTCACATAGATGCATGCATTAAGTGAATCTTGTTGTTCTTAGGGGAAGAATGGAATGAATTTTGTGCAATCCTAAATTTATATGTTGGATTATTATTTTAAAAATTAGGGGAATTATATTTGACTTTTGATGAGGAAAAACAATGACATGTTTTCTCTTAAAATTAAACATTGTTTTAGGGATTAAAACATGGTAGTTATAACATGCAACTTTTGAATCACATGACCAGTTGATGAGCCATGTTCATGAACACATATTGTTGGGTTTATAACTTTAATAATATAATTTAATTAGGAACTTATAATAAAAAAATTCATTTAGTCAAATACACAACTTGATATAATCTTATCATTCTTAAGGGATAGAGATAAATATAGATGAATCAAAGGATCATAATTTCACATAGGGGAGTATTATGAGTACTTGATACCATCAAAGAGTAATAAATGGAGGCATATTTTCATGCACAGTTAAATATTCCTTTAGAGAAAAAAAATATGTCAGTATAATGAACAACATTTGAAACATACATCCAATAATCAAATTGTCTTCATGGGCACAATTTGATGGCCATATAAATTCAAAAAATTATTTGTTAAAACCTTTTTTATACATTGAGATTTAAAATTTAAAGTATTTAGATGCATCCCTCAACATAAAATTTTTGTTTTGAAGGAGAAAATGGAATAAAATTTACACACCAGTTGTATGTAAACTGTGATGGGTAGAGAAAAAACCCTAAGATTATAATATTGGATGATGGAATACTATATACATTCCATCTATAAATATATTATAATATAGATTAGGATGAAAAGGTGGCATGTTTTATCTCATATAAAATTCCTAATTTATGGAAAAATTATTGGTTAGTACAGCCAAAAACTTTTGAGCTTCATACCCAATCTAAAAACCATATTAACAAAAAAAAATTATATGGATATATAAATGTATTAATGGAATTAATATACCCTCATTTATCCCATTGAATTTAAAAATTTAATATTAAATATACATACATTATGATAAACTTGTGATTTTTAAGGGACAAAACAAAACCAAATTTTCATAGCCATTGCAGTGAAAATGTGAGGTGTAAACACAACCCAAAAGTTCAAATAGTTTCACGTGGAATATTTAAAAAAAAATTAGATGATTATATTACAATCATGATGAGTAATAAATTTAAACATTTTTTTCTTTTAGGGAAATGTTAACTTAGGGAGATAAATTGGTTAGTATAATGCATAACTGCTCACCTACACACCAAATCAATGAATCGATTTTAATGGCATATATAGATGGGTATAAACATGTAAGGATAAAATTTTTATTCCCTCTTTCAGATATTGAAATTATAAATTTAAAGTGTCCAGATGCATCCCTTAATAAAATATTTTCATTCTTAATTGGAAAAATAAAAATAACTTTGTGCAACCATTGCAAGAAAACTATGAAAGATAGAGATGACACATAAGATTTTATATTTTCATTGGAGATTCATATAAACACAAAAGATAAGATTTTTGGACACATGTTAAGAGGATTAAAAGGTGATAATATTTATATCATAGTAAAAATAATGTTTATGCATTGTAATTTACTTAACATAACACATGTAAACTTTGAACCATACACAAAACAAAAATAAAAAACATCTTTGCAGACATGCATCAATGGGCATATAAATACAATACCGATATGAAATTTTTATATCCATTACATGTGTATTCATTTACACATACTATAATAGTTTTTAAACAATAACACATGTATTATTTTTTTTATGCTTTTTTAGTTTCAAAAAGATAATCTTTTCTAGTCCTGACACCAACCATGTGAAGGTAGAATCCCATTGAGTACCACTAAATTACATTAAATGTTTTAGTAAATATATTTTTATGGAAATAATACTTGAAAAATAATTCTCAAGTAAAATAAACAAAGTAAAATAATTTAACTTTACAATTTCAAAATATAAATTTCATTGAAAACTAGCCTTACCAAGTTGATCCAACATACCTTCTAGTTTAGATTTAATTTTATGTGATTCATTAAATGCTTCATGGTTAGATTCAAGAAGTTTAAACAAATTTTTTTTGTAAGTATTTAAATATATTTTTATCATTATAATAATATTATAAATATCAAAATTTGAATAATGAATTATCATCAGATTGAGTTTAAATTCATCAAGTAACCATTGATATATATTTTTATGAAACTATCTTCAAAGTGAGGTTCCTATAACCACGATAGATCTTATGGGATAAAATATGTATATCCCATCCATGAAAGTTATGATTATTTTCTTTTTTTTCCCTCTACACAATGATATAAGTATTACATTCTCCATCATCATTGTCTTTATGTGCAATTCTATGAAAAATTTCCCTACATTTAAAATATAAATAATTTTTAAGGAAGTATAAGAAATAATTAAATATCACCAATATTTAAGGTTAAATTTAAATTTTAAATAAATTTTAACTTTTTGTACAATATGGGAGATTCTGTTAAAGTCAATTTTTGATACCATTGTATGATCTCCTAGTGGTTGTAGTGAATGAATAGAATCCATATGACTTAGGGATCTACAATCTTTCATGTTCATTCAAATACAATTCCATGGAAGAAAAAAAGAAATCATGAAATGTTACCCATATAATTAGGTCATGAACTAGAATTTCAAATTTCAAATGAGTGGAAGTAAATCAACCTAGGTATGATACTACAATCTTCAAACAATTCCTTATTTTCTTCCTCTATTAATGACATTAATACTTTCACATGAGAATATTTATTAGAGACATAATAATTTGTTTCATTATACTAAGCCATAATAATTATATAATCAATCATATTAGCACCATCCTTGTAGTTATGTTTCTCTATTTTTAAGGGATATTTTTACACATGCACCTGCACTATCACCTTCTCCTTCCTATGCTGAACAACAAAGAAAATAAATATGTTGTACCCCTATCTTTCTATGCATTTTGATTAACTAGTAAAAAAATAAATAATTAAGTAATTATCCATATAATGGTTTGATAAAATTTATTATGTATTGAGCATGATTAATCTTGCATTCATATTTATATAAAATATCTAAAAACAAATTTGGAAAAAATATTGGTAATGTGATATGTCATCACTCATATAGTAGTGGTTCTCCCTCAAAATATTTCAATTGTATTATATGCCATTAGGTATGTGTGTGAATGTAATATTCATGAAAATTCCAATTTGAATTGAATAATAGTACTAGAATTCAAATTTATTTTATGGTTATAGTGTGTAGTTTTTAACAAATTCCATAAATAAAATAATGGTCTCAATTGAGAAGTTATTTTTGAATAAAATTAATTGATTATCTAACCATTTTAATGGTGTGTGGCTATTTATAATTGTTAGAAAATATTATTCTTGAATTCAAACATGAAATAAAATATTTTTACTTGGTTTATAACCAAATCACATCTTGATAATTTTTTTTCCATAATTTAATGCACACTTTACATATTTGTATTTCTTTCAATAAATTAATTGCTTTCCCAATACGGGTGAAATTTCCTCATGTCTAAAATTGGTCAAATATGACAAACCACCATGAGTTTTATAGAATACATATAAAAATTCTTTGGAAGAAAAAACATATCCCATAGGTCTTTGACAAAAAAGACTTGGGATTGATTATCTTGACATTTATAGTGGAGAAGACAACATACATTCTTTCATAATCTGACTAGTATTTAAATAACAATGTATATGATGTAAAAATATTAAAATGTACATAAAATCTAAAATGGATCCTATAAAAACATGAGTTGTATTTTGGATTGACTTTAACATAGAAAGTATTTTAGATCTCAAATAACCTTTGGATAATTAGTTGTTATCCACTAATAGTTTTAAGAGACGTTTTATATAATTATTCTTATGTTATGTACAAGAAGTTTTTTGGATGTGGATAGATTTATTTTAACTTTTCATTCTCTTAACAAAATATTTTATATTAGGTGAGATCCTTGTGTTGTTATGCCAAAAATATTCATAAAAATGTCTTGTTCCTTCAACTAACATCTAGTCTTTTTGTGGGAGTCTACCACTAAATGCCAAACAATATGTAAGAAAATGGTCATCAATCATTTTATTATTCATATGGATTTAATTATAATTTTACTAGTCAATATAAAAGTTATGATTTTTTTCCTAATAAAATGACCTCTTGATGTTGTCTTACTCAATATAGACTCCATTATTACTCATCTTGCCATGCTAATATGTTTATTTTAAATTTTATTACCTATTGCATTAAACAAATTACATAGATGATTTACTATTAAATTATTTATTCCCTTAAGGTTGCTAGTTATTAAACATAAATTATGCATCATATGGTGAATTTTTTTTCATTTCCATCAATTGAAAAAATAATTGATATTGTTTTATATTGGTTTTATTCCCAAATACAAAGTCTCATACACGTTGAGCATGGAATTTAACTTGCCTCTTGATTTTTGACCTTATGTAGGTTTCAATATCTTCTCATATATTTAAATATTTTTTTAAATGTTAATTGGATTATCTTTATAGTTGTGGGTGAAAGGGCTACATTATTTCTTATGTTTAATGGTGTTATCACTTTAATCATAGAAGAGATATTCAGTTCTTTGTTAACATTAGACTCTACAAGTAAAGAAATTTCATTTTCATTACGAGAGATAAATTTATGTCATTACTTGATGTTCATTATCATCATGATAAAAATATTCGCTATAGATAGATGTTTATTGATACCATGTTTCATCACTCAATACAAATCCATTAGTTACATATTATACAAATTGAGTTTCATCATTAAACAAGGATTAATTAAATCTTGTCTGATTTGAAGATGTATTTAAATCGAATTTCATTTAATTGGTCATGTTATTTTCAATTGAAATATTACTTGGTGTGGAAGAAGTACCTTCACTATTTATGAAAACCCTTATGAAAGCTCTCCTATCTATTTGTCTTTTTATTTATTTTACTCTTTTCGCTTCAATTTATTCATTTGATAGCTATTTTATTGGTCTTTTTACGATGATACATAAACCCAATATTTATATTCATTATTTTAAGATCAATTACAATAAATATTGATGAGTTCTTACTAATTATGATAAAATAAATGAATAATTGATAGACTCTCAACTACAAAAATAAGTTCAAAGGTTATGTAATGTGAAATACTAGATTAAATATCATGAACATGGGATTTTGCATAGAATTTTTAAGGGACTAAAAATGACATTTGATCTTTATAATAGCATGGATGCCCTTGTTATTAATATTAAATCAATAGACTAATTAATTAAATTATCTTTCACCCTTATATAGAGGGTGCATGTGCTTTATAGATATACATATACCCTATTTTAG
>JARHVA010005608.1:112500-175000 GCA_037957365.1 Torreya grandis | reverse complement strand
CCATTCAAAGATCATTTAGAAGGGTTGACACTCATTTATAGGAGAGAATCAAGAATACAAGAAATTACACTCAAGCACTTTCCCCTATTATATGCATATAATCTTCCAATATTATTCCAACCTTATGCCAACCTTTACACCAATCCCTAGCCATTTGAAGTACACCCAGTTATACATCTAATTGTATTTTCATAGATTATTACACAAAGCACTTCAATAGGAGAACTACATTGACTTGATCCTTCCTCAGAGTATTGGTATGTAGGTAGCATGCCCATACATGGGGTATGAAGTGCATCTAGTGTATCCTTTACAAATCAATCCATTTTCCCTATTTTCCAAAGTTTCTTTCAAATGCATAAAATATCCATGTACATGAAAAATTATCTCTATAGGGAGTTCTATTAACAATGATGACCTAAAAATTGGTATACAAGCTCAGCTTAAGTAGGGAAACAAAACTGAAAAAACATAAAATCTCAAGACAACAATGCTAGAAGACTATAGTGCTAGATCCCAAAGTGTCCAATTTTGATGCTTCTATCTAATAAAAAAATGATGTTAAGGATCTTGTTTGCGATAGTGTCTTAGTTTTACATGCAAATTTATAGACCATGTCTCAGACTGGATATCTCATAATAAGCTAAGTTAAATTTGTCCTCACTCTCTTACTATTTTTAGAAAGGTAAAATTACAATAAAATTTCACAAATTAGTGGCCATGATTATGAATATTATTTTCTAATTTTCCCTACTCATACTTTTTTATTAAATAGGAATACAACTCCATTATTTCTAAAACTAACCAAACATTTTGTCAACCTGACATACTTCAAATTTCACACAAAATCCCTAGAAACCCTAAGGTAAATTATTTTTTAAAATTTTACATAACTTGTTCATTTTACCTATATTTAAAAATTAGAAATTTACAAATTAATTACAAAATTATCATATATTTTATAAAAACCCTAGTTTGCACTTACTAGGTCCTTTTTATATAGAAAACATTCCAAACACTAGAAAAAATATATTTCTAATTTTATAAATATTTTCTAGTTTTTCCTAAATTTTTAAAGCAAAATTTTATAACTTTTCTATAAATTCATATGAAAATTTTAAAATTATCATACTAATTTTTAAAATTCAATCAAAAAACCCTAGTTGCATCAACTAGCTCCCAGTTATTTGCCAATAATTTTTCAATCATTTTATAAAATTTTAGTTGAATAAAAAACTCATAAAATCAATATCAAATTCAAAAATTCATAGTATTTTACATAAATATTTTTTAGAAATCCCTAGTTGCATATAGTAGCTCCTACTTTGCTTCTTCATGTATCACTTTACATCCATAGCCAAATTATAAAAATGATGCTCTTTTATTTATTAAATTTTCTTACATTTCTTGAAAATAATAAGGAAACCATAATAGGCCCTATCATGTATATGAATGATGAAGTATATCATATGTTATTACAAAGCTTCATCCTTTGCATTTCATGTTTATGTTTCATTATATGGGATGATTACAAAATTTAATGTAAAAAATGTACAAGACTTCAATTTTTTTTTTGAATATTATCTTTTTTGCTCATATAGAATAATTAACAAATTCATGTTTATGAATGCATTTGAAATGTTATGTTCCATGTCAAAATTTTATGTCTTTTTGAAAAAAATCATGTTCTCTATCCTTTGCTTTCTATTCCTCATGTGGAGAATTTTTCAAGCTTATCATGCTAAACACATTAGAAATGTCATAACACATGCCAAAGTTTCTTATGCATTCATGAAAAAATTCATGTTTTCTATCACTTACTCTCTATTTCTCATGTGGAAATTTTTTCAAGTTTATCATGCTAAACATATTAGATATGTCATGATTCATGTTAATGTTTTTTATGCATCCTTGCACAATTCTATGCTCTCTATCCCTTGTTTTCCATCTATCATGTGGAATGATATTTATAATGATTTTGATATACATGGTTTCTACTTAGATGTATCTAACTCTTTGGCTACTTTTAAGTATCTCTTTATCACTACTAGACACAAGACCACACCAACAGTTATATCTATCCCTCCTCTCTTCAAAATTGGTTCATCTAGCTTTTATCCCACACCTAATACCAACTCTATGCATATAATAGATCATATAGTACATTCCATCACCCACGTTTACAAAGATAGCTAGGCTGATTACTTCCATGGTTATAGATTTGTCACTCAAGTTACCACCCCTTCCACTCTAGTTTCAGCTCCACCTATTACAGCTCTTCCTCCAATCTAGATTCAGCCACAGTCGAGACCTTCATTGATATCACAAATATCTCATACACCTACACAACATAAATATTATAGAGAAATTATATCTACCATATTCACCCCCAAGGTAGTCTCATTGAGATCTCATACACCTACATAAAAAGCACATGTTTAGAGAGCTTCTCCTACTACCATATGGGTCCTTAAGAGCCCTAAAGTTACATCCACTACTCAAAGTTATAAGGGGACCACATAGGTATTTTATACTATAGATTTTTTAGAGAATTTATTACATATACAAATTTTAGAGCCACAATCTCAGCATTTTCATCATGTTTCATGATCATGCATGATCCTTCTTCTTGATATATGACAACATGATTGGGAGTCTCCCATGAGACTCATCGATTAGTATAATTTCTTCCAAGTTTCTATTATACATAGCTTATATCAAAACATAAATACAATACATTTTTTTATTTCAAATACAAAAACATTTAAATATATCAAAATACCAAAAACATTTTGATTGTATGCAACATCCATGTTTTATATTACTACTATCATGCTATGACTTAATTTTAATATTTCATGCTATTGTATACTGATTTATCAACATTACCATGCTTCATTTGATCTTATTTGAGTGTGTGCAATGACATTCAACTACTTGATTGCTTCACTCTACACATTGAGGGGGCATTATTACTTCTACATTTGAGAGACAAATTGATATACATACCCACTGGGGGCATATTCTACATGAAAATAATATCCAAGTTATGTCAATCCTACACTACACACTCTGAGTTATCATACTAATATACATTACTTACCAGATTACATAGATTACTATATTGACATTTCACGAGTATCTAGCACTTGTGTATCTCTTCGAATATACCTAGTCTTGTACTAAATGTGTCTTGCATACTTTAAATCTTAATTTGATTAGTTATATGTTATTACATCATTCCAATTTGTACATGCTTTTGTTTCTTAATGTATGTAGCTAGATGAGATTGCATTTTCAATTCCAATTTTGTTCCTTATATGTGCCTTAAGACATCTACCAATATGCTTTGATTCTATTCATGTGTGTGTACCTTTGGATATTTGACAATGTCCCTTGCTTTTCATCTTTTATGTGCTTATGGACCTCATGAAAATTAGTGTTTGTTTTAAATTATATGTGTATGTGGCATTCAAACATGCCTTGTATGCTTTCTTTCCAGTTTGAGTGAAATGTGCCCATGTCCCTTATTTGCATGGTCCCTTGGCCAACCTTGTAGGCTTATTTCTTCTTACTTCTTGCTCCATGTGGTTTTTTACTTGATTTATTTTTTGATTGTTGTAATGCCACGATCCATATCATGCATTTTACTTGATTTCTTAGATGCCATGATGGACATCATGCTCCATCCATCCTTGACAACTAACAACTAACATCTAAAATTTCTAATTCTAGTTCAATAAATTACACATGCTTTTACATTGTTATATATATCTAGGCATACCCATGTTGATCAAATAATCTCTCAATTTTAACATTGCTATATCTAGAGATATCTTATCCAATGTCATTTATATATCATATATCTATGCAGATTAACACACTTGCTAGACTCTTTTCTTCTAAGGGTAGTCATTGTAGGTTCATCATTCTTACCCTCAAAAGAGGGGGTAAAAAATAGGGATTTTTTCAAATAGATCAAAACTCCTAATAGTAAAAACAATGTCAATCAAATCACCCAATTTAGAATCTAGAGGTTAAACCAGTTAGAATAGAACATAAAGTAGTGACGATTCTAAATCAATAGCCAATTTTAGCACATGACAATAACACTAAAAATGTGCATCAGTGTTAAACACATGGGTATCCTCATTTTGTCACTCTTGTCTAGGTAAGAAGGCACCCAAGTTTTCTAGTAATAGCAAAAAAGTTTTACTCATCTACAACTTTTGTATATCTAGATTAGTCAGATTTAGTAGTTTGAGTATAGTTTTCTCAAGAAATCTAGATATAGGGGGTTCAAATACACAACATGATGACTCTCACTTATAGTTTTAGATTAGGTAGTTGACATAAATTTTAGATCAAAATCCATGTTCTAAACACTATTTATTGGGGGAAATGCGTGTGGCACATTATTCTTACTTGTTTTTGAGTTCAATTTATTACCAAGGTATTCTTAGTAGTTACATAACTTACTCCATTTTTAGGTGGTTGGTATCATTTCTAAAGTTGAACTTTCATACAAGTTTAACTTCCAAAGTACCTGAGCTTGAGAGTTGGTTTTTACATAATTATATTGCATCGGTTTTAGGGTGGTTTTCATACAAGACTAACTTCCATATTTCAAAATGGCCAAGAGTGGCCTAGTTTCTAACATACATTTGACTATCCACATAACATTGTTAGACTTTCAGAGCATCCATGGGCTCCATAATCCATCTCATATGACATCTATTATATACCAATATCAGTTCATAGCTTCACTTATTGGAGTAATGATGGTGCTAAAGGTCTAGCTAGCCTCTGTATTCTTGAGCCACCTATTGAGAGGGATTGGACACACTATCTAAACATCAATTAATAGACACATGATTTATTAGCTACACTCAGTAAGTGATGATGGAACCAAAGGGATTACCTTTGTATTATTCAGCCACTTTTTGGGGAATGAAGCACTTAGCTCTATTCATGATATAAATTTTGATACAAAATCATCCAACACAATCCAACATTACTCAACCTACTCAAGATCAAAATAGGGTTTGTATTGGTTCACATACTTGATGAGGTGTATTCATTCCTTTCTCTTCCTTTTCATTTTACTTATATTTTGTATATTTTTGTTTTATATCACATATAATAAGAATTGATCTACTCTTTGTTTCATTTCATAGATTCACACTTGCACAATGTGTTTTGTATGCACTATCTAGCATTATTCAACATCACACAAGCTTTATCGGCTTCACCTTTGTAGGTAAGTTTAAGAATGCTTTTTATTCTTTCCTTTATCATAGTATTTTGATTTTATACATCACAAGAATGAAAAGGGGCCAAATGTAGTCATATAAAATGTGAAATTTGGTTACTCAAGCATGACTAATGACACCCAACCCACAAGTCCCTCTTTCTTGCTCTCTTCACCATGTTAGTCTCTTTTTCACTAATTATCAGACATTTTTGGCCTTCCAAAGTAAATCCAAACTAACCTAAAATAATTTCCCCATGATAAATCCATCCCCTCAGGTGCCATATCCTCTGAACAATAGTGCCCAACTTAGACTATAATACTAAACTCTAAGGTGTCCCATTTTTGGCATTGTTGTCCAAGTGCATGTTGAGCCCCAATGATTAGATCATTTTTGTCCTTATCATTTTTATTATTTTCCTAATGCAAACAAATTTGACCCAAGATAAGTAGTTTCCTACATAAACCCACTCAAAGCTCATTTATAAGGGTTGACACTCATTTATAAGAGAGAATCAAGAATATAAGAAATTACATTCAAGAAATTTTCCCTATTCTCTAAATACAACCTTATAGTATTGTTCCAAGCCTATTCAAACCTTTACACCAGTCCCTAGCCATCTGAAGTATGCCAAGTTTCACATTTAATTGCATTTTCATACATAGTTGTACCAAGCACTTCAACGGCAGAAATACATTAGCTTGATCCCTCCTCAAAGTATTGGTATGTAGGCAACATTCCCAAACATAGGGTGTGAAGTTCATCTAGCATATAATTTACACAATAACCCCTTTTCCCTATTTTCCAAAGTTTCTTTCAATTGCATAAAAGATCTAAGTACATCAATAATTAGCTCTAGATGGAGTTCTATTAACAATGAAGACCTAAAAATTGGTACAATGCTCACCTTAAGTAGGAAAAGAAAAATAAAAAATATTAGACTCTCAGGATAATAGCCCCATAGAAGGATTATAGTGCTAGATCCTAGAGTGTTTATTTTTTATTCTCCTATTCAATTAGGAAAAGAAAATTAAGTCTAGGATATTGTTTGTGACAGTGTCCTAGTTTTGCTTGCAAATTTATAGACCATGTCTTAGATTAGATAGCTCAGAATAAGCTAAGTTATATTTTTCCTTGCTCTCTTATAATTTTTAGAAAGGTCAAATTGCAATTAAATTTCACAAATTATTGTCCATAATTAGGAACATTATTTGTTAATTTCCCTACTTAGACTTATTTATTAATTAGGAATAAAACTCCATTATTCCCAAAAATAATAAAACATCTTCTTATCCAAAACCTACACTATATTTTATTTCTTCGTCTTTGGTACATGTTGATGCCAATATACTTATTCATATGATTCACTATCATCACCTTCTCCATGAAAATCAAATAAATTTGAAACATTAAATATTTGAAATATGTCAAAATTCTAGTATAAACTCACCTCATAAGCAATTTCATTGATTTTCTTCATAATTCTACATAGTTCAATTTTATTGTACTACAACTTATTATATGTTCCTTTCATAAATCTCTCTTTCCTTAAATAAAATATCACTAAATATCCTTCTTCAGATATTTATGACTTTATTATGACAACTATTAAAGTTTTATACTTTATATTAATTTCACACAATTTTCTTATTACTTATTTTAGGAAATATTGTATATGCTTTGCTAAGGCTTCTATATTATCACTAACTCATTCTATAATTGATAAATATACCAGATCTTAAACACTTAATATTTTTCCCATAAATGATTTAAAATGTTGATTTTTTTGTTGATTTATACACTAAACTATTATATATAAATTCATCTTGTAGTAAATCTAAGTCCTATTGCTTCAGCTTCTCTCTAACTATATATCTCAATAAATTTCCCAATCTCATATTTACTACTTATATCTATCTATCTATCTATTTGGGGGTGGTATTCACTGTTGAATTATAGCTTAGTCCCCATCTTTTTCCATGAAGTCCTCTAAAAATAAATTAAAAAAATCATGTCCCTATTTAATGTAATGGTTTTAAAAACACTATGCACTCTCAAAATGTCCTTAAAAATAGTTCTATAACTCTAGAGTCATCTTAAGATTATTACATGCAATAAAATAAACTATCTTAAAAACCTTGTCTACAACAAAAAAGTTGAATTATTACCTCTCTATGAGTTTTGTAATCCCACCACAAAATAAACAATCAAATGTATCCATGGTCATCTTGGAATGGGTAATGACATATAAAACCATATATTTTTTCATGTCCTTTAGCCACTTGCACCTTGAAACATATTTTGTCACATCTCTCTTCATCTTTGAGAAAAAATACTTCTCTACCAAATCTATTATTTTTGTCTTACCAAAATGTCCAGTCAAACCACCACTATGTAATTATCTTGTAATATTATCTCTTAGAGACCCAAATGGGATACATAATTATTTTCATTTGAAGAGATAACTATCATACATAAGATACTCATCATAAACAATACTTCTCTCACCTATTAATGGATTCCTATATTGGTCAACTAGCTTTCCAAAATATGGATCATTATCATATACCTCCTTAATAACTTCAAATCCAACTAATTCAATCACCATAGTATTTATCAACTCCACTGACTTATTCAAAACATCAAATGCCTAATTTTTTCCCCTAATTTGTGCTTCAGCACAATAGTATGACCTTGAAATAAAGACGACGACTTTCCATGCCTATAATTTAACTTCTTTTGAGTGTTAACATAAATCAAGGCCTCATTATTAGTGAATAAGATAAACTAATTAAGAACCATGTAATGCTTATAATGTCTAAATTTTTTTACAATGGTATAAAATTTAAGATCATACATAAAATACTTGGTCCTTACCCTATTCAATTTGTCACTAAATTATGTTATTGAATTTCCCTATCGACTCAAGATAACACCAATTCCGATAGATAAAGCATCAAAATCAACCTAAAACACTTTGATAAAATATGGTAACACTAAAATAGGTTTATATGTAATTTTATTCTTCAACAACTCAAAACTTTCTATTTCTTCTCTTGTCAATGCAACTTATTTTCCTCTCATACAATTTGTTATTGGTGAAAAAAAACTACAAAATTCTTAATGAGATTCATATAAAAAGTTTATAAACCATGAAAAATTCTTATCTCCATGATTATTTTTGGAATAGGCCACTCAATGATTACCTTTACTTTTTATCCACCCATTCTTACACCATTTTCTAAAACTACAAATCCTAAAAATACAAAACTATTTTGTATAAACTTACACTTCCTCAAATTTGCATAGAGATTATGATTTCTTAACAACTCCAATACCATTATAAAATGTTGTAAGTGATCTTATTAAGTATTAATGAATATAAAAATATTATCAAAATAAACCACCATAAACTTACCATTGTATACTCATAACACTATTTTCATCACCCTTATTAATGTACGGGGTGTATTAGATAATCCAAATGACATCACCATCCACTCATATAGACCATTTATAGTCTTGAATGTTATTTTTATATTCATATACTTTATGAATAAGAATCTGATAGTATCCACTTGTTAGATCAATCTTGGTAAAATATTTTTCTCCTACAGGAACATCCATCACATGATACTAATAAAGTATATAAAATTTGTACTTGATTATTATCTTATTAATTACTCTAATATCCATGCACATATTCCATCCTCCATCTTTATTTTGAGTTATCAAAGTTAATGTTCAACAAGGACTCATGCTATCCCTTACTAGACCCTTCCTCACCACTTAGATAACCCATTTATTCAATTATGCATGTTTTATTGGACACATCATATAATTTATTTGATTAGGTACAGATGATCCTAAAATTAAATAAATATGATGCTAAGTATCTCTCTTTGTTGGTAAGCCATTTGGTAAATAATAAGGTATACCACATGCATGCTATTTCAACACTATTTTCGCTTTTGTTGGTATTTGCACCAATTATGTGTCTTCTTTCTTCACTACTAATGTATTAAAACAACCTATCATCTTCATGTATTTGATAAATTCTTTTATAGTAGGCATGTTCTCATCCTTCCCTTATTCTTTAAGACATAGAAAAACAACTTTCACACTAACTTCTTAGAATGTACATGTGTTTATTACTCCATCATAAATTATTTTTCTATCAAACTAATATGGCATACATCTATTGGTATAATATCACACCATATTTCATCCTTGTAAGTTTTACCTACAGAAAAATTAATTAAGCAATTTTATCTATAGTAACTTCATTCCCTTTCTTAAACCATGAAATTTGATAAGGATTAGGATACTTTCATACTAGAAGCCTTGTTTCTCAATCATGTCCTTAGAAACTATATATTCATAACTACCATCATATATAATTACATTATGTATCATACCTATTGAAGTAATACTTGTTCAAAAGATATTTGTTTGTAGCCATGCATCACCTCCTTATTTATTATTCATAAGTTATTTTCTTGGAGTAATCATTATTCTTCTCATCATGATATTTTCTCCAATATCTAAAATTGTAACTTGAATATTTTTATATTCTATCTCATGTGCAACTAAATTCCCTCTCGGATGATCCTCTTTCCTCCTTTCTTCATCTTGGTAGTGTGGAAACTCAAACACTCGATATCCTTTTTCTCCACATGTGTAACAAACATAATATCTATGTTGATTTAGAAACCATCCTCTACCACTACCATAGTTTTATCCTATTTGAAATTCTATTCCTCTTTGCTGGTATTGAAACCATTGTCTATTATCTTCTTATCTTTCTATACCATGTGATGATTCTTCTCTATTAGTATTAAATCCACCTTTATTTGTATTGAATCCACCTCATCTCTTTATTTGATGGGATTGTCTTATTCTTGTCCCAATAGACATTCTTCTAAAATTCTATCTATTTTTTTAATTTTACCTTCAAACCTAATTGATAAGCCTCCTCTATGCAAAGTATTTTATGCATGCTTAAATCATGTTGAATAAAAAAATTCAAATCGTTTACATACCTTGCATCCATTTATTATTCTATTTCATCATGATCTACCTGTATGGAAATCTTATAAAACTCATTTTTATACTCTTGTATATTGTGATACTTCTACCTCAAATTTTGGAATCTCCTATATAGGGCTTGTGTATACTCCACATAAAGAAATTTCCACGTTGGCTTATTCATATTTTTCCATGAGTTGATCTCCCACCAAATCATTTCATGACCCTTCAATTTCATATATACAAACATTACCTTCTTATCTTCTCTCATAGTTCTCATTTGAAAAAACATCTCCATATTGTTCATCCAATCTATAAACTCCTTTGGTTTTAAACTTCCTCCATAATATGGAACATCAACTTTGATTCCTTCATTCATTACTTATAAATCTATAACCATCCTCTCCTCCATTGTTGGCAATTATTCCCATTGTGCATCCTCTTGCATAATTTATTCTTCATGATCTTTGTCATCCTGTATATCATTTTCTGCTCTCTTTTATCTTTGATTTACAACAATTTGATTTAATTGTTCTACTTTCCTCTACAACTCTTACAAAGTATGGTTCATTTGATTAATTCCTTCTTGTCCTCTCACATTGCTTACAGCTCCAAAATTTGAACTTAATCTGATACCAACAATGATCGTGAATAATATCAATATAGGAAAATACCATTAGGCATAGATTGTAAAATAATAACATGTATCGATTCATATTGTATAATCTAAAAAATTACAAACCAAGCATAAATAAGCTTCAACATAGAATTGGAGTTGACATACAAAATTTACAACTCTAAAAAATAATAAAACACAACTTGCTATTTTACCAAATACATTTTTTAATATGTTTTACATGCATGTGCCTGTAACTCTAAAAATACACTAAAATAAACTAAACACTAAAATTAACCTATCAGAATAATTTCAAATTAACATCACACCTGATTACAAAAATATAGAATTTATAAAAACTGAAAAATAACAAAAAAAAAATATTAAAATGCATTTTCAAACCCTAGAATAGTCACACATGGATTTTAAAAAATATAAAAAATATCCATACATAGATAAGGTGGATTATCGCTACATTAATATTTTTGAGGTAGTCATTTTGGCATTAAAGAAAGCTCAAATGAAGCTATGATCAAAAGTTATGGCCTCTAGAAGTTTAGTCTCATTTTTTGCATCATGAACCCTAGCCCTAGCCTCATTCTAATTTGTATTAAATCATAAAGGGGTAGTGGGTGAGGCATAATCTAGATGAGAGTTATTATTTGTAAAATTAGCGAATTTAAGCCAAATTTTTAATCTAAAGAGGCATTTAAGCTACTTTAAATAAATCTATTTGTTGTCTTTCTCGAATCTATCAATAGATTTATATATTGGATTTATTTCGAGTGTTTGTCTTAAGTTATCTACAACCATTATGGAACTACTCTAGTAAAATAATAAATAGAAAGTCGACAAAGTCTACTTATCCATTTTTGACATGGAGTGCAAGTCGTAGTAAACTCAAAAAAGTAGGAATATTCCAAATCACCCTTGAAGACTGATGTTTTACATTCAACTCAAATCGCTAGCACTCAAAACCTTGTGCATGCTTGTCATTTGAAAAAAATGACACCTCAATAAAGAAGGATTATTTGTACTTGACTAAATAATGATAAGCTTTCTGACACACAATTGAGTCTATAAATATGATCTAGACAAGGTAACTATGACCTTAAGAGGAAGGGCAAAATACAACAAAATGTTTAAATAAATTATACAATTTATGCAACATTTTTCTTTATATCCACAACAATTTTTTGAGTTTTTTCATTTTCACCAATATTACAAATGTCACATTGAAGTTTATTTGCTTGAATTGTATGATGATAATAGGGCCTCAAATGCTCCATGTACATTTTAGCGAATTCAGCCCAGCAGAAAATTCCTAATTTGGAAAATTTCTAGATCATTTAGTTGTTGAGATGGATTTTCTATTGATTCAATATGTCTTCTTAATTTGATTTTGATAGCAACTTTGAAGATGATATTGCAATTTACAAATATTTCTTACAAGCTCCATTCATGATCACGTGTTGATACAATCTTAGCATCAAGGCTCTATAATGGACCTAAAAATGAGACGGTCTCTCGTGCAAAGAAATCTTTAGTGACAAATTGACAATCCTCCCTATTACCTAGATGCTTAGAAATACGATGTTTGTTTGTGGGAGATGCGAGTTGACAGGGCACCATTGAGCTGAAATGATTATGCTATATGCTTTATATTGATTTCATGGTGACCCATTATCTGTTCTATGTCGACAAGCAGCAACCTCTCTGTTTTACCCTTTTTTCATTTGATTTCAATTATGGTAGAAGATGCGAACCGTATATTAGGCACTATCCTCATCGCCTAATCCCCATGCTCATAGAATACTAAGCCTAAAAACTAACATAGAATACTCTTATCCCTATTTGAAGCAACTTGCTTGGTGTAGACCCCTTTCATCATGCTCCCCTGGCATTTTTAGCCTTGATTCTGTAGTAGCAATAATAATAAGAGAAAATCAATAGTGTTGATTCTGTAGTGGCAATAATAATAAGAATAAAAGCAATCAATAATTTATATCTTCTTGGAGCAGAGATGACTTAGGCAAGCATAAAGTCAAGCACCCAAAAAAATAAAAAATAAATAAATAATAATAGTAATAACAATAATAATAATATTCTGCCTGATTGACATTGGTTTTATATTATGGTTTTGGCGTCATTATAGATAAACCTTCTATTCGCAGCATAAACGAGAGAAAAGTACTCGAAACAACGAAACCATTATCTATACCGTCTTTTCCAATGATCAGAATGACAGTGATATTTAGATGCAGGTGGAGCATTGGGATCATGAAGATTATATTTCAATATAGAAGAGTACTCTGTGATGGAGGGAACGCATTGGGTCATGCCCCAAAAGACAGGATATTGAGTACTAGCACATGGTTTAGGTTTACACGTCAACTACAAGGACCCAGTTAGAGAAAAAGTTTTTATCAAAGATACCTACTTCTGTTTGATAAATATCAGCATTTATCGTGCAGTTCATCCTATGTGCAATATCTGTTGAATATATGTGGACGAGCTATTGCAGTTCAGAAGTATCCATTTTATCTCTGTAAATCTTTTGTTGGAATATTTATGAACCGTTTATTCTATACCAGAGCCCGTTTTTGGCAGTTGGTATTATGCTTTAATACACCGATGTCCTATTTTATTGCTCAATTACCTTTAAAAGGTCTTCTTTCTTTTTGGAGTTTTCTTCCTTGCTCTTTACACTACCTTTCATATCAACATGTCTTTCTTTTTCTCTGAGTATATGTTTATAACTCTATCTGCTACTTTCCAAACACCTATCTATGCGTTTTTAAAGCTTCATCATTATGTGTAACGTTGTTCTACCTTCTGGGACTAGTATAGACTGAGTTGTACAGCATTTTCTATTAGAGGAGTCTATTGTTTCTTGAAAATTTATTTTAACTATGGAAAACAATGAATGTAGTACTGAGTAAGAGTTCCCTGGCTGAAATACATGACCACAGGTCGTGTGCTGTTTGCCAGTCTATCCTAAGAAGGCCTCATGATGGTTTACAGCAGAAGTGACTCTCCTGCTCAAACCAAACAGGTACTAACTTTCTTGACTGAGTTTCTTAGCCTACTCTTTCTTGGTTCCATGATGAGCTTCTGTGCACTTCACCGGAGTGTTTTGCACTGCAACAGATTAATAGTTGTCTCTGCATATTCACATTGGAATCAGATGTCGTATTTTAACATTCTTTCTTGTTTTGTAAAGGGTTATTTTCATAGTTTTGATTGGGCTAAGAGAAATATTTTGTTATGTTAAATTCTGTACAAGATTATGCTACCCAACATGGATATGGAGGATTTGAGTCACTTTGGATGACAAGCCAATTACATCATCGTGTGCTTTCGGTAAGAAATAACAAATGTCTTCTCTTATAGATCTATGATTTCAGCATATAAAGAAATTATATGTAAGATCTTTCTTTGTTTTGGGGGTTTATTGACTCCGACAATCCATGATTTGGAGTGATGGCTGAAATATCTAAGCAATATGACCAATGTGATTGACAAATACATATATATCCTTTGTTTTAATACTTGGAATGGTAATACTGGGGTTAGAATCCGGTGATGTGAAGTAGATATTTTGCTAGGACAGAAACATAATGATCATAAAATTTTAAAGGTTTATGTGGTAGCATAACTCATGTAACGTTCGTGTGCATTTTATTCCGAAATATTTCTATCTTCCCTCTTCGATAACATGCTAGATTATTTTAAGTTTCTTAAGTCGGGTTTAAATAGACAAACCCTTAACTTTCCGGGGAAAGAGCTTCTTGTCTCGGACCGAATCTCTTATGAAAGTTCTCTTATTAATGTTCGATATATAGTTGATTTTTTCAGGATTTATTCTTAACTATTAATTTTGTAATGAACGGTTTGCGGTCTGTGTATTCAACGACGTCAGAGGCGTTAAGGAAAGAAAATCAGCTTTTCCATTATCAAGAGCATGTTAGAAACTGGAGATAATTTCTTCAAGCAGTGGTTCGCCTCCCTCATGCACATCATGCACGCAGTCTCAGAGTTCTCCCTTGCATGCATAACAGCAGTTAAACTTTTGTTTATTCTTCATTTTTAGCTCAGTCCGCACTAGTTGATCTTTAGTTTGTTTTTCAGTTTGATTAACTTAGAAAATCTATTTATGTAACCCATGATTGCAGTTTTTAATAAGGAGAAAAATTAGATTAAAGAAATTCTTTCTTGATTGCCGTAGCAATCTGTATCTTGTCTCATTCTTTATTTTATGCAAATTTTCTTTGCTCCATTCTTTTTTCTCTTTCAAATTGGTATCAGAGCCACAAGATTGTGGCAGAAACACAACTTAGGAGCTGTTTGAGAAAGAAGAAAAGTCCAGAGCGTAGGTTTGTTGGAATGCGCCTGTGTTATTTTCTTTATTGAAGTCTTTATTTTTTGCTCTGTTATTGGCAGTAGTCTAATATTTCTTTCACCAAAAAAAAAGATAGAGTACGACAATTAACAAAAAAGGACAGCGAAATACATAGATCAATGCAGAGGTAAAAAACAACAAAATAGAAATAAAGAAAGGACAACGAAGAAGAGAGTGAAGGAGGGCAGTGATTTGGGAAGCAACAGAATTCCTAAAAGCGTACAAAGACGCCTGATAGAAGTCTGCAGCGAGCGTAACGACAGTTTGAAATAGCAAACCGGAAGGAAAAGAAGAAATAGTACACCTCTCCTCCACAGTTTGAATCTCTGACTGTGCAAGCTTGAGACATGGCAACAAACAATAGTATTTTTCAGCTCCATATTCTCGTTTTCAATGGTAAGAATTATGATTTTTGAGCGATTAAAATGAGAACATTGTTTTACTCACAAGATGTTTGGGATTTGATAGAAAATGGCTTTGTAGAACCACAGGATGAGGTTGCCTATCAGGCATTAACCTGAGCACAAAAGGAAGCGCTGAAAGAGAACAAGAAAAAAGATGCAAAAGCTCTATTCTTAATCCAACAGGCAATGGATGAATCTATTTTTTCTAGAGTTGCAGCAGCAACAAGATCCAAGTCAGCATGGAAAATCTTGGAGACTACCTATAAAGGTAATACAAAGGTGAAAATAGCTAAATTACAATCTCTTAAGAGAAATTTTAAAAATTTGCAAATGAATGATATAGAATCTATAGACCAGTTTATGGGTCAAGTATTGAATATAGTGAATCAAATTAGATCTAATGGAGAAACAATAACAGATCATAAGATCATAGAAAAAATACTTAAGAGTTTACCCAACAAATTTGATGCAATAGTTCTAGCTATTGAGGAAACCAAGGATTTGGAACAGTTACCAGTAAATGAATTAATGGGATCTTTGTTAACACATAAATCTAGAATGAATAGGAATAACAATACTTCTTTTGTGAATGCTTTCAAGTCTCAATTATCATTTCGTAGAGCAAGAGGAAGAGGAAGGTCAAACTTCAGAGGAAGAGGTAGAGGTAGAAATGGAAGGTATAATCCAGATCAAGGTGAAAACAATAATCAAAACTACAACAATAGAGGACGTGGCAACAAGCACTTCCAAAAAAATTCACAAAGGTTTGATAAATCTAACATTCAATGTTATTACTGCAAAAAATATGGACATTATGCAAGTTAATGCAGAAAGAAACAAGGAGATGTGGACAAACAGAATGCTAATTACACAAATGAATTTAGTTTTAATTCTAGAAGCTTATTTCTCACTTGTCATGTTGCTCAAGAAAATACTAGAGATATTTGGTTCTTAGATAGTGGATGCAGTAACCATATGACATGGAATAAAGAATTCTTTTCTAGTCTTGATGATTCTGTAAAATCTGAAGTGAAATTAGAAAATGATAACAAAGTGGATGTAATGGGTAAAGGAGTAATAAATATTTTGGCAAAAAATGGTGAAAGAACATTTGTCCCTGATGTTTATTTTGTACCTGGACTAAAGAATAATCTTATGAGTGTTGGACAGTTAGTACAAAAAGGTTACAGAGTATCCTTTATGGATAATGTTTGCACAATACTAGACAAATTTTCAAATGATAGGTTGATAGTTAAAGTAGAGATGACCAAGAATCGGATGTTCCCTCTTCAAATTCAGTGCATCCAAGGAGAAGAGGAAGCCCACTTCAAAACCATGCATCTAGACCAATCATGGCTATGGCACTTAAGGTATAGACATTTACATTTTGGAGGTTTGAATTTGTTACAAAAGAAAAATATGGTGAATGGATTACCACCAATAAAACAGCTAGGAAGTTCATGTTAAAGTTGCATTTTGGCAAAACAACATAGAGAAAGCTTTCCAGTAGGAGCCTCATATAGAGCAAAGGTAATATTGTAGCTAGTCCATAGTGATTTCCCAAAATGAAGAAGAATCTGAAGAACAAAATTTTAAAGGTGATCAATCCTCTCCACAAGCAAGAACAAGCACTCCAATTTGAACACCTAGGAGCTTAGCACAAGGTGAATCATCTGGTCATGCACGTCATCCTACTCCAAATTCACAAGTAAGTGATGAATCAGATCCAACTCTTGCCACTTTAAGATCAAGATTTAAAGGTAAGAAAATGAGAAACTTGAATGAGATTTATAATCAAGAAGAAGAGAAGTTAGATTGATGTTCAAATTTTGCTCTTTTCTCTCATGATCCTATGTATTATGAAGAAGCAGTTAATGAGGAACATTGGATAAAAGCAATGGATGAAGAGATGAATGCCATTGAGAGAAACCAAACATGGGATCTAATTAATCTACCTAAAGGTAACAATTGCATAGGAGTCAAATGGGTTTATAAGACCAAATTTAATGCAGAAAGAAATGTTGAAAAGCACAAGGCAAGGTTAGTAGCAAAAGGTTTTGCACAAGAACATGGAATTGATTATAATGAAACATTAGCTCCAGTTACTAGACTTGATACTATTAGAATGGTTTTAGCAATAGCTACAATAAATAATTGGAATGTATTTCAAATGGATGTCAAATCATCCTTCTTGAATGGTTTCCTAGATGAAGAAGTTTATGTGAAATAGCCACCAGGTTATGAAGTGCATGGACATGAAGAAAAAGGCTATAGATTGAAGAAGGCCCTCTATGGTCTCAAGCAAGCACCAAGAGCATGGTATAGCAAGATTGATTTATACATGACAAATACTGGATTCAGCAGAAGCAATAGTGAGTCTACATTGTACAAAAAAATCAACAAAGAAGGACAGATTTTGATTGTGTGTTTGTATGTTGATTTGATTTTTACTAGAGATTTGTCTGTAGACACATTTAAATCAACAATGAAGAAAGAATTTGAAATGATAGATTTGAGATTAATGAAGTATTTTTTGGGCATAGAAGTTACACAATCAAAGAAGGGAATATTTATTTGTCAAACCAAATATGCAAATGATGTGTTAAGGAGGTTTAAGATGTCGAATTGTAAATCAGCACCTACACCAATTACTACAAGGACCAAAATTAGCAAAGAAGACAAAGGGTCTAATGTTGATTCTATAACATTCAAAAGACTAGTTGGTAGTTTGATGTATCTTACAGCTACAAGACTAGATATCATGTATGGGGTCAAGTTAATCTCTAGATTCATGGAGTCACCAAAAGACTCACATTGACAAGTTGGAAAAAGGATATTGAGATATGTGGCATGAACAACAAAATATGGAATGTTATATTCCACAACTAATGATTTTGGTTTGATTGGTTATACTGATAGTGATTTTGTAGGTAGCATTGATGACAGGAAGAGTACTTTTGGACATGCCTTTCTTTTTGGAATAGGTGTAGTCACATGCGCATCGAAAAAGCAACCTATAGTGACACTTTCATCAGCTGAAATAGAGTATGTAGCAGCCACATTAGCAGCATGTCAAGCAACTTGGATGAGGAGAGTATTGACAGAATTATTACAAGCACAAAAAGAGTCAAACACCAATCTTTTGTGACAACAAATCAGCAACTGCACTATCAAAAAATCAAAATTTTCACAAGAGGTGCAAGCACATTGATATAAGATTCCATTTTATCAGAGAGTTAGTGAACAATGGAGAAAGCCATTTGGAGTTCTGTAGATCTGAACACCAATTGGCAGATATATTCACAAAGGCATTAGCAAATGAGACTTTTGATTATCTAAGACAAAATTTAGGTATTGTAAACGCTGAAGTAGTTAGTGGTAGAAATTAAGGGGGAGTGTTAGAAACTAGAGATAATTTCTCCAAATAGCGGTTCGATTCCCTCATGCACATCATGCACGTAGTCTCAGTCTTCTCCCTTGCATGCATAACAACAGTTAAATTTTTGTTTATTATTTAGTTTTAGCTTAGTCCGCACTAGTTAATCTTTAGTTTGCTTTTCACTTTGATTAGCTTAGAAAATCTATTTATGTAACCCATGATCGCAGTTTTTAATAAGGAGAAAATTTAGATTAAAGAAATTCTTTCTTGATTGCCGTAGCAATCTGTATCTTATCTCATTCTTGATTTTCTACAAATTTTCTTTGCTCTGTTCTTTTTTCTCTTTCAGAGCATTATGCAGGAAGGACTAGGAAAGGTGTAAGAGGCAATGTACTCTTTATTAAGCTAAATTTCAAGCATTACTTACAGTTCAGTGTTCACGATGGCCAAAATCTCTTCTTGTATATATAGTTTTGTTATTCCTCTTTGGTCACAGTCACACCATAAATCACATTTGAAAGAGCTTTAATATTTAGCTACACCCACCAAATTTCCATGTCACAAACGTTTATCAGGTTCGCCTCATTGTGTAGTGCTACCATAAATCAAAGTATACTACAAAGTTCTCCTTGAAAATAAATAAATTAAAAAACACACACTAATATTTTTCAACATCAAGAGCTACGGATGATCCATCCCATTTTAGGATGAGTTTTATACATTTTTATACCTTTTATCGGTGGGTAAAATAATGCCGTTTGTGTGGGGAGCCACAGGAAAGGAAGAAAGCGAAGTACTAAGGTCTGACAAGCTGCACAATCCTAGTGCAACCGCGAAGCATTATTTCCCAGGCTCGTCTGTGTACTACGGAGGACCAAATGAGCTCTCTGACTTCTCCGGGATAAAAAGGAAGCTCAAAATGAGGTGTTTTCTCTGCCTTATTTCTTTGGAAAATTTTAACATGTACAGTTATTAATAGTCTAAACAAGTTAAAATGGCAGTAAAGAAGTTGGAAGAGGCCATGGACCCATTTAACGTTGAATGTAAAAGAAGAGGGAACTCGTGGGAAGGTCAGTCATTTTGTCACCCGATAGTCCATTAAATTATAGTTGCTATTAAATCTTATCATACATTTAGAACGTACGATAGATGTTTATTTTATTTATAACTTTTGCAAGTTCTTTAAGAGGGAATTGGTGGGAAGGTCAGTCAAATTGTTACTCGTAGTCCATAAAATTGTTGTTGCTATTAAATCTTATCATGCATTTAAAACGTATGATAGATGTTTATTTTATTTATAACTGTTGCAGGTTCTCTACACTATTAAAATTAGGGATCCTCTAATTTCTCGTATTTGCCATAATACATGAAATGAGTTCATCTTTGCACTTTAATTGCATTGACTCGTTTGCTTTTTTGGATAATGGGTTATTAAAACATTTGCGCTTGTCTTTTAAGATTAAAAAATAATAGGAGAAAAGTCCTCTTTCAGGTAACGAAGCTGGTTCTCAAATTGAGATAAGTAACGGGCTGGATTTGATGGGCTGTATAAGAAGCTCCCAGATGATGTTACTTGGGCATATTTGTTCTGTAACAGTACAGAGTGTGTAAGGGTTAATTTTTTTAAAAATATGAATATTGATTTTCAGGGAATATCTCATCAACTAAAATTATAAATTAAAAAGGTTATACAAAATACCTAATATACTTTAAATCAAGTGTATTAAAATTTGCTACAGTTTTGGTTGGGTGTTTCAAGAAAGATAAAATATATAAAATCTATATTTTATAAAATAAATTGAGAATGTTTACCTATTTTTGTAGTTAATAGGGAAATTGTTTTCATAAAAAATATGTATAATTAAAAAAAATTCAATAAAATTATAACATGTAATGGTTATTTTATTTTTAATACAAGTATTGATTTTCAGGTAATATCTGGTGAACCAAAATTATAAATGAAAAAGGATCTACAAAATGTGCAATATACATTAGATTGACTGTATTAAAATTTGTTACAGTTTTAATTGGGCTTTTCAAAAAAAAAAAAAACATGTGAAGTTTACGTTTTATAAAAGAAATATAGAATGTTTAACCATCTTTGTAGATTAATAAGGAAATCGTTTCAGTTTAAAACATGTATAATTGAAAAAATTTCAATAAAATTAATCTAAGGAATTTTTTTATTTTTATTTTCATTTTTTGAATTTAATTTTAATACAAATATTGACTTTTAAGCAATATGTCATTAATCAAAATTATAAATGAAAACTGTTCTACAAAATACCCAATATACATTAGATCGAGTGTATTAAAATTTGCTACAGATTTAATTGCGTTTAAAAAATAAATAAAACATATGAAACTTACATTTTATGAAACAAGTATAAAATATTTAACCATCTTTATAGATTAATGAAAAAATTGTTTTAATTTAAAACATGTATAATTAAAAAATATTTAATAAAATTATAAAATACATTTCTAAATTAAATTATTGTAAACGCAAGGGATTTCCCTGATAAAATGTTTTGGAACAAAATATAGACAGAAAGCATGCCAATACCAACTCAAGGGCAAAGAAAAATCGAAACAATCACATTCCTAAGTCACCAACACTAAGAAATAATAGTCAAATCTCATTCCAACACGTCCTATGCCTTTTGAAGAAAACTATCAGTCACCCTCAAATGAAATTGGCATGCAAGTCGTGCAGAACGACATTTTCAAATACGAAAAGAAGCAACTAACCCAAGACGTCAGGTATTTGAATAATGTACGGCCTATTTACAGATGCAACGACACCGACAGTATGGAAACCACCACTTTTGTTGGTCTGCAAACTCAAGCTGCACGCACAGATTGGTTCTGCAATTTCATTAATGGGCATTCCATTCGTTTGGCATTTCTAATTAGAAAAAGATCATAGATGTGTCCAAACAAGTCCCAAATGTATGTAAAAACATCAATTTTAATACATATTTGAAATTGTGTGTGTGTTTTTTTAAAATTTCAATATTACAAATTGATAGAGAAAATAAAGTATATTTTTTTTAGTTTTATATTTTAAATTATGTTAGCTGAAACTTGTAGGTATTATTAACATATATTAAATTTTCAAGGATATTTTTTGTGAGATTATCTTTTTGATGAGTTTTTTATTTTTTTAAGTGTTCCTTATATTACGTTGCAATGATTAAAGCTTATGTATTATCACAATGACGACTTAGGGTCAAATCCTATAAACAATTAGGGAACCCACATTAGGGGACATGTACTGATAGATTGGCATGGTAGATGTATGGGGATTGGAATCCTTGCTTGTATTCTAGATTGAATATGGGTACAACAACCTCACAATTCTCATGTATAAAAAATACTCTCCACTAGAGTTTTTGGCTAACTTTGGATTCTTCACTTTTATTCTGTAAAATATTAGTATTGTGAAGGTTTCCCCCTTGGAAAGAATGTAGATAATAAATCAGAATAGGTTTCACCAACTTACAACATCCCATTTGACCAACCTACTATCGAAGGAATAAATGATTTAACTTTCAAAAAGATTGTTGTAATTTTAGGTCTTCCTCATGGAGTTTTGACTTCTTGGATCGATTATGTTTGAAATGCTTGAAGAAGCCATGGATTATGTCCTCAGCTTAAACGCCATCAAAGTTTTTAGATTTGAAGTTTTGTTTTAGTTCTTAAAGGACATTTTGGCTTTTGGTGACCATGGCTTCTTACAATGGTGTTTTTCAACATTCTATAAGTTGTTCCTTGGTTTTGCTTCCCACATGTAATCTTGGACAACTCTGAGATGTGTTTTATGATATTGATATGTGGTTTTCATTGTGAAGCTTATGGTCTTGTGTACTTTCTACAAGATTATTTTATTTATTTTTATTTAATCTATTAATCAAATTATTTTTATACTGGAAGATAGTGGTCCATTTCCCTTTATTATTTAATAATAATAATAATAATAATAATAATAATAAACTTATTTTGTACTTTTTATTTTATTTAATTTATATATTTTATTTGAAATAAAAATCATTTTAAAATCAAATTAACTAATTATGGTTATTATTGTACATAAATACACATATTCATCATAGTTTAAAATATATTCTCTTGTAAATTTTCTGATATCAACCTTTTTAATATGTTCAATAATTAAAAAAATGTATAAATTGTATCTTTAAAAAAATTGTAAATCTAATATCAAAAGATAGTTTCCAAACTCTTAAACCAATTAAAACTAGAGGAAAATCATAGCCTCTCCCATAAATCAGTATATTATAAAACCTAAAAGATAACATAATATAAAATGTAAAGGACTTCAATTGTTCACAAGGTAGGTTATATTTAAAATTGTAAATATTGTCATACAACCATTAGATTCAATGAATGGCTTCAAATGTAGTTTATATGAGGACCATCAAATTTGAAATTGATACATATTGTGTCTCTTATTAGAACATTTAAACTACCATTTTTTTATGTTTTTTTTTTGAAAGAATATTTTAATATTTTTTTATGCCAAAATTTATATATAAAAATAATAAATCAGTTAAAATTTTATAAGTAATTCAATTTTTTAAAAAAAACTTGAGTGAAAGTTGTATGTTCTATATAACAAATGTAATTAATTTTAAATAATATTATAAAAATTTGACATGTTCTCTCTCTCTCTCTCTCTCTCTCTCTCTCTCTCTCTCTCTCTCTCTCTCTCTCTCTCTCTCTCTCTCTCTCTCTCTCTCTCTCTCTCCTCTCTCTCTCTCTCTCTCTCTCTCTCTCTCTCTCACACACACACACACACACACACACACACACACAAATAATTATTACATGAATAAAATATAATCAATGTTGAGTTTCATTATTAGTGAGCACGTATGATATGATGTCACATGTTAGATAGATTTTTTTTTAAATTTTATCTTTAATTTAACACTACAGTGACACTGGCAAAATGGAATAAGAGGATGACTAACCAACAATATAAAACAAGTGTCACTAGCCATGAAGGAGGAAGTGGTGGTGGTGGGATATCAATGTTATCACCCAAGGCTCCCCCATGTTTGGTTTAAATTTTAGGTATATTCACTTTCCATCCAAGTATTATTTTATTCACCTTCCTTAGTCATTCTGTTAGTGGGGGTAGACATTGTAATAGTTAGCATAGGAAACATTCCTATAACATATTCACCTAGAATCCAAAACCTTGTGTGACAAAAATCCTCCTGCAGTGACAACCACTTTCCAAACTAAACCAAAATGGAGAGAGACTCCGATTGGGAGGGGGTGTAAGGGTAAAAAATGTGGATCATCTACTAAACATTTTTTTCTTGTGGGTATGCACTCGTCACTCATGGTCTTGTATGTTTTAATTTATAGATTGGTTTGACACCCAATGGTTATATGTTTTTGATCTCATGATGTACTCTCATACTACCCACCTCTTTAGTGAACATTTATTAAGTTTATTTTATATAAATATATTTCATGTTTTAATAAAAATTATATAAAATCTCTTTGACTATTTGGAGACTACTTACTTATTCGTATTCTAAGCAAGTCTTATTTTTCCAAATCTATTAACCTTATTTCATCTATGCATTCTACTAAGAAATTTTATATAATTTAATAATTGATAAGTCTATAATTTATTGAATTGATTTAAATTATTAATTTTAGTTGATTTAACATTTAATGGATTATGTAATGTAATTCCTAGGTTGTTAAAGGGTCAGAGTACATTAAATTAGGGTATAAAATATGTAATAAATACAACCACTAATTTTTCCAGGAACTAAACTAATTTTATATTTCTAAAACTAGAAATGAATGACATAAATAAGTACATAGCTTAAAAATGACTAAGACATGTGATATAGAGGTTGAAAACTAGGATAAAACATGATATTTGTCAAAAGAGGGTTCATGTGTTAGAAACCCTCTTGGATAGTAGTGTGGTAACTTGGACAATAGCACACTATTCTAGCATTCAACATTTAGTGATAATGTCATTTGTGCAAAAACTATGCAATCTTTTAAGTGCACTTATAACTGAGTTTGATATGCCTATAACTATATGGAAAAGCCTTGATTCACTATATGTTTAATATTTTTGATTGATTTTTGATAAAGCGCTAGACATCCCTATCTTTAGGGTATTTAAATGGCATAAGTATCAAAAGTGTGATGTTAGCTAGGCAAGGTAGACATCCTCAACACTCCACTATGTTGATAGTTACCTATATATACATACTCTAAGGATGGATAACATTAAGTATGCACAACATATTCTAAGTTTATTTATGTATTTTTCCATTTGATTTCCATCTAATGGATAAAGAGATAAGATTCAAGTATTTATATTTATATGGTGATTTTATGGAGTGTGAAATAAGTCTAGGCCAACCCTATGTGTCCTAGTGAAAATATATCTATTGGGTTTAAAATTTGGCAAAGGATACTAACGCTATACATTGGTCACTAGCCTAGGGTGCTAGTGTCTATAACTAAATTTAGGATGTCTATGGATGTGTAATGCCTTTACTAAAGTTTTATAAGGGTCGAAAGAGGACCTAAGATAGGTCTAGGGATAAGCTATGGATAGGTGGTCTCAAATGATACTCATTACACTCATTTGATATTTTGGATAACTATATTTGACCCACTTTATTCTAAAAATTTAGTAAAGGGGAATGCCAATGATAAAGGAAAAATAAGCTTACCTAAACATACATGTGAGGTGAAGCCAATGAATCTAGGTCAGAGTGTGTGAAGTATGCTCCATTATGTATGCTACTATGAAAGATGTGTGAATAATTACTTAATTAAGGAATATAAAAATCAAAGACAGAACTATTCAAATATATAATAAATAGAGAGGAAAGGAATGAATACACCTCACTGGGTATGTCAACCAATGCAAACACTTGGTGACATTATGTTTGTGTCACTAGTGATCAAATGATGAATATATTAGAGTGAGTTAATGGAATGATCAATACCCATGTGTTGGAGCTCAATAAATCAATATTTTTTGACTTTATAATTGCCCAACCATACCCAATGGATTGCATACTATGAATAACTTGGATTGGGCTGATGGCATGTTTAACCCTCCTATGTATGTGGCTCAAGAATAAAATAGGCTATGATTCCATAATTTATTACCCATGTTTAATAGATGAGAATGTGCTTGAAGCTACATAATGTAATTAAAACTATGTGGAATGGCCTTTGGGCCATTTAGAAATTCTAAAATGAAAAAGAACCAAGGGGTTTATCGACCACTTAGGAATGTAGGTCAGAGATTACATGAAAATATCAACAAGTATAAATGGAATAAGTCATCGATATAGTGTGAATCCTAGTGTAAATGGTGTCTTAAGTATACAATTTAGAGAATGATATGGAGCTTGTCATTCGATTTGAGATGAGGTGGTGAAAAATTGATCATGCAGAAATAATGTGCCTCACACATGCTCCCAATTATAATACTTGTGCACATGGATTATGGATTGAGTTGTATTAATATGCATTTATTTATATCTGAAATTGAAATTAGAGTGATCATGTCATTCATGATGCCCCCAATCTTAAAAAACCTAGTATGATTCTATGCAAAATTAAGCATAAACTAATCAAATTTGATTACATGTGACTTAAGGTATGTACACATAGACCATAACTGATGTGTTATTCTATAAAATATATCTTTTATTAATTATAGGCTACTAGATAGTAGTGTGGTGTCCTTGGACATTATTCTACCACACTAGTATCTTACTTTCAACACTAGTGTCTTATGTGTTATTTTTATGTCAAATTGAATATGAGCCATGTCTGACTATTTTTGATTATGTTTTCATAGTTATGAGATCTATAATTCTATGTTTATGTGCTGAAAAATGTACTTTGAGTACACTCAAATGGACTGAACTCTTTCATAAACCATTCTAAATGGCCCTCTTTTGAGAAGAGTTATTGTACAACTATAATAATTATCCTTAAAATAAAATCTTTGCATGTTATGTGTTAGACTAAGCATATATGATATCTTCATAATAAAATAATATAATATGTGTGCATGAAATTAAAATGTAAGATAATCTAAGTGAAAGTTTGTAATGTATGATGTATGTTAGATATATAATTCATAAGGTTGTCAAGATAGATATAACAATGTAATCATGTGTGTGAAATACATAATCTGAATAATAATCTATGTAAACTACCTAGGGAGATGTGGCTTAATGTCCATCAAAGAACACAATAAGGAAGGGGAGATGCATGAAGGAAATCATGGCATCAAAATCTTGGCATGCAAGAAACAAATAAGAGACAAGTGTCATGGCCATGATACATACAAAAAACCATACATATAAACACTTTAGATGGAATGTAGGCCAAGGGGCCATAGTACAAGGTACATGGGCACATGCCACTAAATATTATAAAGAGATACATAAAAATATATATTCAAATATACACATACATAAAAAATAAGCATGCTACCCTAGATCCACATAGAAGGACATGTTTAAATGTCTACATACGCAATCAAGAAATAATAGACAAGGATGTGGGAACATATCCAAAGCATACATAGATTGAAACTAATTGACATATATCCATATAACAATGGTATATTAAAATGAATTAAAATAAATTTATAAGTAAAGAGACACAATCAGGTAAAAACAAAGAAACCTATAAATGATAGTACACATGAACATGTGGTAAAAATATGTATAAAATCAATTAGGTGCACAATCTGAGTCTATAGTAGTAGTCATAAAAAATATGAGTAGTATAGGATGATCAATATTAGGATATAATCAATTATAAGTATATAAATATGTAACTTGGAAAAATAAAATATAGGTAAAATATTCCCCCAATGGGTTAATGCGTCAATGATGAATATGTCCCCAATGGGTAGATATTATCAAATATATAACTATGTACAAGATTGAGTCCTATAATAATCTATGAGCACTCAATGAGAATAAGTGAAGCATGTATGTATGATAAATTGAACTACACTAACTTAGATAACATATTTAATACCTTATAAATATAAGGAATGTAAACATGTAAATGCATTCAATAAAAAAAAATTATTTTTTGAGTAAATATTTGAATATTTTTGTGCTTTTAACATGTTATATTATTGTTATATTTTTAAATAATTTCTTAAATTTTTTTTGTATTATGAACACGTTATATTATATTTATATATATATATATATATATATATATATATATATATATATATATATATATATCTATGTATGTATGTATGTATGTATGTATGTATGTATGTATGTATATATATATATATATATATATATATATATATATATATATATATATATATATGTACATATATATATATATATATATATATATATATATATATGTACATATATATATATATATATGTACATATATATATATATATATATATATATGTACATATATATATATATATATATATATATATATATATATACATATATATATATATATCTATATATATATATATATATATATATATATATATATGTATATATATGTACATATATATATATATATATATATATATATAAATATAAGCATATAATCTATGTGCAAGAAATCATGAAAAATGAAACTATATATAAAGAGCAAGGTCAGATAAGTTGTATTCTAGTAATGTGTACGTATATATGAGTATGTAAAAATATAAAATAGTAAATTTGGAGACCTAATGGCACATCCAAGGGATGTGGATAGTCAAATGGTGTATCTAGTTGGAGATCATCCAATATCATATGCTAAATCTAACCAAAAATAAATAAATCATCATGACTGTGATCATCATACCATGGTCGTGACAAAAGTATAACCTTATCTTTTGTGTTAGTATGGATTTTTTACACTCAAATGGATTGCTATCTACTATGAAAGAATCCTCCTGAGTGGTATGAGTGTAGATAATATTGGACTACAAGGTATCTATGTGAAAACTATGGTTCCCATCTATACCATCATGTAGAATGCAAATGGTGTGTCCATCATGACTAAATGCCAAACATATATATTTATAATTAATTATAGCATCCATTACCTATAACCTTGTATTAAAAAGTGTAACCTTATGTGAGTACCTATGCTAATGATAAAAATATGTGTTTATACCACCTTAGGGCCACATACAACTTGTAGTGTGATATGTCTCAAGGAGTCATGATGATGTATAACATGTTGTATCTCAATCTCCTAATGTCCTATGTGTCATAAAAATGTTAAAGTGCAACTATTAGGATCATAATCCTTATTGATAACAAGGTTAGGATTGTATTTATACTTGATAAAAACCTAAATAATCAATGGGTCATTTATCAAATATTTGTTTCATCAAAGAGTTTGTCATGGTGCCTATATTGATGGAGGTAGAGGTATTGTATTTTGAATAGTTTTATGAGCTCAATATTTACTCAATTTATATTCTAGTGTTGAGCATGTATCTATGTTATGTCTAATAATCATGTGAAAATGATAAAATGGTCTATCATCCTGCCGCAACAATTTGCTAATTGATCTATGAAAAATTATGGGTAATGCCATCAATCTTATATCAAGTAACATATATAACATTTCTTATGGTATATCATGTGTATTGTCTTCCGGTATCTGAATAATTGTATCAATATCTATAGATGTGACCATATGTACAAAATTTATAGAATAATATACATCTAACTCCAAGTGAGTGTCATGGCCTACATCTATTAAAGTATGAATTATTAGTGATGACTACGTAGCTAAAGACATAAGTACATTAAAATCATCTTTATAGTCTCTTGAGCCTAATCATGTGAAGCTCAATTCACATAAATAATCATCAAGTCTATGGGTGTTGGATCATCATCTATGGTGGCTTGGGAGTATGTATTTGAGTTTCTAGTGTATACTTTGAATTAATAACTAATGATAATTATGCTATGAGAATCCCATTATGTACTATGGGCTAGGATAACTATGTTGTAGGATTATCATTTGCCTATACAGGTGAAGGTAATTATGGTTTAAGAGCTTTTAAAACAGATGTAGGAATAATGGTAATAAATTACTTGACATTATATTTATGCATCTACTCTATCATAATCTTGTGAGGTGAGGAATCTATGATAACATTAGGTGTCCCATATAAATATGTATTCTACATGGTATGTTCTATGGCTCTACAATAAAAAAATTATTGGTTATCATTTGTGCAAGTGTATAGGTATTTGTCATGTAATTTTTTTATAGATTTGTTTAAGGTAAATGTTATGGTATCCATGGCATGTATCCAAGGTCTCCCAAGTAATAAATTTTAATGCAAATGATTGGGCATCACCTAAAATTAGATGGATAGCATTTTTGTCCCAACTATGATATCTAAAGTAATAGTATCTAATGCCCATCAAGGAATGTCATATAAACCTTTAATGTTATTATATGTGTTTTTAATGGATGCCATGTCAACCCTATAGTCTTTAGGAATGTGAGGTTACATATGTTAAGTGCTAATAGAAATTATTTTGATTTTTACCTGAATAAAGAGTGGGAGATTATGATCAATATTCATTGTGAGGTAAAATAATTGTTGGAAAAATATATGACATCCTCAATGTCCTTGATAGTGTTCAGGATAGATGCAAAATAAGGTGAGTTTGTATCAGGAGGCAAAGATGTATGATTGAGTGTTTGATAAGTAATATCTTCAAAAATAGTTACCTTTTGGGGAAATCATGATAAATAAATATTAATATAGTGTATTTTTCAATAGATACATAATATCATATTCTCTATAATGATCCATTGATCTCATGGTATTATTTTATGGATGAGAAGGTATCGTGGGGTTACAGTACTCATGTATTGGTAGAGGAGGCATCTAATTTTATTTAGAGACATGTTAAAACATAAGGTTTATTATTTTATGAGGTTGATTAGTAGAGCCAAGATGTGAGCAAAGATGGTCAATGGATCTATTTGGAAGGGGACAAAAGGAGTCACCTAATCTTTATGTCATCGAGTGGAATCGAAGGTAAATCAAAATTGGGCATGCAAACATGTTCTCTAGAGAAGGTGGGATCAGGGTGAGATGGACCAATGTGTGAAATAAGTTGAGTTATAACATTATCCAGGAGATGAGTGACATATATGTGCATAATTGTAAAAATGATGGGTAATATTCATGTAGAAAAAACCACAATAATTTGTACCAAAAAGTATAAAATTGCTTCCATCATCATAATTGAGATGAAAGGATACAAACTAAAAACTACTTACATGTTATAAATAAGAAAGGAAGCCCTAACGATACACTAGTGTTTTAAGTAATATGTTTGAAGCAAGTCAGGTTCACCAAATGATTTAACATTTAAGGGATTATAGAATGTAAACCATAGTCTTTTAAATGGTTTGAGTACCATAAATGAGGGTATAAAATATGTAATAAATATAACCACTAATTTTTATAAAATTGAAATAAATTGATATATATATAATTGAAAAGTATGAATAAGTACTTAGCTCAAAAAAAATTGAGATGGATGATCTAGGGGTTGAAATATAGCACAAAAGTATATTTGAATGTCTCAAACAAGGACTAGTTATCGAAAACCCAACTGGATAGTAGCATGGTACCTTGGATAGTATCTCATCATACTAGTGTCCTAATTTTAGTGATAATTTCCTTTGTGCATAAAATATATGATATTTTGGGTACACTTTTGGCTTAGTGTGATCTACATATACCTATGTGGATAAACCTTGGTTCACTATCTATGCACTATTTTTGACTATCCTAGGAACAAACTCTATACCTCCATATTGTTAGGGTTTTTGAGTGGCATAAGTAGTATAAGTGTAATGTTATGTAGTTAAGTTAGGCATCCTCAACACCATACTATGTTTAGAGTTTTATACATACCAATACCTTGAGGAGGGATAAATTCAAATTTTATTCTCCCATATATGTGTTTAGTTTACGTGCAAGTTAATGTTAGTATGAGTGTTAACTTGAGTGCTTCGAATGAGGCTTGAGAATGGAAATATATGTATTCTAGTCTTTGGATGTTTTTAGATGATTATATGTAGAATTAGGGTAGAATAGGGATTAATAAACATGATTGTGTACAACTTTTTATAAGATTATTTATGTATTTTGCATATGATTTCCATCTAAAGGGTAAAGAGCTAAAAGTTTTGTATATATAAAGATATGGTAATTTTGTAGAGTGTGAAATAGGTATAGGAGAACTTTTTGTGTCTTGTGAATGTAAAATATATTTTTGGGGGTTAGAATTTGTAAAAATACATTAGCATTGTACCTTGATCACTAGTGAGAGGTAGTGGTGTCCAAAGAACTATGTTAATTTCTAGGTGGAATAACGCAAAGAATAGAAGGCCTAGATCCCCAGGGGAAGGTTTGGGACTAAATATGTTGTGTAAATGGATGTTTAATTAAAACATAAAATATATGAAAAGTGAAAATAGGTCCGAAGATAGGTATAAAGCTAATTTATGGATAGGTGGTCCCAAGTCACACTCATTATACTCAATTAAAACTTTATATGACTACATTTGTATTAATAAATCACTAATCAAGAGATGGAAATGAGTAACAAAGTGATTATTTTCAATTGGCTAAAAATCAATATGGAAAAATTAACTAAAACACTATGATTGGTACTTAGGGTAAGATAGATTGGAAGAGTTAGAGAGAAAATTTTAATGTTCAGAGTAAATTGATAAGTTGTTTAAAAATTACACTAAGTGTCTATGATGTGAGGATCATAGGGAAGATGTAGAAACACACACATTCATTATAGATAAAAAATATAAACATATTTGTATCTAAATCATGATATATTCTTAATTAATTTTTGTTATTATAATTATTTATTAATATACACTTACATTATAAACTCTTAGTAGAGGGAGAGGTAGTAACTTGATAGAAATAATGATAGGAAGAATAGGCTACATGATTAGGTGTAGAAATTGAGGGTATGTAGGTAAAAATAACAACAAAATTTAATAAAAGGTGTGATGTTTCAATGAAAAATAAAATTATTATATTATGTCCCACTATGTAGACAAATATTATTTTAAAAAATAATTGAAAACTAAATGTTAAATAATACTAAATAATTTTTTTTTTGGAAAAAATGTAATGTAAAACATGTTTTTATATATAAACTAAAATATTTATGTTATATTAATACCGTTAATAAAAAATCATCTAATTTTGAGGTTATAATGGAAAGGTATGTGACCTATTTATTTTCAAAATTAGGACCTAATGGTTGTTCTATTTTTTATTTCTATTTCTTTTTTTTTATATGTGATTCTAGGTAGTTGTGTATATAAAAGTTTTTTTAATATTATTTAAAAATAATTTGACCACATATGTGTTAACTATTTCAATTAGTAATATCTTCTAAGAATTGCATTTTAAATAAAGTTACGTTGGACTGAAAGATTTAAGGAAGTTAATCATTAGACTCCCACATGGATTGAATCAAATGATACGGTATACGATTATCTTCAAATAATGAGAATTTGAACATTGAGGTTTGTGAATATGGATAAGGAATAAAAATATATGGAGAAATAGAGAATGAACAAGAATAAGAATATTATGAAGGTCATCAAATAATTGAAAGAGATGGTAAATATAAAAATGTTGATAAATATTTTATATAAGTGAAGGATATAGAAAAAATATGGAATGGATCAGACCATGTATTATTGTAATGATGTTGCAATAGGTTTCTTGGAGTAAATATACCTTTAAAATGATGAAATAGTCTCTTGTACATTTTTTTCCATTATGGAAATAATAATAAATTAAAATGTGGTTAACTGAAAATGGATTTCACGCTTTGAGATAGTATTAACAATTACTTTTATCATGTTAGATAAATTAATATCATGGAGCATGAACATAAAAGTTAGGATAAAAATTAATAGGATGTAGTCCCAATGTCAAAAAGAGGAGGGATATATTGGGAAATATATTTTAGAAAAAATTATTATTAAGTAAATGATTGCATGTAGGGATGTATATTGGAGATGAGTTTTATTCATAAATGAAGAAACCTCTTGAATTCTTATTTCAGATGGGTAGATTAAGGTTGCATGTAAGGAAAAAAATATCCTTAGGAGTATATGTGAACACATACAAGAAGGGTCCTAGTGTTACTAATGGAGGAAAAAATGGAAGAAAAGTAAAACCAAAAATGAATCAAGAGACTAAAAATATTTCTAGATAATACCTATTAAAGAGAAAGGAAGGCCTCATCCAAGCTTCACTGATAGACATAATGGAAATATTATTCAAAAAACTATTAGTTGGGCCTAAGGTAGTATATATTTTAAGAATTCATGAGAAACATTTAAAATGTAGACTAAAGTGATTATTTATTTTAATGTTTCAGTCAGTGTTTTATAATGCAGAGATAACATGAAATATGAAATAAAAATCATAGTCCATATTATAGTTACACATAAATGTATGTTACTATAAGGCATGATAGAATGCCTTATAGATGTTTGTATTATAATAACTTTTTTTAATTTTTGAAATCATTAAAAGAGCATTTATAGGTATAACATCCATTTTATTCGTTTTAATAAAATGCTACATCATATAAAAAATTTGAGATAAAATATTCCTAAGCTCAAATTATGTCTCCAAAAATGCAAAATACAGATATAAAATTGAATCAAGAGTTGGTAAAACTTATCATAATTAAAAATATCAAGTAACCTCAGCATGTTGTATAGAAAGTTCATCAATTTTATGTATCCTTGATTAATATTCTAAATTTTTTTCACATGGAACCAATATGAAAGATTATATTTGAGCTGTAAAAATACAAAATCCATAGTAGCTAGAATATATATGTTACAATTAATGCCCATTCAATGTCATGACCATTAATAGATACAAAAATCATTTGATAATTTCAAATATTAGAAATAATACAAAATGAATAAAATATTCATAAAAAATAAATAACATTATAAATTTGAAACCTTGGATTAGTGAAGAATGTATTTAAAAAAGAGATGCATAACCAAACAAATTATTCCGTAATTAGAAATAAATAAGTTCTAAAGCTGAAGGATAAGAAATTCCAAAATATCATTGAATATTTTATAGTTATTGGTAAATTAAATTCCACATGTTAGAGCCTTAGGAAATTATCTATCCCAAAATATATAACATAAATATTAGAGAAAGGCCCTTCTATTAATCACAAGAGTTATTGATAGCCTATGAAAATGGGATCTAATTAATGACAACATTTGCCAATAATTACACTACTTTATTAACACATATATAGATGCCTATCTATCATATATATCTGAAGACAACTGAAAAAAGTCATACATATCCAAAGATAAAATTATTTTATAGCGAAGATTTGCATTACCCTCATAGGAAGAAATATTTTTTTATAAGTAGAACCTTTGTAATTCAAAAAGAACCATATTTCTCCGTTAAACTCTATACCCATAAATCCTTTAAAAAATCGTCCATGACAATAAAAGTGGTAAAAACACCTACTTAAAAACTATGAATAAAATCTATAGAAACAAGTTCTTCATTACTATAAAACCTTAAATGAACTAAAATAATATAAATTATTGAAACATCTTGTAATAATTACAATCATATGATAGGAGATTGTAGGTTTTGGGTTCAAACCAAATCAAATGGCCTAACATTGGTTAAATAGAACATATAATCGATAGAGAGGTTAAGAAAAATACTTACATCATAAATAGATAATAAAAATCATAAAATAGACTCATTTGATGAGATATGAAACACGAAAGGTAAATATATCAAGAAAGTGTGAAAATAATTACTAAAGCAAGACTATAATAATTATTATTCATTATATAACTAAAAATCATTAAAAAAATATGTGCAAACTATACCTTTATCACTACCAAAACCTTCCATAGTCCTCCCTATCCAAACACTCTGAACATCCTAAAAAATAATTCATATCTATAAATTCCTTGGTAGATTCGAAGGAATATAAAGGGAGTTATTCTCAAGATCTGACAATAGGCTACGAGAGAAAAACCACCTAAAATTCCACCATATGTTATCCAAATCCTTGTGATGGAATGTTGAAAAAGGAGTTACACAGAAAAATGTGAAGGAGACATTTCCCTAATTACAAAATATAAATAAATATAATCAAGCTTTCCAAAATTTGAGGCAATGAAAGTCAAATTTGTAATCTTCAAATTATCCAAAGTTATCTAACAAATAAATATAAATCTTTAAACCCATAATATTATATCAAGAAGTGGGCACTTAACCTTGTGTGATCCTTCCTTGAAGATATTATCCATCCCTATGATTATGACAAAGGAACCTTTGATAGTCTAAATACCTATTTCCTATGAAAACCTTTAATATTTAGATAATCCAAGAAGTCTGAATGCTTTTCATTTTTTTCCATAATGAAACAAAGTATTTTTAATTTTTAAATTAGGATATGGAAGTATACAATGGAAGCAAGTGAAAGTATGAAGTATAAATAAAACACCACTTAAAAGTGTAATATTGAAGGAAAATATTTTAATAATATATATTACTATCTTTTCTAACGATATAGTTGAATGAACTAGATCCAAATAAGATTCTTAAATTTGCATTCTTACATACCTCCTAGATAAGCACCATAAAGATCTAGATTCAACCCAATAAAAATGACCTAATATAATACCCATAGATTCAAAATACTTCATATTATAAAAACACACATCAATGTTTGTATACCATTATCGAAAACATCATCTCATGTTTCTTTCTCATGCTAAAAATTATCATAACATTTTCAAACCTTAATTTTACAACATTGCAAATACTAGATCATGGGTTTTACCACCAAATCTCAAAATAACATATTAATGAACTAAATATCAAGACTATTTTTAGTTAGATAATGTAGATTATAATTATTAACTCTCGAACAAATATTATTCAATGAAATATAAAACCCTAATCTATTTCTATATCTCTCAATTAACAAATCTAATTAAGGTAATCTTAGATAATTTACTTGTCTATTTTAAATCTTCATCTTCATGGAAGGCATTGTGATCCTTGAGAATAACCATTGAATATATTAACAATTCCCAAATTATAGACAAAAACTATATATGGTCTAGGTTGTATATCAATTCATACATGATTACACACCTATTGAAAAAATACAATATTAAAATATTTCATAAGATCCACCTAAGTCCTAATTGAGAGAAGAATGAGAAATATACTAATTATCTAAAATGAAATAAATGAGAACCCAAATCCTTCCCTTTAGAGATAACATCAGACTCAACTAGATCCATACTATTTTATGGAGAATAAATTTTTAATTGGAATGTTGTAACATTATCTCTTCACCAAAATCTCATCACGATCAACCACTAAATTTTGGTCTACAAACCTTCATATACGATAGAAAAATTAATTTTTAAAATGAATATGAGCCTCTAAAAACAAATTGATAAGGTGTGGTGTGACCCATTTCTAATACATGTTCTCATGTTTCCCCCATAATTGTAGCAAATCTTGTTTCATATAAGGTTTTGATCTTACTTTTAAGGACCCCAAATCAAGTTTATGCATCATAAAATAATCTCTTGAACAACTAAATGTCAAATATATAACTTTAAAAAAAAATCATGTATAGATTCCATAAATAATAATCATAAACCAAAAACATCCAATCATCACCATTTAAATAAGAATATTTGTTTCCTACATGTTACATGTTAAATTCAAACCATGTTACCACATCCTCTACCCAAAGTGAATCCCTGCACATTGTTTCAAAATTTTATTTGTCAAAATATGTTTAAGAACTATTGTCATATTTATCACATTCTACTGATTTATGTTGTACTAAGAAAGGATGGATCTTATATAAATCCCCATCATCCTCTAGTTGAATAATATACCTCTCATGTAAATCAACAACATCGTACTTGTTATAAATAGAGGTATTATCCTTATCATTCAACCTTGCAAGAGTATGGAGATCTGAAATTGAATTAAAATTAGGATCTTCCCTCTCATTTAGACATTATTGTGTTATAATTTATTAAAAATTATAGTTTTTAACCTTATTAACCTTATCCTTTTTAATCTTAATTGGTTGAAATTATCTCTAATTCTCATTAGAAATAGATAATAAGATAACCCAATCCATGTTTATTCATGAGCACTCTTCCAATAACATAAAAATACTCATAAGTTCTTGAATAAATCCATGAGATCATTTGATCCTATCATTTCTTCCTCTTCTATAACTTCTCTTAGTATCTCTTTCATAACTTCTACTCTTATATCTCACATAGCTTCTTATAGACTCTCTTTTAGAGGCTCTCCTAGTCTCACTTGTACAATGTCTTCCATGTATATACATTTCAAATCTTACTATTAAAGGAAAGTGGAGTGATAAAAATATTAACCTTTTGATAAGGTAGAGATTCCCTAAATTCATAACCAAACTATTTTTGATCCACATTTGCAATGAAATTCCTAATGATTAAAAACTTGTATTGATATTAACCATGTTATATGTCTTCATAAGATCCAACTAAGTCATTTGTAAGAGAAGAATTAGAAACATCCTTATTATATAAACATAAACTAGGAGAACTCCTATGATTCCTTTTAGAAATTATTTAATAATATCTACCAAATCAATCATCATAAATGGATAATATGTTTTCGATTGGAAGCTCATACATGCATTATTCACCACAATATCCTCATGATAAATTCCCATGTTATTATCTATGAAATTTTCATATACCTTTAAATACTTATTTTTGAAATTAATTATATTATCCTCTAATAATAAATGGATAATATGTGAGTGGATTGTGGTAAACAACCACCTTGCCTAACTTAGGGTAAGGAGATGAATGGACGATGGTGAATAAGAAATGGAAAATGAGAATGAGTAGAGGATTTATAACAACTAAATATGACCCAAAAATCATGAAAGGAAATTGATAATGGAGATTTAGTTATCCTTTTGCATTTTAATATTTTTTTTATTTTGTTTATTTTATTATTATTTTTATATTGGGTTATGTTTTATTTTATTTTCAGGGAATATTTTATAATCTAGTTATTTATGACCATGACTATTTGGTTATTGTAAAGGGTAGGGATGATTTTTAAAACCTATATTTACCATTAATAAAAGCAAAAACATTCCTATTAATAGGTTGATAGTAAACAAGTCTTAAAGTATACAATCAAGGTGTGAATGTTTTCGGGGGACTCCCCCTCCAAGCTAGTTTAAAATTAAATTTGATGTAGTGTGTAGAGGTTATCCTAGGGATTTTGGTGTAGAGTGTGTGAAAGAAGGATAATGTGGATCCTTGATCATGGATGCATTATTTAAACACATGGACAACACCAATAATAAATTAGAGGCTCATGCTTTAATTATTGGATTAGAATTAATTATGAAATGTAGCACTGAGTCTCTAGTTATTGAAGGAGACTATTTAGTGATGATTCGAGACCCCAGTCATCAATGAGCTACATCCTAGAATATAAATAATATTTTTTTTAAATCCTGGGAGATTCTTCATCTATTTCAATAATGGAAAGGGGATGCATTCTTCTATGAATCAAACATGGTTTAAATTTTTCTTGCCAATGTTAGGATTGATCAAGTAAAAGGCTTTTGTATAGATATTTGTAAATTAAGGTGGATTAGTATTAATTTCATAGATCATATTTATCTATAATCATTAGATAATATGTTATATTGTACATTGATTGAAGGGATGTATCTCCATGATGATGGTCTTAATGACAAGGCATATGAATCATATAATGATCTTTATAGCACATGTTAGCTTTATTTATCACCCTTAAGCATTATTAACAATGTCATACATTTATGTTTACATTTTTTTATTGATCTCCCTTATCTAATAAGCCATGTGGTCTATATTTTATATTTAAATGGACAAATATTTGATAGAGTCAGTCATCTATCCAATAGTGTTTAGTTACTACCCCAAGTGAGACATGGGCTTTTTGGGGGTAGTTTCCTCATGAAAAATGCATATATTTTGGTCTCTATCAAAAACAATAACATATGTCTTATATTTCATTTTTGTGATGGAGGAGATTGGTTGTAGTCACCATTGGCATGTAAATTTAGGGCTACATGTACTTTTTACCATTAATATTCTCTTATTACTTTCTTAAAAAGGTATGGTTAAATATTTGGTTAAATTTTTTTTTCGACTAGAGTATAGGATTAATCTTCGATCTATGATAGATTTGGTATGTTCAGAGCCTTTTTCAGATTTACCTTTTTCTACTAAGGATGGACTATGGTATATTATAGCTTTTATTTTTATACTCTAAGAAAAAAAGTTTACAAAAATTGTCAATTTTGTAAAAGATATGGATTCCTTTTGTTTAAATAATGAAGAAGATATGGTGGAGAAAAATATGTTCCTTCCTAATTTTTTGAGTCTTTGGGATCCTATTCTAGAGTTTTATATTTGGAGGGCATCAATGTTATTAATTGAGTGTCACCTGTCAAGTTTCTCCTTTGTGGTTTTGATCATGTGATGTTCCTTGTTATGTTATGGTTTTGTATGTAGAGGTACTGGGTTACAAAATCATTTTCTAGGTGTGGTATTATGAGGGGTAAAGGGGAAAGTGAAGTAAAAAGGTTGATTTTAGGTAAATGTGTCTTCCAAGGTAGAGAGTTGGCTCAACCTTATATGCAGTTGACGTCTCTAAAAAAATATGTTCTAGATTATGAGACTTTGTGCATCAATTAGGATGATTCTCAGGTGGTAGTTTTGGAATAATCTATTTTTGCATGTTTTCTTGTTAGAAATTAAATAAAATATCTATGTTAAATTTTGGTGTGTTCACCAATGATATTTTTTGATTACTCATACTATTAATATAATACTTATGGTTCTTTTGGTCAATTTGGTTTTTTTGTCTTATGTCTTCTAGATTTATATCCCTAATCTAGACCTACTATTTAATGATTTAATTTTTATAGGTAGGGGTCCTAATAACCCTGAGAACCATCGAAAAAAGAAAAATAAATCTATATGATGTGGTGTAAACTATTTCACTTAAATCTTATAATATTTCTCCCATAATTGCAACAAATCATCTAACAAATAACATTTTAATCCATATTTTGAGGAGCCCAAATTAAGCTTCTCCATTATCAAGAAATCTAAAAAACTAATTGAATGTCTAAGTTACACAATTGATAACCATTTCATGTTTCACTTTTATGACCAATCATGATCACCCAATGATGTCCAATCATCATGATATGAATAAGTAAAGTTATTTCCTCTATAGTAGATTATCAACTCATGTAATGGTTACACATCCTCTACCTTTAATGAGTCCACTTATGTTTCATGTAATCTAATAGATTATCTTTATATTTTGATATTTATAAAATTTATTACATGGAAAAATACTAACTTGATAGATAAAGTGGGAGGAAGAATGGGTTACATGATTATAGGAATAATTAATTGTGTGTGTGTGTGTGTGTGTGTGTGTGTGTGGGTGGGAATGTTTACACATTCACACACACATATACATATATGTTTATGCATACTTCTATACATACATACAAACATACAAACATACATACATACATACATACATACGTAATTACATACATACATAGAAAAATGTAAATTCAATATGTCTTTATTTAGATAAAAGAAAACACATATAGTATATTAATATCATCTAAAAAAAGTTTAATTTGTATTTAAGGGAAACTGGAAGTGTATGTTACCTCCTTATCCAAAAAAGTGGGAAATAGTTATTCTGGTATATTGTAATGTTGTTTAATTCTACTTTTTGTTGGTTTTCTATGATTCTAAACATATTTTTTCAAAAAAAAATTGATAAAATTATTGAATATGAATATGTCCATAATTATGGCAATAATTTTAATTATTGTTTTATTTTTAGTATTTTATTACAAATAAATATGGGTTAGGGTATAGTGTTTGAGGATGTCCTTCATTAGACTCCCACTATAATTGAATGAAGTAGGATGAGAGTAATGAATGTGATGAGAAGAAAGTTTTTTTTTTATAGGTAAAGTTCATGATTTTTATAGTGGTCCTACCCTTTTACAATGGAGATAAAGATAGAAAAAAATAAACCTAACAAGATTCCTCTACTATCAAGTAAAAGACTAATTTGCGGAGAAAGTCAGAAAGATATATTAATTAAAAAATAATTTTATAGAAGGGTGGATAAGTATCTTCAAATGTATATAATTTTAACATTAAGGTAATGTACATAGATAAGGAAGAAAAAAAGAGATTAATAGATAATTAATCAAGCATTATATTATTATGGAGGCCATCAAACACTTGAAATAAGTGGTTTAGAAAATAAATATTTTTGAATATCATAGAGAAGAGAATGATATAATATAAATAGGGAAGAGGAAAAAATTTTATTGATGTAAAGATACTTTCTTATATATGATAGAATGTCTTCTGGAAGGAGTGTTTTCTAGTGTTAAAATGTAAAAATATGAGTAACATGTTTGAGAGATATGTTTGACGGAGGATGTAAACGAAATTTAAGACACAAATGAAGTGGATGTAGTCCCAATGTTTCAAAAATATGTGTGAGAGATGGGGAAATCTCTTGAAAAATAAGATAGATCCTTAGATGATTACATGTAGGGAGGTAAATTTTGAGATTATTTTGATTTTTATGTTGTAGGCTAGATATTTATCTCATAGGGCATAAAAATTGACGTAACTATTTTGGGAATTAATATAAAACCCTAAGTAGATAAAATAGATGAGTATGTAAATTAGGGAATAGAATACGATAGTATCAACAATAAATAATTTGTGTAATAATTAATTTGTCTTCTTAGAATATAAAAAATGAATTGAAAAAGGTGTACTTAGATAGAAAATATCACTGAAATAGATAAGTCATAGGATACAAAGTGATGCATAAGTAGGGAAGATCATTGTCAGTACATAACATGTGTCAAAACCTCTTCAAATAGTAGTGTGACCTTATTTGTTGATAACACACTATGCTATTGAAATTCTATGCATGCTTATTGACAATGAAAATATGAAGCAATGAAATTTGGGGAATACCTTAAATATTTTATGGGAATTATATACCTACATGACTAAGAATTGGATCATCATTTGTACTATGGTTTGACTTATTTTACCATGGAAACCTAAGATTCCATACTTTCTAGGATTTTGATGAACACAAGTGTAATAAGATTGGTGTTAATAGGATAGGTTGAATGTGACCTCAACACCCCATGTATTTGGAATTGCATACATACCAATACATTGAAAGGGTATCAAGAGTGATGTAGTTCTCCCAATCTAAGTGTTGGTGTAAGTGAGAGTGATGATAGTATGATTGAGTATGAATGCCAATTTGAATGCTTTGAGTGTGACTCTAAACTAAAAATAACTAAGATTTGGGCTATTATAGATGGATGTATTCATAAATAAGGGTAAATATATATTAATAACCTTAATTTTAATAGCTATTTTTGAGCTTGATCATAATAATTCAAATCTAAGGGATAAATTAATAGATTGGTTTTTATATAGTTTTATGATGTTATAAAAGACATGAAATGAGTCTAGGCTAACCCTAGAATGCTTCAAGGAGTGTAAATATATCCATTGGGGGTAAAGGAATCTAAGCATCAATAATAATACCTCTTTTGGTAGTAGCAGACTATGTTATAGACCAAAAGGGATGTGTTATTGTCGAAGTGGATATCAGGTTTGAAAATTGGTTGAGGATGCCTAAGTGATGGCTTAATACAACTTTTGGTATATCTAGGCATCATTTAGACTAAAAAAATGAAAAGAGGATTGAAGATAGGTATATGTCTAAGTTAAATATAGGGTGGTATCAAGTGAAACTCTTTGCATTAAATGAGATTTTAGATGGCTACATTTACCCCACATTTATTTTATAAATGTAGTAAATTGAAATGACTAGGATAATGGAAAGAGAAACGTATTTGGAATAACCTAAGAGGTAAAGCCCATGAATCTGGGTTTGAGTCTATGAAGTATGATCCATTTCCTATCCTTCATAGGAAACTTATATGAATTACTACTTAATAAATTTCAAAGTCTAAGATAATAATGGGTAGATATATTTGAGACAGATGAAAAAAATGAATACACCTTACTAGGTGCATGAACCAATGCAAAAATTGAGTGATGTCCTATGTGCACATGTAGATGGTGATAAAATAGTGAATAACTTAGACTTGATTTATGCATTATGTATTCTCATGTGTGAGCATCTCAAGAACTCAAGTTGGCCTTGACTCCATCGTTGCTCACCCTTAGATGGTGACTAATAAACTATGAATAAGTTGGATTGTACTGATCACTTGTCCAACCCTCTCATGTAGGTGGGTCAAGAACTTAAGTAGGATATGACTAAATTATTACCTACACATGTAATAGATGAATCTAAATCTAAAATTGTGTGATATAAATGAAATAGTGTAATATGGCTATGGGCAACATGGAAACTCTAAAGCATAAAATGACTCATGGGCCACTTAATAACTTGAAAATATAAACTAGATCTACGTCACTAATGAATTCTAACCATTGCAGATGAAATAAAGCATCAAAAAATTTCAAAACGTGTACATATGCTATATGAAGTATACATGTGAAAAATTATATGGATTTGTCATTCCATCTAAAAGAACTGGTTCAAAACTAAGCTTATGGAAAAAATCTACCATACACGTGCCCCTGATTATGATATTTATGCATATGGATTATGGTATGTGTTATAGTAATATGTGTCTGTGCTTATATTAAATTAAAATGGGAGTGATCATGCCACACATGATGCTCATAATCTAGGTAAACCTATGTAACTTTGTATAAAAATTTAGTATATACTAAGTATATATATTAATCTATGACTAAGACTATGTAAATATAAACTATACCTACTATACATTTATGAAAATTCTATAAATTTATATTTTTTAGGATACAAAAAAATAGTGCAATAGGTGGAATATAACACACTACACTCCTAGTAGTGTATTGTGCTATTATCCAAATGTGTTATTCTTGAGAAAAATGGAGATTAGTATGTTTATGAATATATGTCAGTTTATTTTTTGGAGTCACAACTCTATAATATATGTCTAACTAATTAGAACTATGTTTCTGGGTGAACTAGGATGGCTCGATCTCGATGAAAAACCCTTGTGAATGTCTCCTATTTTGAGGGGAGTTTTTGAACCTATATAATAATTATCCTCAAAATAAAATCTATGCATCATGCGTGTTAGGATGATAATATATTATATCTGCATGATAAACCAATTTAATGTGATACATGACATGAGACTATAAAAGAATCTGAGCATAAGTTAGCAATGTATGATGTATGTTAGATATATACTTTAAAAGGTTGTCAAGATTGATATAAGAAAGTAAGCATTTATATGAAAAAAACTTGTATATAATTTGAGTAAAACACTAGGGGGATGGGGCATGATGTCCATCAAGGCACCTAAAAAGGAATAGGATATGCATGAGGTCCCTCATAACCTCATAAATTAGATACAAAAGAAACAAGCAAGAGACAAGTGTCATGTCCATGGCACATACGTGAAAGCATAAATAAAAACACACTAAAAATGCAATGTAGCCCAACTGAACACAATACAAGGGACATGAAAACATGTCACTAAGCCTTAGAAAAGGAAAGCATAGAAGGACATGTTCAAAGGTTCATATTTTTAAAATAGCATGTAAGTTTGGATTAGATACACATTTAAGGACATGTTCAAATGCCCACATGAATCACACATAAGGATATGGGCATATGTCCAAATCATACACACAATGAAAGGAATTAGCTTATAACCATATAAAAATGGCATATTCAAATTCCCTTGAGTACATGTATAAGAAAAGGGACATAATCAAATCTATACTAGTAAATCTAGAAAAAATATGCATAATAATGTGGTACTAATCTTTATATTAGAAAAGATGTACATAATCTAAGTGTGAAGTAGTAGTAGTCAAAAAATGATTAGTGTAGTGTAGGATTATCAATATCAAGATATAAACAATGTTAAATCTATAATATGGAGTATCTAAAGGTATAACCTAGTAAATTTAAGGATGTGTGTATGATGCCCCCAATGGGTTGATATGTCAATGTTGAGTCTATGTATATGTGTATGTGCCCACAATGGATGAGTAATATAAAATATTGATCTAGGTGGAGGATCAAAGTCCTATAATAATATATGAACATTTAAAGGGAACAAGTGAATCATGTATGTATAATAAAACTAACTACACTAACATAGATAGAATATATAGTACCTAGAAAATATAAGGAATGTAAACATGGAAATACATAAAATATAAATTTTTGTATTTCTTGAGTAAATATTTGAATATTTTTGTATTTTTTAATATATTATATTACTATTTTTGTTTTATGAGTATAATATATGTACAATAAACATGAAAATAAAACTATGTACATGGACCAATTTAAAAGAAACTATGTACTAGTAATATGAGAACATACTAACAAATGAGTCTTGCAAGAGACTTACTATCAAGGTGACCTATATAAAGTAAAGAGAGAGTGGTTATATATGGTGTGAGAGAGAATATATAACATATTAAAACTAGTTGTAATTAGCAATATATAGTTGAATATGATGGCAAAGTGTGGCTATGAATCTGTGGAAATGATTGAATTGGCATACAAACTATGGGGCTCTTTGGGACTCATCTAGTGGAAGAAGCTATAATTTATGTGGATAACATATTCAAAGTGTTTTTGGGACTAAATAAAATTGATCTGGTTGGAGATGCATTATATAAATGCTCTATAGAATCCATAACATGTCTCTGATGTAGGGGTCTCTCTAATAAAGGTATATGGGAGAGAGTTTGTGTATGTGGTAATGTTATAAAAGTAAACCTCACCTTCACTTTTGGCATAGATGATATCTAATGTGTGTTAATGGATGAAACTATTATTGGTGACTAATGTGTATCTAGCTATGGAGGGTTAAAGGATAATCATATGGAAGGCCCTCAATAGTAACAACTTGGCTAGAATGTATATACTCTATACATTTGTGTATAGTGGAGGGGATGGTGTTGGAATCAAAACCATTGAGATGGAGGGGGAGGTGAATTTATGTTCAAACATTTCATTCAATTCATTCATCACTCTTTAACCATTGAAACTATCATAGAGATATAGAAATGCTTAGAAAGACAATCACATAAGCATGAATCAAGTTATCAATATATGAACAATATAGCTATGTGTGAAAAACTCATGGGGGATAAAACCCACTATCACACCACTTAGAATAATGTCCTCTAATCAGTGAAAAAATATTTAATGAGACATCAAACCCACAAGTAGCACCAACCCCTCACTATTCAAGAACCAACCAAACTAGTCCTTTAGCAAGATCGAAATTGTAAGGAGGATCCAAACTCCTAAGTAACTTGGAACCAACCTAGCCACTTCAAGGATGCTTATGAAATTTCTAACTTGGAAGGCATCTCTAAATCCCTTCTTGACTAAGCACCAACACAACCAAGATAATCTCGATCACTTCAAGACACCTTGTTGCTCTCTCAATTAATGATGACCCCTTCTTCATATTTTACTCTTTTCAATCCTAAAAATAAATCATTATGATACACCTAGAATACTCCTCTTATGTATCTTTATGGTCTCTCAATATCCATCAACTCATTCAGCTCTCCTTAGTCTCCTACACCTCTCAAATAACCTTCTAAAATGACTCTCTCAACATGCCTTTTATATGCTCATTAGGTCCATTGACGTACTAATGCTCCTCCAAGATCACTTTTATTCACTTATGTCCACATGTGTCTAACTAGCACAAATAGGGAAATTAGGACTTAATTTTATATCAAAAACATGTTCTCACCCATATTTTTTGGCCATAATGCACATGGATCATACTTTTATTAGGTAAGAAAACACGTTAATCAATTGAGACAATCACTCCATAGATCAGTCATATCCCTTAAGGGCTAAAACCTACATAGGCCTAAAAGATAACTAATGTAGTTAGGTCTATCTTAAGCACACATTACACTTATGACCCCTTAGACCATCTTGAGTCTATTATAATGAATGAAAAAATTATAATACAACTATAATATAACATCTATAACACACACATATATCCACACCACCTGTAAGTGCAAGTCATTCTTTGAACCACTCTATTAGGCCTAGTTGCCATTAGCAATTTATACATATGAAATGTCTATCTCATAAAACATAAGCATATAGTCAAATTTTACAAGTAAACAAATGAAAACAAATATTAATATATCTTTCATGACCTAAAAAAATATCACTATGTTCATTACACATCACCAAACAAGCCTAAAGGCCTCAAACCCACTCTTACAACATGATCACTCAGAATTATCAAACATTACCAAAATATAGTCAAGAATATTTGATGACCAACATCTGCATATACACTTATTAGGAAGACAAACAAATTAATATGGACATCATATACCTATAGTAAAAATTCATATGGATAGATCATATATTCTAGTGTCAGATATTGGTCTTATAGACCCATTTTCTAGCTCTCTCTTACACAGTGATCACATAACTAGATAAGAAAATTTGGATTCCATATTACAAATATTAAAAATGTCTTTCCAACTTCCATAAAACATAAATAGTTAACTTAAGTCTCACATAAAAATTTCATAATCATTGTATTCACCAAATCCTTTCATTGAAATTTAAACACTTCACTTCATGTAGCACACATAGAATAGTCTTTCTGGCTCAAGACACAGTGATGGTGAACATGAATTATAATACCTATAGGGACAATTAATTAAACACAGTAAAATTTTATGATATTTATACATCCTTATATCATTGTCAAATACAAATTTATAGAGGTTTAATGTCATATATGGAACAAAATGATCAAACTTGAAACATATACCTTCACTGTCCTAACTCGTACAAACAAGTCACTTTGAGAAAAAATTATTTGTTACATGTACGCATATTAAAAATTTATAAAAAAATGTAACATGATGTATATATATTTGGAAAATACCCAAATAAATTAGGACCATTCCTAGTCCTCTACAACCAATCCCTAAGCATTTTGTCACTCTAACTATTTTTTCTCATTTTTTTAGTTAATTTTATCACCTAAGCTGACCTATCACTAAAATTAGGACCATTCCTAGTCCTCTACAACCAATCCCTAAACATTTTGTCACTCTAACTATTTTTTCTCATTATTTTCACTCTTTGCTAGTTTTAGAGATAGGTTAGCTTAGGTGATAAAATTAAATAAAACAAATGATACAAAATATATAGAAAACATCATGTAAATTAAGAAAAAGTATTGACCTTAAACCTTCATCCACTTTGCTGCACTGACCTAGTCAACCTAGCCTGTAACATCAAATTTTGTAGATTCAAACATATTTAGGTAGGTTCTACTTACTGCCCTGACAAACCACTACCACCTAAAAATGTAAAGAGAAGTTTTATACATTATATAAAAATAAATCATGCCTTAAAAATACATTATGGGCCATTTATATAAATACCTCTTCAATTGGGTCATTGTGAGTGTTTTGTGAGGGGTTTTAACCATTTACCATTCTTAATGAATGTTCATACAACTCTATCCATAAAACAACTTCATAATGTTTTTAAAACCTTATTATGACCATTTTTAATCTTAAAAAAAAGTTTCATATTCCCATGAAACTTTCACTTGTGCCAATGAGCATCGAATGTTCCTTTTTGGGCTCTCATTTCTTCACTTTACATACATATGAGACCTCAAAACATGATTTATTTCTTTCACCTTCAGTCCATGACCTTAGAATTATTAAATACACTCAAAACACAATGTCAAACATAAATCCATCCTTGCATATTCTATATAACCTTGAAAACTCATTTTGACTCTTCATTAGGCCACACTAGGTCTTTTATGCATACTAAGCCTAAAATTGCCAATAATACTTGGATCTTGGAAACACTTGGAAACCTCTTGAATTATTCCTAAAAAATCATAATTATGTCATATACGTTAATACCTTGCTTAAAAACTATCAAAAATTTTCTAAGAATCTTATAAGCCACCAATCCTCATCATGAAGTCTCATCAAACTCTAAGGTTTTAAGACAAGGTCTATGCCTAGATCTCCAATGAAGAACATACATCATAGCTCATTCTTAGAGTCATGTAACTAAATCATTACCTCTTTCCAATGATATGAAACTTCAATAAACACCTTCAAGATCATAAAAATCTATATCATCATCATCATCATCATCATCATCATCATCATCATCATCATGAATACTTATCATATCTCTTCGCAAGAGAACCTTCTGGGACATAAATTAAATTTTAATATCTTTTCCATCAATGACAACCTTAATGCCATAAACACACCAATAGGAACATACCTCAACATATGGATTGAAGCTGTTGTATATAAGTCGTACCCAATATCATATCAAATGTTTTTGCACTAGGTAAAATTATGAATCTAGTGGCTACATTTTTAATACCAACTTTTAATTGATGTGTGATATGTTATATTAAAATAAATTGTGATTAATTCACCATAGCATGTTATTTTTAGCTTATTATAATATAGTTTAACTGAAAACTATTCTTGGTTTATTTATTATTCCTATTTTATATGAGGTTTTTCATTATATTCTAGGATATATAATACCCTATGTAATAATTCATTATTTATTTTAATAAATGATCATTCATGCTTTACATTTGTTTTCAAACCATGATTTTATTTTAGATGAAAATAATAGAAAGTGAAACCTTGGGGCACCATCATATTAAAAACGAAAGAAATAATTGAAAAGCCCATGCTCTCATTCTAAAATATATCTTCACCAGATCCTCTCCCACATCTATTACATATATTTTCACTTTTTATTATTATTATGTTCCAAATATAAATCATTCACTCACTCTATTTCTCTTGTTTGAATATTTTTTTTGCAAATTTTTAATCCTTTCTGATGATTTTTAGCCATAAAATTATAAAACCTAAATCTGATGGTAAAAGAGTATATCTAGCTAAGTTAGATATAATATCAAATTTTAAAAATCTAAACTAGACTAATATTTATATCTCTTTTAAATCTAATCTTACAAAATATTTAGTCTTACAAACTCCTACACCTATATAGGTTTTGGCTGGTATAGGGTCTACAAATCAAATATTTGAAAACTGAGACTAGGACATGGTATACGAATCTTCTAAATTTCATCCCGTACCAATTTTTATCTTTTATGATCAAGTTTTACTTTTTTTTAAGCTCTTAAAAATAAAAATTTCATTTTCTCTAGTCACTCTACACAACCATATAGTTTTACCTATTTGGAGGCTGTATATTTTTTAATTTTAAAATATGATGATTGGAAGAGATTATAGATTATTTAAGCTTTCATGTGAATTTTTAATGTAAAAATTGTCATGAGTCTATATATTCCTCTGGGATCTTTTCTTATTATCCCATTCTAGGTATGGTTTGAAGATTTTTATGTGTTTACACACAAGTTTTATCCTTTTATAGACTTAAAATAACTCTTAGTAGGATTAGTAGAGAATATTTTTGATAAAGAGTAGATGGGAAGTTTAATTACCAAAAAAGAATTTTTTGGAAGAATATTTATTTTCACCAAAACACAAAATTTATCAATTCTACTATAAATAATTAAAACTAACTAAATTTATCTACAAATGTGACATTTTTTGTCAAAAGAGGCCAAAAAGCCTAGATTTTTTTAATCAAGGGATATTAATATACACAATAGTTTTTTTTTTTTTTAATTGTAATATTTTTTTGGTAAATAATTATAATATTTTATATTTATAATCAAATACAATAAAAAAGATAAAACAACACATTTATGCACAATCACATTGTTTGGTCACAATTATGCCTCTAACACACATTTATGTATAAAGATAACAGACTTAAGTTACAACATACATAACTTAACATTAATATATGAATCAGGTATGGGCATCATCAATCTAAACCATTATAGCTAAATAATGTAAAACATTAATTGAGATATCACTCCATTTTACCTATTTGACTCAATTGAAAGGCGTAAATCCTTATAGGTGGAAATTCTAAGTATATAGGGAATTTAGACCCACATATGTGAAATTTCATATAATAAAGTTATAATTATTGGTCTAACCTATTTCAATACTATATAAGTACCATGTATCATTCTCATTCACATACATTTATGCTTCTTTCATGTACCATCAAGTATATGGAAATGGTGAACTTCTTCCACATACTAATGGGTATAAAAGGAGGTCATATACAAATAAACGATTGGTATATCAGACTAATTTTATATATAAATGGATACCTTGATAACTAGAGTGATAATAAATCCATCACCTTTATTCATATTATACATAATGTCCATAAATGGCCCAAAATTATTTGTGGTAGACTAACAGCTTCTACATGGTGACAAATATGTCACTTGGAAAATAATAGTCTGGACACATATGGAATTTGAAGACCTTTGGCCTATTTTAAATGGCACATTCACCTAATATACCACTAAAATTTATTATTAATGTAAGTTTGATAAATCTAACCAAAAGGAAAAGTGATAATAGTATTCAAGGTATCAGATCAAGTACAACCCCATATTTGGGAGGCCACAACAAATAAAGATGCTTGAGATAGATCCAAATAGTATATGACGTGAATATTTAAGGAACCATGATTCATTTTTAGAGTCAACTTCAACGACCCAAATTTAAATCTTTAGATAAAGTAGAATCTCTTCTATGATGTGTTACAAACCTTAAGGCTTGGCTCCAAGCATTAGGAGAGATAATGTCAGATGTATCTCTTTTACCTATTTTCTTGAGATCACTATCACCCTCCTATAAGATATCCATGACTACTTTGAAAATCAAATAACATAGCCCATATTTTTTTAATATGGTAGACATGTTACAATAGGAAGAGCCTATTCATATAGAAGAAGATAATTAGAAGAACATGTTCTTACCTCTAATCAAAATAAAGGTAAAAAATAAAATCAAGTCTTGTAAACCAAACCAAGATCATCACCAGAATGCATAGGGTAATAAAAAATAGTAATATTTTATTATATATGGAAGGAAATGCCATCACCTTAAGGATTATTTACATAATTTATTTACCCATGGATTTTCAAGCAAAAAAAATATAATAACCAATAATAATCTCATCAACATAAAGGACAAGAATAGCAGAAATGTCATCAAAAAAATAAATCCACTCAGTAAGGCAAAAATTATAAAGAGGAAGAACTAAATTAAAATGTGTATGTCCTATATACTACACACTCTCATGAAGAATCAACATCATAAATTTATATGAGTATGTCTACTCAGATGCCATTCAACACATGACTGATTTACAAGATTGGTTTTATAGAATGAACGCGACTTCTCCTAAATATCATGTGTCTTTGGGTGATGATTACTATTACCATGTTCAAGGTATTGGTAACACATATTTATCACTTGGATGGAATGCTTTTAAAATATCAAACATTCTATAATATCTAAGAATTAAAAAAAAATCTATCAATCAATTAGTTATATAACCACAACCTCAAGGTTGAGTTTGATTACAAAGGTGGAAGAATGGTGTGTTTATCATAGATAAGTTAGAACTATTGAATTTATTTATATGAGACTCAAGAGTTGGTAAAATATTCAAACCTTACTTTGTTACACAAAAAAACAAGCATTTATGCTAAAAGATGTAGTCTTAAGACAATTGTGGCACAAAAGACTTGGTCACACTAGTTTTGGATATTTTGACACACTCCATAATTATAACATGTTAAGAGGATTCCCATCTCTCAAAAATGGTATAGACAAATGTCAATAATTTTTTATTGATCATAGCACATATAGCTCCATTTCATAAAAGTACATATCACACCCATGGAAATCATGTTTTAGTGCATATTGATCTGTGGAGATTGATGTCACCTATCTATGTTAGGTTTAAGTACTTCATTTTATTTATTGACTATTTTTATATAAAAATGTTAGTATAATGTATAAATATAAATATCCAAGCCTTTGAAACTTTAAAATAGTTTAAAATTGATCTTGAAGATGAGACTGGTCAAAACATTAAAACCCTCCACTCAAATCAATGTGGGGATTCACCAGTAACAAGTTTAGAGAATTTTTTCAAGACAACAACATTCATCATCAAATGTAACATCCATTTACACTACAAAAAAAATGTTATTTCTAAACAAATGAATCATATTATCATGGGAATAGTGAGATGTATGCTACATGATTCTCATTTTATAAAAGAAGTTTTGGTAGAAGTAATCAAATATACAGTCTATCTTCTCAATATAGTTCTAAATTTATCTCTTGATGGAGTAACACCATGTGAAGCATCTAAAACACAAACCATCTGAAATATAGATTCAAGTATTTGCATCCAAGGAAAGTAGACATATTCCTAAAATGGAAAGGACTAGAGTTGACATAAATGAAGAAGAGTATGTCTTCTTGGAGTATAGTTTATAAACACTTACCTATATATTAATGGATACAAATACTAAGAAAATATACACAAGCAAGGATTTTAAATTTTTTAACAAGACAAAAGATGAAACTCTTTATATAGGCTTGCATGATATGCTAATCAATCCCATAGAGAATTTAGAAGATGGTAATCAACTAAATGAAGACAATAGTGATGATGGTAATACTAGTTCGACTCCAACACCCACATGTACCATTAAACATATGCTTAAATGGTATACAAGTACATTAATCAACACTAAACTAGATAAAGATCTAGACACATCAATTACTAGACCAAGGACTGACATCATGACTTGAAATTAGGTCAATAAGGCCCTAATGAGAATGATTGTAGGATTAGAAGATCCTTCTATAATTTATGAAACCTTAGAGTCTAAACCTTGGAAGGATTCCATGTATGAAAAAATTCAATCATTAATGAAACATGAAACATGGTAGATTGAAGATATTCCAATATGGAAGAATCTAATTAGCTATAAATATATCTTCAAAACTAAATACAAACCAAATTAAAGTATTAAAAAACATAAGGATGGACTCGTAGTAAAGGAATATGCATAAAAGGAATCCATAGATTATGACGAGAAATTTGATCATATGGCCACTATTAGGATAATAAGAGTAATATCTACTTTGGATGAGAAATTTGGATGGAAGATCCATAAAATGGATGTTAAAAGTGACTTTATTAATTAATAGCTACAAGAATAACTTTACATGACTCAACCAAAAGGTTTTATCACTCCTTGTAGTGAAGAAAAAGTATATAAACTCATCAAATCTTTTTATGTTCTCAAATAGGATCCCCAAGCCTAGCACATAAACATCGATTAGCATCTCATACATCATTGATTCTAGAGGAGTCCATATCATCAAAATATCTACCTCAAATAGAAAGGAAGAGAGATTATTATTTTTGTAGTATATTTCAATGATCTACTCATCATTGGCATTTTAGTAAAGATGATTAATGTAACTAAGAAAGGTCTTAACCAATCATTTGACATGATAGATCTCAATATTATACACTATTATCTTTGATTAAAAGCATGGAAAAAGTAATAACACATATTTGTGTCCCAAATGAAATATGTTGAGATAATGCTTGAGAAATTTAGGACGATGGCTACACCTATGTAGACAAGTCTTTAGTTGTTTTAGATAGATCCATCACTACAAGTAAATACAACTCTCTATTGATAGTTGATTACGAGTCTTATCTAATTAACATATATTAATCAAGACATGTAATATGTAGTTGGATATCTTTTATAGTTCATGCAGAAACCAAAGATATCTCAATAGAAAGTAGTAAAGCAAATAATGAGATATATCAAGGGTATAATGGACTTTAGCTTAGAATATAAGAATAATGATAATTTATTATTGATAGGATATTCAAACTCAAATCATGTAGAAAATATTTTTTATAAAAAATGTACTTCAAAATATGTGTTCTTAGTGGGATATAGTCCTATATCTTATGAAATTAAGAAATAAAACTTTGCTTCTTGATCTTCCATTAAATAAAAATATCATGTTATAGGAATATCTATTTGTTAAGTGATATGGTTGCATCGCATACTGAAAGGAGTGGGAGTAACATAGAAAACACCTATCATCATGTATTTTTATAATGACAGTGTTCTAAACCTTGTTCAAAATCCACAATTTCATGAATGCATAAAACACATTGAGGTGCAAGTCCAGTTCATATGTGAACATGTACAACACAAAATGTATCTCCAATATTCGTAATAGAATAACTTGGAGATGTCTTCACCAAGTCACTTGCACATGAAAAACTTGAGGTTTATATAGAATATATCTCCTATTCATTTCAAGATATGCTGATTTAAAGGGAAGAATATATATTAAAATAAATAGTGATTAATTCAACAAAACATATTATTATTAGTTTTTTATAATAGTGTTTTATCTGAAGACTATTATGGGTTTATTTTTTATTCTTCCTTCCTATATTATATGAGGTAGTTCATTATATTATTGGATATATAATAGCCTATATAATACTTCATTCTTTAGTTGAATATATGATTATTCATGCTCTCCATAATCTCCCCAATTGAGATATGGACATGACCATTGAATCCATAGATACTTGTATCTATAAGAGAAATATGTTGATATATATAACCCAGGTGATGTAGAAGTGTAACAATACACATATTAATGTTTGAAGTATTTTCAACCATGACACTCTAAGTCTGATGATGATCAATGTAAAATCATACAAAGAATGCATTTAAATATGAGTCATCATCAACGATCTCCTATTTTGAAAAAGTAATAAGATGCATAGATAAAAGTCTATTATAAAACACACCAATGATATTATGTACAAGGGGTGTGCCCATTGTATAAGTATTATAGTATACGTGTGGAGGAAGCACCTGATAATAATAATGAACACCTTAAATTTTTACTATCTCATTAGCCTTATGTTTTGGAAATAGATCAAAAAATATTTTCATTTCTTTCCCTTTAATTGGTTGTGCTTTAGGTGTTTCTATAGGAGCTCTCACATCAATTTTATCAACATATATCAAATCATAAGTTTTATGCCATAAACTAATGAATTTGTTCATAATATATTGAGGGGCCTATGGTAATCAATAAATGAATTTGAACCATAGTTATTTGGAATAGGCCTAGTCATATCAACCTCATTGATTGGAGTGAGAGATATGACATTGCATTCTAATATTTATTGGAGAATATGAGATGGTAATTTAGGAATACTTATAAAATCTCTCCTTGGAAGAGATGTTAAAACCATACAAGGAAATAGATCTGAGGCTGTGTTAACTAATTTTTTGTTGATTCTTGTTTTCATTGGGCCTCGCCTTATATGGGAGATTATTTGAACTCTTATTAGTGCAATATGATTCAGCTATGTATTTTAACTTGCCCATGGAGTTATGTTTGACTTCTTATCCCTTCACTATATGGCATAAATATATAAATGATGAGAGCATTTTGAATAATATAGATTCATGTAATGATTGTAATAAACTTTGACTAGATATATCATGTAGTTCTATATCTACCATGGGGCTAGTCATATTTATTAATGATATTTTATATTGCAGTTCATATTCATATATTGACTCACTAATTTTTTTTTATTGAGTAATTTGAGTATAGGAAACTTTATCATTGATGTTGATGAAAAACTATGATAAAAACATATGTGTGAGCGAATTAAATGTTGTAATGGACTCATTAGGGAGATCATAGAACCATTTTAATGCATTATTCTTTAAAATATGAGGAAATAACTTAGTTAGGAACTAATCATTAGACACCACGTCCAAATGTGATACATAAAAAGTAAATGGATGATTCTTTGGATCACTCTTACCATCATAAAGAGTAAGCTTGGGTACCATGAATCTGAATGACAAAATATTTGTTACATATGTTTTGCCAATGGTGTATGTAGGAGAACATGATAGTCAAAGGCATGAGATGGTATAGTGTCACCATGTTTAAGTTATAACACTTTAGCCTATAGAGAATGGATCTCCTATAGGGATTATACATATGGAGAGGAGGGATGTGTTTTATCCATAGAAGGAGTTTCCATTAGTGAGAGTTGGCTAGTTATATGAAATTGTTTTAGAGTTTAAAATGCCCCAATAATAGGTGTAATGATATGAACATCTATGGGGTTAGAGGATTGACCCACAATGTACTTAAAGTGATCTTCTTGAACAAAATAAATAAGATCATGTTCCGTATATGAATGCTAAAAAATTAAATTTTGTAACTATCTCTTATTAGTCTCATCAAATTAGTTATTGAATTCTACTATTGGAGGTTTCAAAAAGATAGAAAATAAAAAGTTGTATATATTAAAACTTAAAAAAAACTAAATGCATGATACATTGTCGAAGTAAAATAATGATTTTGATATGAGGATTTGAAATTATTTATGGAGCATAGAAAATAAAAGGATACAAACCCTAGGAGCATCTAAAGTTTGGGTTTTTGTACTATTCAAAGTAAGTCGGGTTCACGAAATGATTTAACTCTTTTAGGAATTAATTCAAAATCTTAAATAGACAAAAAAAGATGAGTATGTAAAAACGGCAGTAAAATGCTATGATATCAACATCTATTAATTTATGTAATAATTGATTTCTTTGCTTAGACTATAAATAATAATGAATTCAAAAAGGTGTATTTAGCTAGACAATATGACTGAAATAAATAAGTGATAGGCTAGAAAGTGATGTAAAAATAGGGCAGAGTGTCATTGGCATAAAATAGGTGTCAAAAATCTTTTCAGACAATAGTGTGGCCATATTTTCCAATAGTGCATTGTGTTTTTGAACTTATATTTAATGTTATTGACCCTATGGATATGCAACAATGAAATTTTGGGTAGAAATTTACTCTATTCTTAAAATTCTTTACATACATGACTTAGACTTAGGTCATCGTATATACTACATTTTGAATAATTTCACTATAGAATCCTAAGCCTTGATACTTATTAGGGCTTTGATGAACATAAGTGTAAGAATATTGGCATTAATAGGATAGTTTAGTTAGGACTCCAATATCCCTTGTACAATGAGTGTTGCGTACATACCAATACTTCAAAATGGGATGAAGCCTGATGTAGTTATCCCAATCTATGTACTGGTGCAAGTGAGAGTGGTGTTGGTATGCTTGAGTATGAATGCTAATTTAAATGGTTTGACTGTCTTAAAAATGGAAATTTGATCAAAACTGAGGTTTGCACTAGATATAGATAGATGTATGTATGAATAAGGGTAAATAGGGATTAATAACCTTAATTTTTATAATTGTTTCTAAAAATTATCATGAGAATTACCATATAAGTGATAAATGAATGATAGTGGTATTTAGATAATGTTATGATGCTACGTGAGACAAGAAATGAGTCTATGTTGACCCTAAGATGTTATAGGGAGTATAAATATATCCATTAGGTGAAAATTAAGTTAAGGGTCAATAGCATTGTCCCTTTTGCTAATAGCATACTATGCAATAGACCAAAGGGGGCACACTTTTGTCTAGGTGACTAACACGTGAAAAATGATCAATGATGTCTCAATATAGCTTTTGTTATATTTTAGCTTGGGTTAGATATGTATAAAAGTTGGAAAAGGATCAAAAGCGGTTCTAATACAGATCTAAGGTTAAACAAATAATAGAGTGGTCTAAGGTGATACACATTGCATTAAATGATATTTTAGATGACTACACAAGTGGAAATGAATGTGTCGAAGAAGAGTAAAAATCCAATTCTAAGTTGTATATTGCAGGCATAAAATGTAAAAAGAACATTGATAATTTTTAATGAATTTATAAAGGAGGATCATCGTGTATAGTTTTAATTTGACCGGGTAAAGGGAGATTTAAATAAAAGAAGAATTATTGCCAATGGGATTATAGTTGTAACTCTTAGCATGTGTAGTAAAAGTCACATTTTTAAATATTTCACATAGTATTTTGTGATGTGTGGATTGTAGTGAAGATGCAAAATAATTTTCAGTCATTAATAAATTCATATAGAAATTTATTTTAATGGAAGCGATTATATAATTTTTTTAGTTTTTATAATCTAATAGTTCATATATATAGTTGTATTTGATTTCAGTGGAGAGAGATAAAAAATGCATGGAGCAAGTTAGAAGAAGAGTAGATTTCATTAGAGCAAGTAGAAATTGAGTGTGTTTAACTGACTCTGATCGAATGAATGTAATTAAGGGTGTAAGTTTTTAATGAAAAATATTAATTTTATACAAGGTTATTTAATTTTATTTTTATTTTTTTGAGTTCTTCTTTTTGCAGATGTGTGATCAAAAGAAACAATGTTCCATAAAGGAATGCCTTATCTATCTAGCGAGTTTGAGCTTGTACTGATGTGTCTTTTATATCCCTTAAATGCATTAAAAGTTTTGATTTTCTCATATCTATTAACTGAGTCTACCCCGTTAACATTGTCATCAATTGAAAGGTTTGGTCAACTATTTATGTGGCTTTATTTTGAGTTTGCGCTTGCTCTATTGTTCACAAAAATTAAAAAAATGGTATAAACTTGTCTAATTCCTCTCTTTCAAATGTGTCTACCACCTTAAAAAATAATGGACAAAAAAAAAACATTATCCTATTCAAACTTTAAACAATCAATAGTGAGACCCTATTTAAATAGTATTCACATTCTTCTACCCACTTTCACCACCTTGACCTCTATTAAGCACCATATATGAATCCATAAGTCATTTCCACATTTTCAAGTTGATTATGCTACAAGAAATTGTTTATATAATGAATATTTGATCTTATATTAAATAGAATAATTCATTAGATATTTGTAAAAAAAATTATAGTTTTTAATCAGAATGACAATTACGATTAAAATATACAACAATTTGACAATATTTTGCAAAAGTATATAAATCCCAAGTTATGATTATAAAAACATTGATTCTATATATAAAGATTCATAATTGATACTGAATGATGCTAATTCCTACAATGATCCATATCTCAATGAGAAAAGCCTTAGACTTGTTCAATTTAAACTTTATCTATATAAAAATTGCATACATCAAATCGTCTCTGATTTGAAAATTGAAGGAAGACAACGCTTACCTAAATTTGAATACATGATAAGTGTTTCAATATTATTATCATCTCATGTTATTATAACCCTTTAATTATAATCTGATTGGGCATTTCCTTCTCCAATGTAAACTAGCACAATAGTTTAAAAAAACTCAGAGAGTCCACCATACTTGTTTATGACTACTTCAATATCAATTCTACTTTTGTATAGGTTTCAATGTAGAAACTACTTTATACCTAAATATAACTAAACTTGCCACATCTGATGAGGGTATTATTTATAGAGTAAAATTTATGTTACTAATCTTAAAAGAGTAGAGGAAGATAGATGGTAAAATATTCTTTTAATAAATAAATTAAAAATTTCGATGTATGCCGAACTATATACGAAGGCTAGTTGGGATTTGTAGATCCATATATGTATTTGGTTTCCTACCATTTTTCCCTTTACATTGTGCACATCAATGCCAAAAATTGGTTAAATAAAAAAATCTTTATAATAAAACTAAATGGCTTACTAAACTGCTATTGCGGATGCTAATATTTGTATATGCAATTTTTGTTTAATTCAATCCCTAAAGGATTTGGATGTTATATTTTTTCCCCCTTTATTAATATCATTGATAACTCTATATGAAATTAAATAAATGTCTTCTTCCGTTCTGTATCATTGCTATTTGTATAACAAGAAAGGTAAATTGGACATGTCTCTATTATATGTGTACCAAGCTATCAATAAGTTTTTAAATGCAATTAATTTTGAACACGCACATTTATTAGATATACATTATTTTCCATTGGCAATTCTTAATTGTCATTAGATTATATAATTTTATATTTTGTAAAAATTGGGACACTTAAATAAAATAAGGCACATGCAGATACGAGCATTTAAGTAAACATGTGATGCATTCACATTTATAGATGTTA
>JARHVA010005608.1:100000-107500 GCA_037957365.1 Torreya grandis | reverse complement strand
TTTCAAACTTCTCAAAGGTTCTCCACATATATGTTTTTTTATGAATTTATAAGTTTACTATTTAGAGTAAATTTAGACCTACATGTTGTATAGTGTACTTTTATTTCCTATTTTTCTAGGTTTGTGTCATTTCATATTTTTGATGAAAAGCCTATCTTATATTTTCAAAAAACACATCTAATAGTTTGAAATTTCTAATTCCTTATCATGATTGATTATTCCTTAGAATTTGTATGTCTTTCTTATCCTATTCTCATATCAAATTTTAGAAGTTTCAAAATCAATATAAAGGATCCTCTTTTCCCTCTTAAGTATGGTGACATATATTGTACCGATATAACTAGGTATATGCTATCACATTTTTAAAAGATAAGGTAGATGATATATGTATGCATGTTATATATGACATACCTAGGGTTTGTGCATGTAAAGCACCAAGAGACCAAATCACTAGTATGAAAAAGTTAATAAAATATATACAAAAACAAATTAGACTGCTACCAAATTCAACACATGTAAGTGTTAATTATGTATTTGCATCCTCATGTAAAACTATAGTCCCATTTCACATCAAAATGAAAAAATAAGATAGAATATGTTGTTCCCAAAATTCATCACTCATTTTTGGTGACAACATATCAAGTATTTTGGTCCTATAGGCCAAAATTTCTCTCTTCCCTTCTCAAAAAATATTCTGAGTTTTCAAATTCTTCAATTATTCAAGCTTTTTCAGGTAAGGAACTCATAGGTTCAATATGTAGGCTTTCTCAGAAAGAAGTTCCAACACTTAGGCATTTTCAAGGTTGGTTCAACATCGAGGTTCAACCAAAAGGTCAATCAACAGGCTTCAAATAAAAGATTGAACCATTGAACCACTGAACCATTAAACCCCACCTTTAAAAGTTCAAGGTTCAATGGGTTCAAAGTTTCAATGACATCGGCAGACTTAAAAAAGTTAAGCACTTTGATAAGTTCAAAGTTGAATGGCTTCAAAGGACTTAACCCGTTGAACCGTTGAACTTTGAACCAAAATGGTTCAAATGTTCAAGGTTTAATGAGTTCAATAAAAGTTTGCAGAGTTGTTTCAATTGAATAGTTTAAATGAATGGTTCAAAATGGTTGGTTCAAGCAGTCTATTGAATGAGCAGAACATAGTATTGAACAATTAAACTTTTGAACCATTGTTCGCTCAATTGGTTGGTTCAATCAAATGGTTCGATTGGAAGAATCAAAAGGATATCTTTTGAAAAGATTTTCTATGGCAAATTTCACAAGAGAAATCCTTCAGAGAAAATGTTTGATGGAATTCCTTCAGACATTTTGTCTGAAGGAATGTTCAAAGGCCCAAAAAAAGAGGCAAAACTAGAGGAAAGATTTCCTTCAAACAAAATGTCTAAAGGATTTCCTTTGGACATTTTATTTGAAGGATTTGAAAAGCAAGGCCACCCGAAGGACCCCAAAGGGCAAGTACCCTTGTGGGGGACTCTCAAAAACCACAAAATGGACCATTCTGAAGGCCCAAAGGGACACCTTCCCTTCGAGGAGTTTGAAAGACATAGAAAAACAAGGAAAATTATGTATTTATTTTATGATTAATTTATGGATTTCAACACAATTCATATTTCATTAAAAAACCTATCTGATATCTCTTAAAAATATTAATTTTTTAATCTATATTATTGAATCTTTATTTGGAATATTTTAGGGTTTTTCATGTGAAGCATTCCACATTATTTTTAATATTTATGATTTATAATAGATCAAATTTCAAACGTCTCAAAAGTTTTCCACATATATGTTTTCTATGAATTTATAATTTTACTATTTAGAGTGAATTTAAACGTACATGTTGTATAGTGTACTTTTATTTCCTTTTTTCCTAGGTTTGTCTCATTTCATATTTTTGATTAAAAACCTATCTTATATTTTCAAAAAACACATCTAATAGTTTGAAATTTATAAATCCTTATCATGAATGATTATTCCTTAGCATTTGTATGTATTTCTTATCCCATTCTCATATCAAATTTTACAACTTTCAAAATCAATATAAAGGATCATCTTTTCCCTCTTATGTATGATGACATATACTATACCTATATAACTAGGTATATGCTATCACATTTTTAAAAGATAAGGTAGATGATATATGTATGCATGTTATATATGACATACCTAGGGTTTGTGCATGTAAAGCACCAAGAGACCAAATCACTAGTATGAAAAAGTTAATAAAATATATACAAAAACAAATTAGACTGCTACCAAATTCAACACATGTAAGTGTTAATTATGTATTTGCATCCTCATGTAAAACTGTAGTCCCATTTCACATCAAAATGAAAAAATAAGATAGAATATGTTGTTCCCAAAATTCATCACTCATTTTTGGTGACAACATATCAAGTATTTTGGTCCTATAGGCCAAAATTTCTCTCTTCCCTTCTCAAAAAATATTCTGAGTTTTCAAATTATTCAATTATTCAAGCTTTTTCAGGTAAGGAACTCATAGGTTCAATATGTAGGCTTTCTCAGAAAGAAGTTCCAACACTTAGGCATTTTCAAGGTTGGTTCAACATCGAGGTTCAACCAAAAGGTCAATCAACAGGCTTAAAATAAAAGATTGAACCATTGAACCACTGAACCATTAAACCCCACCTTTAAAAGTTCAAGGTTCAATGGGTTCAAAGTTTCAATGACATCGGCAGACTTAAAAAAGTTAAGCACTTTGATAAGTTCAAAGTTGAATGGCTTCAAAGGACTTAACCCGTTGAACCGTTGAACTTTGAACCAAAATGGTTCAAATGTTCAAGGTTTAATGAGTTCAATAAAAGTTTGCAGAGTTGTTTCAATTGAATAGTTTAAATGAATGGTTCAAAATGGTTGGTTCAAGCAGTCTATTGAATGAGCAGAACATAGTATTGAACAATTAAACTTTTGAACCATTGTTCGCTCAATTGGTTGGTTCAATCAAATGGTTCGATTGGAAGAATCAAAAGGATATCTTTTGAAAAGATTTTCTATGGCAAATTTCACAAGAGAAATCCTTCAGAGAAAATGTTTGATGGAATTCCTTCAGACATTTTGTCTGAAGGAATGTTCAAAGGCCCAAAAAAAGAGGCAAAACTAGAGGAAAGATTTCCTTCAAACAAAATGTCTAAAGGATTTCCTTTGGACATTTTATTTGAAGGATTTGAAAAGCAAGGCCACCCGAAGGACCCCAAAGGGCAAGTACCCTTGTGGGGGACTCTCAAAAACCACAAAATGGACCATTCTGAAGGCCCAAAGGGACACCTTCCCTTCGAGGAGTTTGAAAGACATAGAAAAACAAGGAAAATTATGTATTTATTTTATGATTAATTTATGGATTTCAACACAATTCATATTTCATTAAAAAACCTATCTGATATCTCTTAAAAATATTAATTTTTTAATCTATATTATTGAATCTTTATTTGGAATATTTTAGGGTTTTTCATGTGAAGCATTCCACATTATTTTTCATATTTATGATTTATAATAGATCAAATTTCAAACTTCTCAAAAGTTTTCCACATATATGTTTTCTATGAATTTATAATTTTACTATTTAGAGTGAATTTAGACGTACATGTTGTATAGTGTACTTTTATTTCCTTTTTTTCTAGGTTTGTCTCATTTCATATTTTTGATTAAAAACCTATCTTATATTTTCAAAAAACACATCTAATAGTTTGAAATTTATAAATCCTTATCATGAATGATTATTCCTTAGCATTTGTATGTATTTCTTATCCCATTCTCATATCAAATTCTACAACTTTCAAAATCAATATAAAGGATCATCTTTTCCCTCTTATGTATGATGACATATACTATACCTATATAACTAGGTATATGCTATCACATTTTTAAAATACAAGGTAGATGATATATGTATGCATGTTATATATGACATACCTAGGGTTTGTGCATGTAAAGAACCAAGAGATCAAATCACTAGTATGAAAAAGTTAATAAAATATATACAAAATCAAATTAGACTGCTACAAAATTCAACACATGCAAGTGTTAATTATGTATTTGCATCCTCATGTAAAAATGTTGTGCCATTTCACATCAAAATGAAAAAATAAGATAGAATATGTTGTTCTATAAATCTATCACTCATTTTTGGTGACAACATATCAAGTATTTTGGTCCTATAGGCCAAATTCTCTCTTCCCTTCTCAAAAAATATTATGACTTTTCAAATTCTTCAATTTTTCAAGCTTTTTCAGCTAAGCAACTCACAGGTTCAATAGGCAAGCTTTCTCAGAAAGAAGTTCCAAAACTTAGGCATTTACAAGGCTAGCTCAATGTTGAGGTTCAACCAAAAGTTCTATCAGCAGTCTTCAAACAAAATATTGAACCACTGAACCATTGAACCCCACCTTCAAAAGTTCAAGGTTCAACGGGTTCAAAGTTTTAACGACATCGACAGACTTACAAAAGTTAAGCACTTTTGCAAGTTTAAAGTTCAATGAATTCAAAGGACTTAAAGAAAATAAGGCTTTGAAGAAGAAAGATTTAACCCGTTAAACCGTTGATCTTTGAACCAAAATGGTTCAAAGGTTCAAGGTTCGACGAGTTCAATAAAAGTTTGAAGAGTTGTTTTAATTGAATAGTTTAAATGAATGGTTCAATGTGGTTGGTTCAAGCAGTCAATTGAATGAGAAGAACATAGTATTGAACCATTAAACCATTGAACCATATTTCATTCAATTGGTTGATTCAATCAAATGGTTCAATCGGAAGAAACAAAAGGATATCTTTTGGAAAGATTTTTTACGACAAATTTAACAAGAGAAATCCTTCAGACAAAATATCTAAAGCAATTCCTTCAAACATTTTGTCTGAAGGAATGTTCAAAGGCCCAAAAAAAAGGGGCAAAAGCAAAGGAAAGATTTCCTTCAGACAAAATGTTTGAAGGATTTTCTTCGAACATTTTTTCTGAAGGATTTGAAGAACAAGGCCACTCGAAAGACCTCAAAGGGCAAGCACCCTTGATGGGGACTCTCAACAACCATGAAATGGACCATTCTCAAGGCCCAAAGGGATACCTTCCCTTCGAGGAGTTTTAAATACATATAAAAACAAGGAAAATTATGTATTTATTTTATGATTAATTTATGAATTTCAACACAATTCATATTTCATTAAAAAACCTATTTGATATCTCTTAAACATATTAATTTTTTAATCTATATTATTCAATCTTTATTTGGAATATTTTAGGTTTTTTCATGTGAAGCATTCCACATTATTTTTCATATTTATGATTCATAATAGATCAAATTTCAAAATTCTCAAAGGTTCTCCACATATATGTTTTTTATGAATTTATAAGTTTACTATTTAGAGTAAATTTAGACCTACATGTTGTATAGTGTACTTTTATTTCCTATTTTTCTAGGTTTGTGTCATTTCATATTTTTGATGAAAAGCCTATCTTATATTTTCAAAAAACACATCTAATAGTTTGAAATTTCTAATTCCTTATCATGATTGATTATTCCTTAGAATTTGTATGTCTTTCTTATCCTATTCTCATATCAAATTTTAGAACTTTCAAAATCAATATAAAGGATCCTCTTTTCCCTCTTAAGTATGGTGACATATATTGTACCTATATAACTAGGTATATGCTATCACATCTTTAAAAGATAAGGTAGATGATATATGTATGCATGTTATATATGACATACCTAGGGTTTGTGCATGTAAAGCACCAAGAGATCAAATCACTAGTATGAAAAAGTTAATAAAATATATATAAAATCAAATTAAACTACTAAAAAATTCAACACATGTAAGTTTTAATTATGTCTTTACATCCTCATGTAAAATTGTTGTGTCATTTCACATCAAAATGAAAAAATAAGATAGAATATGTTGTTCCCAAAATTTGTCACTCATTTTTGCTGACAACATATCAAGTATTTTGTTTCTGTAGGCCAAAATTATCTCTTCCCTTCTCAAAAAATATTATGAGTTTTCAAATTCTTCAATTATTCAAGCTTTTTCAGCTAAAGAACTCACAGGTTCAATATGCAGGGTTTCTCAGAAAGAAGTTCCAACACTTAGGCATTTTCAAGGTTGGTTGAACATCGAGGTTCAACCAAAAGGTCTATCAGCAGGATTCAAACAAAAGATTGAACCATTGAACCACTGAACCATTGAACCCCACCTTCAAAAGTTCAAGGTTCAATGGGTTCAAAGTTTCAACGACATCGGCAGACTTAAAAAATTTAAGCACTTCGGCAAGTTCAAAGTTCAACAGCTTCAAAGGACTTAAAGAAAAGAAGGCTTTGAATAAGAAAGATTTAACCCATTGAACCATTGAACTTTGAACTAAAATGGTTCAAAGGTTCAAGGTTCAATGAGTTCAATAAAAATTTGAAGAGTTGTTTTGATTGAATAGTTTAAATGAATGGTTTAATGTGGTTGGTTCAAGCAGTCAATTGAATGAGTAGAACATAGTATTGAACCATTAAACCATTGAACCATTGTTCGTTCATTTGGTTGGTTCAATTGGCTATCTTTTGGAAAGATTTTCCATGGCAAATTTCACAAGAGAAATCCTTCAGACAAATGGCTGAAGGAATGTTCAAAGGCCCAAAAAAAAGTAGCAAAAGCAAAGGAAAGATTTCCTTCAAACAAAATGTCTGAAAGATTTGAAAAACAAGGCCACTCGAAGGACCTCGAAGGGCAACTACCATGGCGGGGGACTCTTGACAACCATGAAATGGACCATTCTCAAGGCCCAATGGGACACCTTCCCTTCGAGGACTCTGAAAGACTTAGAAAAACAAAAGATTCAAAAAACAAAGAATGAACCAATGAACCGATTGAACCTTGAACCAAAAGAGTTCAACGTTCAAAGGTTCAACGAGTTCAATGGAAAAGAAAAGGATCCAAAAAATTTGAATGACCAAAGGATTCTAAGAAAGAGAATGAACCATTGAACTTTGAACTAAAATAGTTCAAAGTTTAAAGCTTCAAAGGTTCAAGGAATTTCAAAGATCAAAGGGAAGATTCAATAGAAGAGGAAAGAAAGCGATTGAACCAAGGAGATGATAGAACCATTTGAACCATTGAGCCATTGAACCAATGCACTCTCATGGTTAAAGGTTCATGGTTCAAAGTGGTTCAAGTGACCAGTGACCAATGATGTCCCCATGGATGTCAAATTTAGGGTAATGAAATATCCCTTGATTTTCAAAAGTTGCGTGAACCTGAGAAAAAAATTAGTGACCAGCTAAAGAAGGAGTGGAAAGAGCCAACAGAAAGGGAAAAGATAGTCTGAGAGCTTAGATCAAGAGGAAGAGACAAAATGTGTTAAGAAAGGAGGGAAAGACCAAAAATATCTACATAGGAGTTATTTCTAGTTGGTGAAATAGTCCACTAGGTTGACATTAGAGAGCATGAGAAATCGAGGACATGGCCTATTTTTCTCCATCGAGTAAAGGTGAAGTGGAC
>JARHVA010005608.1:92500-95000 GCA_037957365.1 Torreya grandis | reverse complement strand
AATATATATTTTATCTTATATTCAACTAGTATGAAATAGAATTATTCATTATATATTTGGAAATAAGGTTTTATTGTTTTTAATAATAATAACAATTATGATGAAAATATACAACAATTTGACAATATCTTGAAAAATTATGTAAATCCCAAGCTATGATTATAAAAACCTTGATTTTATGTATAAAAATTCATAAATGATATTGAATGATGCTAATTTTGGAAATAATCCATGTTTTAATGATAAAATCCGTAGACTTATTCAATTTAAACTATATCTATAGAAAATTGCATACCTCAAATCATCTCTGACATAAAAATTGAAGAGAAAATGCATACCTTAATTTAAATACATGATAAGTGGGTAAATATTATCATCTTATGTTATTATATCCCTTTGCGTAGAATCTAATTGCGTTGGATGTTTCCTTCTCCAATGTAAACTAGCACATTAGTTTAAGAAAAATCAAAGAGTCAACCCTACTTGTTTATGACTACTTCTATATCAATTCTACTTATGTATAAATTTTAATGTAGAAACTAGTTTCTAACTGAATTTAAGGAAGCTTGCACATATGATGAAGCTATTATTTGTAGATTAAATTTTATCTTAATAAATGTAGAAGACTAGAGGAATATGGATGGTAAAATACATTTTGTATAAATAAATTAAAATTTTCAAAATATAACAAGCTATATACAAAGTTTATTTTGTCTTTGTAGATCCATATATGTCTTTGATTTACTATCATTTTTGTCATTATATTGTGAACATCAACCACCAAAAATTGGATAAATACAAGAATCTTTATAACGAAACTGAATGGGTTATTGAACTACTATTGTGGATGCTAATATGTGTATATGCAATTTTTATTTAATTCAATCCATAAAGGATTTGGATGTTATATATATATATATATATATATATATATATATATATATATATATATATATATATATATATATATTCATTTATTACTGTCATTGATAACTCCATGTAAAAGTAAATAAATGTCTTCTTTCATTATGTATCATTTCTATTTGTATAAAGAGAAAGGAAAATTGGATACGTCTATATTGTATGTGTACGAAGTTATCCATAAGTTTCTAAATGAAAGTAATTATCAACACACATACACATATTAGAAACAAACTATTTTCCATTCTTAGTTCTTAGTTGTCATTAGATTATATAATGTTATATCTTGTAGAAATAGGGACTTAAATATAATAAGGCACATGCATAGAGTAATATTTAAGTAAAATTATAATGGGTTCACATTGATATATGTTGAAAAATCAAGGTTGAACATTAAACATATTTTAAAGGTAAAGAAATTAAAATAAATTAATTTCAATTGGCACCAGACATAAAAGAGTATACTCTCTTGAGAGAGACAAGTGAGTGCTTAAGATACTACCCATCATTACCCATAAGTGAAATAATGTAGAAATTATACACAATATTTTGTAAAAATTATTTATAATTAGGAAAGGAAAGATATCCAGATGCATAACATGTGGGAATCTAAACAACACATAATTTATAAAATTATTTACCCAACCCTTGGTTTATTCACTTGATGACTATGGGAATTGTATTATGTTACATTAATCTCTTAGGTCATTATATTTTTAAAACATCCAATGATTTATCACTTAATATTGTATCCTTATCCTCACTTTCTCCCATACACCTTATACAATTTCTAGGAAAGCAACTATAGGTGGTATTTATGAGTTATATAGCACCTTAGTCTTGTACACTTGTAAAACTTATACATTGGTTACTCCTCAAAATTTTAGATATTTTCAGATTCGAAAAGTTTCACATATGCTCTCTCTTGCATCTTTTGTACAATATCTTAGTTTAAAAAATATTATGTTGATGACCAATGCCTTTTATCTTCCCTAGAATGTTTAAGAAGGTGTTTGTATTATTCCTCTACAAGTTTTGAGTCTTTATCTATTTTGTTTTTCTATAGATAGTTGAATCCTAAATAAACACCTACATTGATGCAAATGTCTTACTCTAATGCAAGTGTCTAATTCCCTAAAGTCACCTAATTTTTAAACAAAATGTATCTTCATGGTTAACCTATGTGATTTAATGTGACACATTATCTAAGAGGATATATATAAATATAAGATCAACACCCATTCATTAATAACTTATCAAAGACGTAATATTCATAAAAAAATCATTCAATAAAGTAAGAGGTTTTCTTATTTTCTAATTTATCCATATTATTCAGAAGGACAACACATATATAGGTCTAAAGTACTAAAGGAGTAGTCCAAGGGATATATTTGACAAGTTAAAAATTGGGTCACTATTTTAATTTATTATCACACATTACATTGTTCACATAAAATTGAACACATAGGGGAAAAACACATAAATTTGAGGCCCTCTTGGGAGTATTGTATATATAGGTAGTGATCATTAATAGATGGGTATTTGTGATAGCTCAAGAGTGTGTTTTCACTATACTATT
>JARHVA010005608.1:82500-85000 GCA_037957365.1 Torreya grandis | reverse complement strand
GGGAAAACACATATAAATTTTTAAGTACATAAGATGATCCAAAGAGATATAATTTCTAAATTATAGGATAGGTCACTATCGTATTTACTTATCACACATTGCATGATTCACGTAGAAGCTAAAACATAGGGGAGAACCACATATGTCTGAGGACTTTTTTTTAGTATTGGATATGTAGGTAACACTTATTAACATAAGGGTATTTATTAATCTCAACAATATGTTCACACTAACTAATTTTTCCCAAAACCACTATTACTATGAATTATTAGGGTTTTATCATTTGATAAGTCATCATAGTCCATGACCCATATATGAATGCAATAGAGAAAAAGCAATAATGGACACTAAAGAATTTAGGTGTTCACATTTTATTTCAATACTATATACCTGCATCTAATCAACAAAATAGTATTGATGCAACCATCCCATGCTAATACAAGTGTCTATGGCTATATACACATTTAATCAATAATTTGATGACTACTATAGAATAGTCTTTTAGCTTACTTCCTTCTTATTCTTTATTTATATATGTATTATAATAAAAACTAGATAAATATATTATTTTCAATATCATTGTAATATTTATCATAGTTGTAAATTCCATTTATAACGTATCTCATCATAATGAATTTATTATATGTTATATCGTAGTTTTATAATTTATTCACCTACTATAGATCTATTATGACCTTTGCACTTATTTATTTATATAATATTAAACATATCTACATATAGTAGGATCCATATCCTATGGTTTCTCATTTACTATTATATCCTTATCCTCACTTTCTCCCATACACCTCACATAATTTTTAGGTAATCCAGAATGTATATTCCTTGCACATTTAGGAAAAATTTTAAATTAAATTTTAAATATTTTATATGGGTTCTAATATTTATATATTATTGAGTGAATATGAATCTAAATAAATACTTAATTAATAATATGTATATACATATAAAATAATATTTTTGACCATTTGATCCTAAAATTTAAGAGTGTCATGATTCAATTTTTTTTATAAGTAGTGACAAAATTATTTTAAAAAATGGCTATCATTAAAAAAACTACGTTTAAAATTTCCTCATTTTGTAAGTGGATTCTCATGTGAAAATATGTGCATGTCAGCCATATCTAATGAGAATACAATAAAATTAGCATCCATTAGTTTTTATATTACAAAAAAATTGCATCCTTATTTTATTCCAACATAAAATTAAGAAGAAAAACAAAATTATGCATTAATATTCCTAACTTAGAACTAATTTTTTATTTCTTTTTTGACAAACATGTAAGTTTTAAGAACTCAAGGGATTGGCATATTGGTGAATTTTTTGTTGTTTTTACCCACTATCCCATGTTAAATTATCATTGAGTTTAAAGTTAAAAACTTCTCTCCATGTATCCATGTGGGCATGTTGAGATAGGGGTAGCACTTTTCCATGTGAACCATGTGGAATAAAGTTGGTACTTCAGTTGTGGACCATTTAGTGGAAATTATAGACCTAGGCCCACCCACATGTCCAACTTTGATAATAACTCTATATTTACCACCAAAGTTTTAAATAAATACATATCATACACAAATGGAGATGGATATATTATCTGAAATCCTTCATTTGACTGGAAAGACCTAGGATCGTGATGGGTTCAAGAATTATAAAGCTCAAAGGGAGAAGGAGGTTAAGCATTCCTACAAAGATGTTCTATTAGGATCAAGGGACTCCAAATCCATGACCGATCAAAGTTTCAAACATATTAAGAAAAATAATGAATATTTTTTTATATCCCAAATGTCATTATGCAAAACACTAGAGCTTCAATGGATAATACTCTATTGGTGCAGTTCTATGCATGTAGACCAATAATTGATACCTAGAGAGAATGGGCGGTAATGAAATGGAAGTATTTGAGATTTATTAAAGTATTGGGAATGGAAAAAATTATATTTTTGTCTCATTATCTTCATTATAAAATTTTGAGATGGCCTTGGAAGGAGGACAATGTTACTTAGAAAAATTTATTCTCTCCATCTAGAAATGGAAGCCTAGGTTGAATCTGGACAATGACACTCTTATGGAAATTCCAATATGGGTTACCTTGGCAAGAATTCCATTGTAATTATTTACGGAGGAGGTCCTCATTAGAATTGAATAGGCCATTGGATATTTTTTGTCCATTGACTAGGTTACTAAGTCCAAAATAAGGTTAGTTAAAGCTAAGTTCAATGTCTACATTTAGATGAATAACCCATTTCTAAGAAGTATCCTAATTAACTTAAAATATAGAAAATGGACTCAAAATATAATTTATGAAATGGATAATGGTATGTAAAAATGATGTGATTAAATTAGACATGTTTAAAGTTGTTACTCAATTCTTAAAAGGAAGATGAAAAGGGAGGTGGCTAAAATTCTTATTGAGTACTAGAAGAATCCTTCAGTCCCATGACAATTAAGGGAAACTTCATTGTTAAAGTTTGGGATTTGGCAT
>JARHVA010005608.1:72500-75000 GCA_037957365.1 Torreya grandis | reverse complement strand
CCTTCTGCCCTGCCAAAACTCCACGGAGTCTGAATGACTCATCCGACTGAATGCTGGATAGGCGTGCCTCCTGTATATGAAGCTCTAAATCTGCCTCTGCCTTAGGCTCTGAAGCCTCTGCCTCCTCAGAACTACCCTACTATTCGGAATCTTCTGATTCTGCATACTCATAATACGCCCACATCACACGATTTGCTTTGCCCTTAGGCCTCAAAGGGCAATCGTGATGGATATCATATGGACCTTTGCAGTAGAAACAAAGCTTCTTCCTGCGTAGATCATTAAGTGCCTCACGATCCAAAGGTGGTGCTGCTGGATTGGCCTTTGAATCAAAGCTAAATCCTGCCATCCTGAGGGTTTGGAAATTTTATGCAGCCACAAGAGTTGCGACCACACGGGTATTACACACGCAGTAAAGCTTTGCTTGAAGGTACTCAAGTTCTAGAACAACCGCCGGAAGACATGGGTGATGATATTGGCAGGGCCCGTATTCCTCACCATCCGAGAGACCAAGATGATCCAGAGGTTTTACTTACTCTTAGAGAACTACGAGAAGGGCAAAGGCAGAATAATCAGGTATTACAGTAGTTGGCAGTAGCACTGCCAAGATTGGGTTCTCCGAGGAGACATTCCCCACACCGTGAAGATGTCAGGAGTGTTGCAGGATCACAACGAATAGGCCTACTAGGCCTATCTTTGTGAGACAGGAAGCAGAAGAGGTTATAGCAGGTGAAGAGCATGAGGAGGAATTTATAGACACATTCAGGGCAGCGACTGATGAGTGGGAGTCATTACCACCTGTGGTCAGGGAGATGATTAATTTTGACCGATTCCTCACACAAAGGAAAGAACATTATCGAGGTCGATAGAATGGGAGACCAAGGCCCCAGAACAATGATCTGAAGCAGGCTACGAGTAGGCTCACACTAGCAACATTTGACGGTAGTGGTAAGGTGACAGCACAGGCCTGGGTTAGTAAGCTGGATACATTTCTCACATTGCGACCGATGGGTGAGGAAGATGCTATCAGATATGCGACACTACATCTTGAGGGAGTAGCTCACAATTGGTGGCACCATGGGATGGTGACACTCCATGATCGGATCACTTCTTATCAGGAGTTTGTGGACAGGCTGGTGGAGCATTTTGACAGGAGGGATCCAGAGTCCTATTTCTGAGAGTTGGCACAGTTGCGCCAAAGTGGCAGTCTAGAGTCATACATTGGTGACTTCCAGAAGTTATCAGTTATGGTTCCTGACATTTCAGAGAGGCGACTAGTAGTACTCTTCATGGAGGGCTTGACAGAACCATTGAGAGGTTGGATCAAAGGCTTTGATCCTCCTTCATTACAGGAAGCTATGAGGAAGGCGCGCAGTATGGAGATGGCAGCTCCATCAAGTAGATCTAACTCCAGAGGTACTTCTTCATCGAGAGACCATAAGCACTCCAACGGGGATACAGAGAGACCGGATTTTAACATAGATAAATCTGGGGTTAAAAATGATTCCTGTAATGTCCCTTACTTAGGGGCTCTCTTATCTGCACAAAAAACTCTGATACCAAAGACCAAAGCTCTGATACCACTGTAATGTCCCTTACTTAGGGGCTCTCTTATCTGCACAAAAAACTCTGATACCACTGTAATATCCCTTCGAATATCAAAACAAAGCTCCAAATTGCTTATCTGAATTTCTGCAAAATATCTTCAAATAGATGAATAAATCACAGTATAATTTCTTATTTATTTGCTCATAAGCTTATAATTTGAGATCCTCTGTCAGGTATACAAAGAATATCGAAAGTTCGGCCTTATAGCCTGAATATTCCACGAACTGGGTTGAATCTGGCACGTCTCGGCCTGCTGTGTAAATAACACAGTCGCCGACGTCGGTTATACTGTCGTCGTCGGTCGACCTGTAGTGGTCCCCTTGCTGACGTCGGTGATGAGTCGACCGATGTCGGTCTCTGTAAGTTCCTGTTCGCCGATGTCGGTACCTGAACTTTCTGTAGATGCGTACGGATTTTTCACAGATCTGTACGGAAGTCGTACGGTCGCTGATATAACACACCCTGTATGCCTGATCCTGATCTGTAGAATTATGGGCTGACACAAAAGATCTATATCTGGATAATTCTTGAATCAAAAACCCAAAATAAAGAAATACCTGTAAACCCTTGTGATAGCTTCTGAGTGAAGTTATCTCTCAAATACCTATAATACTATGATAACTTCTGGGTGAAGTTATCTCTCAATTCGGCAATAGATCGGCTGATCTTTCACAACCTCTGAACCGCACACAATGAAGAGTTGACGTTCTTCACTGCAATTGGAATCCTGGAACCCTTGGCTCAGTCTTCACAGAAGAATTTCTTAACAAGAATCAATATCAAATAATAAGCATGGATACAAACTCTCTCTCATGAGAGATTCTTATACACCTCCAAAGGTGTGCTTGCTAAAATTAGACTCCCTTAAATTAGACTTCCTTAAATTAGAACT
>JARHVA010005608.1:40000-67500 GCA_037957365.1 Torreya grandis | reverse complement strand
GCACAAATAATAAAAAACCAATGTTTCTTGTAAGATATTGTAACAAGATAAAATTAAATCATAGTTAAAATTTAGAGGGAATAATAACATGGTAAACATAAGAATATATAATCAAATGTTGTCGGATTTGGATGATTTCATTTATACATCTACAAGTGGAAAATATTGTTAATATGTAAAAAGCATTCAAACTACAAGAAAAATAATATAAATAATGGTATTGAAATTAAAATTAATGCACAACCAAAATATTAAGATACCATAATGAAAAAACTTCTTAAATAATCCATAGTTTTGGAGAGGAATCAAGATTTTCACATCAAAAATAATTGCAACACTTTCCTTAGAATTTATTATTAATATCAATAACCAAAGCTCTCCCTTTTTGATAAGGAGGATAAAAATATAGATAATATCTAGAAATGGGATGGCATCATCCTCAAAGCAATGTCTAAATTTAAATTTCCATATATAGGATTGTGTGTCCAAACTATGTAGAGTATGCATGTACAAAGTAATTGCCTAGATTATAATTCCATTACTAAAGTACAATATATATGCAGAAAATAAATTAGGAATGAACATTCCAACTTTGCTAAAAAATATAAATACATATTTATGTTAATAGGGGATTGATGTGGCACTACTAGTAAAAGAATACGGTGGATTTATAGCTATAAAAATTGATGTGGCCACTGTATCTCATTGAGGAATCAAGATTGGCCCACAAGGAGTATGCATGACTGCATATCTAAATATTTGGGAAGACTATGATGATGTGATAATGCTTGAATTTGGATACATTCTTCATGTTGACCCTAAATAACCTTTTTTTGCTTTAAGTTTTTTAAATAATGCATGGGCAAATTCAAATTATTTTTTCATAATGTCCAAATTGAGAAAGGAAGGTTTGAATATTCTAATGGAATTAACTATCAACATTATAACTTAAAATCTCTTAAACTCAAAGTTGGAGGCTTCTTACTTTCTAACTCGATCTTTGGAAATTTTTATTAACTTCAACAACTAATTAGTAGATTTATTTACTATGCCTTCAACTTATCCTTAAATATATTTGAAGATAGTTTAAGGTGTGTCTTAAAATAGGACATGTTAACAAACTCACTTTTAGATGTAATCACATCACTGACCTTCATATCCTTAAAAAATTCCAAGGCCTAATGTTCACGATTATCAAAATGTCCTAATAAATCCTTAATTTATGTGTGTCAAGTAAGGGTAGCATCCTTTTTCTATAATTACATAATTTAATGCCCATGCTGCATCTTGGATGGGCATTAAGTTTAACTAGTTGAATGCATTAGTCTTATATCTTCGAATAAATATCATGAGAATTTTATCATATTCCTTTAATTGGAGTCATAGATTGAGCACTTCTATTTTTATTACTACATCTAACCCCAGGAAACTCAAATTCCTTTCAAAATGTCATATAGCTATGTTTTTGCACTCTACACACTATCAACAATATCTTGAGGAGAATGCATAATTATCTAATGAAGTAAACTTTGTTATGCCACTTCATTTCTTTTGTATATCTCTTTCATCACCTACCTATCTAAATCCACAAAAGAAAAAGAATATTATTTATATTTAGTTGGATCACTGAGATTCATTTTGGATTTCTTAACCAAGGGAAATAGATTTTATCTTTTCTCAAATTCAATTTATTCCCTTCTATTTATATTGAGTTCCTTCCTCTTCCTCACCTTCTGAATGGTCCCACTCTATTTTTTGAACTGGGTGAAGACAATAGGTAATTTATCAAACAACTAAGTTCTAGTTCACATCCATTTTTCCTTGCATATCTTTAACCCATTGGGAAGCAATATTTGCCCCTTCTTCTTTTGATGGATTTGGGACTTTAGAGGTAGAGGGTAGAGGAATAACCAGAGGAGTTACTATTTGGGTAGTTGATTCTAGAGGTGATAATGAATTATGTATTTGGATTAGAAATTATAATGGTCAATAAAAAATATTTTATCATAGTGAAAGATCTCTTTGTGGTGTATATTTATCCATAAAAGTAGTCAATATAGGTGTATTTTCAATTGTCAAGGAGGATAACTATATGGGTGAAGCTCATCACATAGGTAGTTTCATTTTTGCTAAATGTTTTCGGGGGACTGGTGGCTCTCTAAAATTTAAAATTGAAATTGAAAGTAGATCTTAAAAATGGACTCCTTTATTTTTATCCTTTGTTTGTGTTGAAGTTGAAAGAAGGAGAAGAATGAAATGAGCAATACAATGATGGCCCAAAAATGCCCAGAGGAAAATATACAACTAAATTACTTACAATAGTGATAGAGGAGACAAGACAAGAAACTATGTCATTTATATTTTGCCTTTATTATACGATAAGGACATGTTGGTCCAAGGTAGTAGTTAGTGTTTCTTCTTATTTTAGTTTCCCTAGGCTCATAGACTTAGGTTTCTCTAATTTATCGTCTTCATCTTCTCCATCTTGAACTTCATATTTACCTATCCTGTGGTTTGATCCTTTCATAATTTATACATTTTCCTTTTCCTAATAAGTGGCGTAGTCCACCAAGGAAACTCTATTTCCATGATCCTCTCCTTTTGATTCCTCCTCAATAAGATATTATTCTACAGTATCTTGACCAAATGATTTTCTTTCCTCTAATTTCTTATTTTTTTATTTCATTGGAATCACTCTATGACTCCTTTGATAAGTGACTAAGGGGAAAATAAGAGGTGAGAGGGATGATAATGTAAATGCAGGGGCCATAATAATAGGGACTACTATAATATGTAGTGAAGAGGGAATGTCAAGAATAACAATAGCAGTCGAAGGGGGAGTGTATGGAGATGGATATGGTTGAGGTAATGGAGGAGAAATTTTATGAGATGTTTAACTAGAAAGAGAATTAGAAAGATCATAAGAGAAGAAACTCTATATAAAATATGGGAGGCTCACATGTATGATTGTTGAAAGTGGAGGTAGAAGCACCACAAAGAATGTGTTCTTTTTTTTCCCAAGGAGATATACTTTTTAAACACTATAGCGGTTAAACCCAAAATAGTGGTAGTAGGAGCTGTATGTGTAGAGGCTAGTAGGTGAACATAAAGACCTCAAAGAAATTCCTTCTTAATTTGGATTGTTTTCCTCCCTTTGACTATTGGAATCACCCACTTCTAAATTTATCTTTTTTTATGTAGGATAGGGAGGTTGGCCTTGGTATACTGAGTCCTAAGGTTGAGTTGGAGGACACTAATGAATCCATGCCTTTTAATATTATTCTATCATATCACTTTATTTTTATTTATAAATCTTATTATCATATTGGATGGCCTGAGCTATTATCATGGACATTTTCTTATTCTTCATCTAAGTCCATTCCATTGCATCATCTAATGCATCTTGTAAAATTACATCAGTATCATACAATTGGTGTCCATATATAATATTTACCTTTTTCTTCTCCCTAAGGATTTTAAGACAGTTCCTTAGTAATTTATTAGGGTCCCATTCTCTAAACAAGGCCACATATAAATTATAGTAGGATCTTATCTTCATAAACTCTTTAAAATGAGATCATACCACAAAATGAATATACCCAATACTTACAGAGGTTTTGAATTAATGTTATATATGTTTGTGGCCAAGATATTCATTTGTGTTGTTATATATTTGGTCGTCCACCTCTTGTTCTAGTTTTATTTCATAGACATGGCATGGTAAGAAAAAAAGAGGTGCCCTTATTTATTAAATCTCGATGACTTAAAAATTAGGGTAATATTAGTAATCCAACCATTTTCCTATACTCCTTTATAAGTTATCAAATAATTGAGGCATCTAATTTCTATAAATGTCTTAGTATAATTGAAGAGAAATATCTTCACAAATTCTTTTGATTTCATTTTCAAATATATATAAAAACATGAAGGAATAATATGAATATATTTTCTTATTCGCATACTATTATGATGGTTGAAATAGTTTTCCATTTGTTATATGGACTATGCCAAAGACTGAATCCAATAAATATGACATCATGTAAAAATTTTCATATATAGGCCTTTTTTCAAGTTTATACATCAGAGATTTCTATCTAACACTAATAATCTCTTTTAGGGAATTAATCTTATTTGAAGTCAATGAGATTTCCACCATGGGTAACCATTACACTTGTACATATGTAATGCTAGGAAAACCGTATCATTTGTTTAGTAGGGATACAGATGTCAAAATCCTATGTCTAAATTTTATGAATTCATTAGAATAAATGGCCCCCTTAATATTTATCCATTATCCTTTTAGTAATTATTTTTTTAATTTACCCTTGATGGTGTTGCGCTCAAGCCATAAATTGGCATAGACATACATATATAAAACATTAGGCATTCAAAACTTGAGGCACCTCTAAAATTACCTTCATGAAATATAAGAAATTTCATTATTTCCTTTCCAAAGATTTAGAATATCTCCAAAATAAGAGCCCTTTAAGAATAAATCTCTAACCAAGTTGATAAAGGTAATTAGATCTAGTTTCATATTTTCCTAATAGAGCCCCATTATTTGTATAAGAAAAATGTTATCAATGTATTACTTATAATCTTAGGATAATTATTATTTCATATAATATCTTGACTAAAAATCCATTGTATTTTAATGTACCAAGTAATTTGTAAACTTGAATTTAAGTGTGATTTTTTCAGACATCATATCGATGCATTTAGTATTTCTCACATAAGTGTATATAAAAGGGGCTTGAATGCATGTTGGTTTTTAATAAAAAACCAATACATTATTTTTTAAATATTTAATTCATTTATTGATTGTATGAATTATATTCATAGGATCATTCAAAACTAGGGTTTTCAGTTGTATAATAATTCAAAGTTATAATGTTCAGTCATAGAATAGTGGTGAAGTGACTAGATTTTCACTTAGATTTTCATATATTATCCAAATTCTCCACCTTGAATTCTTAATTCATGTGAATAATGATTTTTATTTAATTTTCAATTCAAATTAAATGTGTTAGTCAATCTTGACGAGTTTTTGTTTTCCATATGAAAAATTTTCATCAATTTTGTATGTACAATAACTACGTTTAAAATACATTTCAATTTATCCCTTATAAATTTCTTTACTTAACTATTAGACTTATTTATTGAAACTTTTAGCATGCATCTGTTAGATGGTGAGACTTATTTGTCTCTTAGTTTCTTTGTAATTTAGATTTATTTCTTTTATCATAATATTCTTAGGTTATGATTCAACATGATTTTTCCATGTGCAGTAATATCAAGCCCATAAGAACTTAGATACTATGTAATCTTAGGAATGTGAGTTTAATTATTTTGTACTATGTAATTTTTTGTAAATGCTCTGACTAAATGGGATGTTGTCAATTCATAAAATATCATAGTATTGAAGGCTCAAAGAGTCAAACTCAGATGATAATTATGTTATTAACTTTGTGTTGATTCTTTGGAGGTTTGAGCCAATAGAATTGTGCCAACTATCAACTTCGAAGTGTTCAAAAGCTTATAGATATTATATTATGGGGCCTCAACGCCATTAGTATTTTTTTAATACCTCTTTCATTATAAGTTAAAAAAATTTGACTCCTATCATGTTTTTAGGAGTATAGAACATTAGGACAGTAGATGATAAACTTTAATTTAAAACTTTAGTGTTTATAGGAAATGTAATTACACTGTATGGCATGTTCTCAAAGCTTGTAATCTAAGAACATTTAGAATTTTATTTAAATATTAAATATATCTATGTAACATATGAATTAAACCTAAAAAATTCATAGATTTCATGTACCTTGAAGACTTGAAAAACAATTTCTAATGCATGAAAGGTCAAGACATGTAGTAATGCCACATATCTTGACCTAAAATAAAATAAAATAAGTCCTACATTGTGAATGTTTTTTAACTCTATGTCTATATTCTTATGATCATGTAAAATCAAAGGAAGCAGTAGGAGGAGATATATTGGTTTTTTAGTCCTAATAAAACAAAACATTATGAGAACTCAAGGTTTATGATAAATCAAAATCACCATTCAAGATTTGATATTCAAAATTATAATTTATATAACTTTAGACTTCAAACATAACATTAGAATTATGTAAATTAAAACCAATTTCATGAATTTATAAGGCTATGACGACATTTGGAAAAGATATTTAAATAATGGTGGGTCCCTTTATGAATTCAAAAAATACTCTCTCTGTGCGTGTGCGTGTGTGTGTGTGTGTGTGTGTGTGTGTGTGTGTGTGTGTGTGTGTGTGTGTGTGTGTGTGTGTGTGTGTGTGTGTGTGTGTGTGTGTGTGTGTGTGTGTGTGTGTGTGTGTGTGTGTGTGTGTGTGTGTGTGTGTGTTTGTGTGTGTGTGTGTGTGAGCGAATAAAAAATTGTGGTAGCGAATAAAAAATGGTGACTCAATGTGGAAAACAATTTTGAATATTTGAGAACCTAAAATATCAAAAATTTACCATAGAAATAACTTTATCTTTGAAAATAAAATAAATAAGTAAAAATTTCCATGTAAAAGAGACTCTTCATTTCTAATGCAACATACTAACCCTTTTCACTCCTTATATCTATGTGATATTTTGTGAATTCAATTTCCCATTGTTATGAGAGTTTTCACAAAGTCTTAGACAAACACTATAGGTTTTATTTTGACTTTAGATTTTATAATCAAATACTAAGGGAAGCCTAGGAATTGTTATGCTACTAGCCAATGTCTATAACATTGATAAAGATGCCTCTGATTATACTTAAATCCTTATGCTACTACCATCCAGGTATCCATAGCCCCAATATAAATTACTTGTATCACCCATATTCTAATGGTTTGTATGATTTTTTTAAATATAGATAGGTAGAAGGTTAGGAACCACCATTGGTTAGATGTATGTATAAGGAAAGTTTTTTTTGACAATATATTCATGTCAACATATCTCTGCTTTTATGTTTTCTATTTCCCATACAAATCTTAGTATTTAATAGTGTAGTTTATCTTTGAAAATGGAAATTTGTTCTAAAAATTTGAATGAATATATTAGAGTAAATCACAAATTTTTAGTAAACTCATTTCATCCAAGTAGATCATAATCCATTCATAACACATACCCCAATCCTAAAGCTCAAGTACTCTAAAAATAAATTATTATCAATACCAATTATGCTTACTTTTATATCATCTCCTTCTTTTGGAAAGTATGTTGTAACTTCAATGTAGGAAACTAGTTGGTCTATTATATTTTTTTAGAAAACTAATAGAAAACTCATAAAAACTAATCTACTAAAGGAAGTGCATAAATAAGGAAATTTTAACTGAAGAAAACATGAAATATTAACATAGAAATTAGGAAAACTATTCTAGAGAGCATGAAATAAATTTTATAAAGAAAAAAAATTATTCTATAAAATAGGAAATATATCATAGAAAATAAGATATATAGTCTCTTCTTAGTTATACATTTTTAATTACAGTAACTCAGAAGCATCTGTAGTTGGATCAACCATGAAATATTATTTCAATTTTTTTAAATTGAATAGAAAGATAAGGTCATTACATTGAAGCTCCTTCAAGAAGAAGTCATTATTACGTAATATTTATGACATATAACATGGTAAAATCCATAAAGGATTGAACTAATCATTTTTTCATTTATTCCCATATTTTTTATCCCATAGAAGCACTAGGTTTGAATTCCTAAAAGCCTTAATCTTAGATATTTTGTCAAACCATATTTTAACAGTGTCTTGATGTTTGATGAAGTTGTGAAGTGCATTAGTTCCTACATATTATATATGGACTATATAAGGTAGTCTGGACAATATTATTTCATATCCTGACATATACTCTTACATGATCTAGTATATTAACATTTTAAGAGTATTGAGTAAGATTGGATGTTACCCATAACCCAGTAGAAAATGTGAAGACTTGAGAGATTATTTGTGTCTAGTTTTGTGTACACATAGTGGCTAATTCAATAAGAGATGTCATTCCCTTGATTTATCTTTGACTAAATTCCTGATGGCATCCATTAGATTCTTATTTATAGACTCGTCTACTCCATTACCTTTGAGGATAGTATTTTTATGATAACTTGATGGTGAATTGATTATTGTAATCCCACTCAATAGATTTAGTATACATGAAATCTATGTAATTGTCAAAACCAAAAGAATTTGGGCACTCAACCATGTCAATATCTTTTCTTCAATAAATTTGATGACATCTACTACTCTGGAGTTGTTAGTGGCTAAGTTTATATATATTTAGTATAATAGTTAGTATCTATTAGTACAAACTTGTGCCTTCATAAATATTTTGGGTTAAATATCTCAATAAATTCAATGCCCCATTGAGCAAAGGGGCCTTTTTATATGACTAGTTATATTGACATATAGAAATTAAACATTATTTTTATAAATACCTGACATTAATGGTAGGTACTAACATGGTTATGTGCATCATTGAACATCACGGTCTAGAAGTATCCCATCCTCATACTTTTTTGAGTTGTTATGTTACATGAGTGGTGTCCACTATCAATATCTTGATGTGAATTGTCTAGTATGTTTTCAACTTATCATTTTAAACTAGATATTAAGTAGATCCCTTCATAATTATTTATTTATATTAATACCTTATTTAAAATGTAATGATTTGATTTAATCCTAAGTTATTAATTTTGATATCTATTTCGCTCAAGGGGACATGCAACTATGAAAATATAATAGAAGATTTGAGTTTACCACCCAACACCAACTACCTAAGTCTCATTTACTTATTCAATACTGATGTAGGGATCAATATTGAACATCAAATATCTGATTAAATGGCTTGTTATAATATTTTTTGGTATTATTTTGTCACCAAACACTTAAATACTATCCATCCACTTACCTCTTCTCTATTCCATTATTTTCTAGCTAAGTGGGAGCTTGATAGTCATACCTCAAATAATGGCGAATTTATTTTTACATAGAATATAATGCCTAATTTTTTCACAACTTTGATCAATACATATATTTGTTTATATATCATATACTTTAACAAATCTACATCCTTTATATTATTGTTCAGTAAGTAAATTAGATTTTGATTATTATCCACCTTCTATGTAAGTACAACAACTATATTATTTTTTGAATCAAATGAATAAATATATAATTTTTTTATTGAAATTTGGGTTGAATAAATATAAACATTAGGTAATGGAATTCTTGATGTCTTGAAAAGATATTTCATCCTTAGTTGTGAACTCAATATTCACATCTTGTTTGATCATATTAGTTAGTGGTTTGGTAATATCTTCAAAAATAATAATGAATTTCTTTATAAAGATAATCTTACCAAATAAAAACTTTGATTATTTATTGTTGTCAGGAGGCATCAATTTATAAATGGTCTAGACTCATTATAAATCGATGGAAATATCATAATCAAATATGAAATGACTTAATAGCCTCCATTATTTAACCCCAAAGATGATCTTTATTGGATTAATAGAGACTACATATCTTTGACATATCTCAAATTCTATTTATATATGATCTACATGATCAGCTCTACCTTTTGAATATATTTTTAACTCATTCATGTAGATGATGATTCATTTGACAAAAACTATCTAAAATATAAATTGCATCACTATTTGGAAGGTTTCTCATACATTCATTTAATTGAAAGGCATCCCTTTGTATGCCTAATTTCTCTACTTGGTGGTAAAGAAAGTATTCATTCTATCTTTTACTTCCACTAGCACTTGGTTATAGCTTGAAAATCCATATAGAAAGGAAAACATATAAGATATAAAGAACTCAAGGATTACCTCATTTAGGGAGATAAAATTATAGTTATCCTTTTCAAATGATTGATTTAGCTTAATAAAGTCAAAACCTTCTAATTTATTCATTCTTATTTCTACCTGGGACTAGATTGGCCACCCATACAGATGCCTAATCATAAATATAATCATGACATCTACAATATTGTGTACCTCTATTTGGAGGAGAGGTTATAGTATTGTGTTAATTAACCTCTCTCTTAGGCTTAATTTTTTGATTTAATTAAATTGTATGTGTAGTGACTCTAAGGTCTAATATTTTTGAATATTCATCTACCTTGAGGATCATTTATTTGTATTTTATAATTAGAGTCTTCAACTTTATTATTTCACTTGTAGTATGACACAAACCAATATTCACATAATGAGGATGTTATTTAGTCCTTAGATTATGCTTGGTGAAATCAAACTTAGTTGATTTAGATAGGTCTTGATATTGAAATTATGGATCTATGTTGAAAAATCACTCTATAGAAACCATCCCTAGAGGAATGGAATTTTCCTTTAGTTATAGTACACCATCCTCTAAGATATTCAATATTCATGTATCAACATAGTTCTTATCTATCAATTGAGATTTAAAGGTGATGCAGGAGCATCTACACAAGACATGGTTATGATTAAATTGAAATTTGAATTTATTGTTTTTCCTCTATAATGTTAAAATTAAGGAGTAATTGTAAAAATTAAAAGTGAAAACAATAATTGTTGGGCTATTGAGGGAATAATGGAGGAGTGGTTAAATATATTTTCAACTTTGGTAAATTGTTACAAATTAAAAACTATATTTTATTTTGCTTAAGACCAAGTTTGGCGTGGAGGTTAAGAAGAAGATTCTTTAAAACCAACAAAGAAAAATATGCAAGGTGGCATGAGAGGTACGTAGAAGGGGAGACAGAAAGAGAGCCTCTCAGCAAGGAGAGAGGAAGAATGAGCAGTAGTATGTAAAAAATGGCAGGATTACAACAAAGAGAAAATGCAAGAATTAGGTGAAGAAATATAGAGGAGAGAGAGAGAGAGCAAGGATCTCTTATTCAATAAGAGAATGATGTAAGTGTTCTTATTTTGATAATGAAAAATGATGTTGATTTTGTTTATATCATCTGTTCTTCGAAATGGTTTTAGTCTACATGTAGATAGTTTTGATTCTTTCAAAATAGTATTAGAGGTGAAGATCTATGTTGGCCGGTATTGTTATAAATTGTGTCTGTGCTACTATCTATTGGTGAAGTGTTTTTTTTGTAAATCAAAGATTGTCTGACTTGTAACTTGCGTCCTTATGCATCCAATCCCAATCTATGTGAAAAGTCATCATGTATGGGTTGTTGATGATTGTATGATCAAATGTGAAAGTGTTTACATTTAGTTCATATCACCTGAGGGTGCACGGTCTAGGGGCAGATATTTATACGTTGTGTGTTGGTCCTGGTTATGCAATCGAGAGGAGGATTTCAATTGATTTTCTTTATGTGCATCGAACTCTGTGTTAAGCAATGAGGTGTATATCCAAAATGTCAAAGGATTTTACTATGACAAATATTTGTGTAGACATCAGATAGCTGTGTATTTAAAGTCTCTATTTCTTAAAGTTATTATGTTTTTAGAAAACTCTATGGACTCTACAGAGTCATAAATCTTGACTGAAATGAATTAGGCTGGAAAAATGTATGACTGTGTATTCATAGGTACAGTCCTGAGTAAATAAGAGAAATTTTGCCTATTTGTCGGAAAATATTGTTACACCTAGTGGCAAGGATGTTAACAAAATGAAGAAACAAAATAGCTGATGTTCCGTGTTTTTTTTGTATGACTGAAATGAATGTCCCTGTTGTTTTGGAGAATCTGCTAAAACTTCTACATCTTGATTTTTCTTCATTGAATGAGACCTTCTGTTCATTGAATGCCTAGGACTGCATGCTACATATGAATTTGAAGATGATGGCAGTAATAATGATGATCCTCCTTTTTCTTCTGAAGTTGGTGGCCGCCCTCTGCAAATGCTTCGGCCAAATGTGCCTCTAAATTATGCTCTTTCTCTGTTAATTGAAGCTCAAGTTAGAGCAATCCCAATTGTTGATAAGAATTTTTTTACTCATGGATATCTATTCCAGAAGTGACATTATTGTTTTGGAAAAAGATAGAGCATATGCACAGATGCAGATTTACAAGCTAACTATTCACCAGGCACTATAATTAGGCCAAGATAGAAATACTTCGGCTGGTTCTTTTGGAGGAAGGAGATGCCACATGTGCTTACAATCTGACACTCTTCAAAAATTAATGGAGTGCTTAGCTAATCCTGGTGTTGGGAGGTTCATTTATGTTGAAGCTGAAAGTAACCATGTGTAGGGCATTATCTTCTTGAGTGACATTTTCAAATTTCTTCTTGGCTAGATTTAGGATCTCCTGCCTAGTTTTGGGTTCTACAATCTAAATATCTGACAGATCCAAATGTAATAAGAAGGATCTACTTGAGACTAAGCTTGTTGTCAACGCACCATCATTTGGTATCAGAGCTTGAAGCTCTTGGGATTAAGCACTAGAAGACCCTGCTGAAGAAAAGGTATGTACAACCTTTGATATTTGACTTAAGTTTATTGTGTTGAGAAGCAAATAGGTAAAGTAGAAGGTTTAAAGCCATTGAGGCTTAAGAAGAGAAGAAGCAAGTAAGGCTTAGTGAATATCCAAGAAGAAGCTTGGATAGTTTGCCAAAAGACTAAGGTGAAATAGACTTAGGTGAGGTAAAGGATGAAGTTTGTAGAATTGAGAAGAGAAGCTTAGAAAGCTTAAAAGTAGGGGAGCATGTGAATGCTCAAGAAGAAGATCCAAAGAAAGGTAAGCTTGTATTTGTGATTTAAGTTTGATGTATAACAAGTTGCTGCAGGATTGAGAGAAGAGGATCAAAAGACTAGGATGCAAAAGGCCTAGGTGAGATCAAGGGGATTGTCAAAAGACCAGTCAAGGACAAAAGGCTTGGGTGAGACAAGGGATCAAGAGACCAAGGTGGAAAAGATGTGGGTGAAGATCTCAGAGATGGAAGCATTGTTGAAAGCACTATAGATCAGCAAGGTATATGAGGGCAGTAAGAGGAAAGCAAGCATCAAAGGTATGACTAATGTTGATTTTGATAAATAAATTGCTAGTTTGAAGAAAGAATTAGCTAAGGTTAAAGACGAGTATGAGTCTTGGATGCAGCTGAATAGATAAGCATGGGTATGGCCAATAAAGAAGAGGATAAAGTGGCCAATAGATCTCCTAGTGAAAAGGAGAGGAAGGCAAAAGGATATTGCCATGAAGAGGGAAGTCCAAAGAGGCAAGAAGATAAGAAGGTTGCCAAGTGAGCAGCAAGAGGAAGAAGTTGTGAAGAAGGTTCTCATGGAGGAGAACAAGAGAGAAGAAGGAAAAGGTGAAGTGCCAGGAAGAGAATTTGGAAAGATGAGAATGTCCATTAAGAGAGCACTCATGGAGACATTATGGTCTCTTGTTTTTGTATCTAATGTTGTTTTTTCATGGGTAAGTGCAGGTATGAGCAGCCTTGTGAAGGTTAAGAGAAAGGCCTTGAAGATTGAATAGATTGGTGCAAGAGGAGACACCAATTGCACAAATGAATGTGCAGGAATGAGAAGAGAGTTTGTTGTTGTTGATAAAAAAGAAGAGATGCATTGGTTAATGCATGAGAGAGGAGAGATGGAAGATGAAGATAACTTCCATGATGCCATTGAATGCCAGGAAGAAGAAAGAGGACAGCCAAGCACAAAGCAAAAAGAATATTTATCCATAGACCAAGCTATCCAAGAGGTAAATGAAGTGTTAAGTGCTGATTTTGATTGTTATTGTCAGCATGAAGATATTAATACACAGGTTAGAAGAGGCAAGAGGAAGATGAAGTCCTCACACAAAGCAGTCAATCATGGCTACATAATGCCTAAGTGGATGGTGAAGCACACAAGCAAGCAAAAAGTAAGCAAGCAGGCAAGTTTATCTTATAAGATTGATTTTTCTCATATGAATGTGTAAGAAAATAAAAAGACAAACAAAGTTGGTTTTTCAGTAGTGTCACAAGGGCATGGTTATAGGATGCCTAAATGGCTTGAGAAGTCAATTGATAAGAAGAAGAAACAAGTATGGGTGCCTAAGAAGGGTAAGAGTGAAGAAGATGTGAGTGTTGAGACAACAACACCAAGAAATCAATGGAAAAAGGTGAAGGATGACACAAGTATATGGAAAGGTAAGTCAATTACTTGCAATAAATGGGATAATGATGTTTTTGAATCATTTAATAATCTTTTTATGGAAAATGAAGAATGGAAAGTGGCTATGAAAAGTAATGTGCAGCAAGGAGAGAGTTCAAAATGGATGGATGATGGGGAATGGAAAGAATATGCAGCAGAACAAACAAGATGGCTTCAGGCAGCAATTGAAGATAGTAAGGAGACACAAGGTAATGGTGTTCCTATTGTTTTTGATAATTATATTGATATTGGTGAAGAAGCTGATTTGTATGAAGAAACTATAAAGTGGATGAATGTACTTATAGAGGATGAAAGACAATCTAGTCCTAAGTTTGATATAGGACATGAATATTTGGATGAGTTTGTGTTGAGTGATGAGATGAAGAGTAAGGCTAGTAAGGAAGAAGCAATCCTTCAGGTTGATAAGCCCAAGTTTGATGAAGATTATGAGATAGATGAGATCTCACTAAAGGTAAAGTTGAGAATGATAGAGGAGTTGTTTGGTAATTTAGGAGAGATGAAGGAATGTACAAGCCATGGTGAAGGCAACATTGGGAAGAGTGGAACAAGACAAGAGCAAAGAAATGAGACCAATGTAGTTTTAGACAAGAAATTAGAGCATGGAGGCAGCCAAGAGGCTTCATGGCCTCAATGTTTTTCTACTAAGGTTGCTTTTGATGTTTTGAATGTAGGTATGGAAGACATATATGAAGATGAAGACATATGTTTTGAAGACATTTATGAAGATGAAGAAGCATGGAGATTGGATGTGGCAGCTGAGAAAGAAATGAGAAGAAGAACATACCAGAAGAGAGAGAAAAGAAAGATGAAGGACAAAGACTATCAAAGACAAGCATTGGCATTCACAATAAGACCTTGGGATCTAGGTATAGAATGAAGGCTAAAGCATGGAGGCAGCTCATTTGAACCAAGGTTCAAATTGTTTCTAGAGGGAGAGTATGAGGCAGGAGCATCTACACAAGACATGGTTATGATTAAATTGAAATTTGAATTTATTGTATTTTCCTCTATAATGTTAAAATTAAGGAGTAATTGTAAAAAGTAAAAGTGAAAACAATAATTGTTGGGCTATTGAGGGAATAATGGAGGAGTGGTTAAAATATTTTCAACTTTGGTAAATTGTTACAAATTAAAAACTGTATTTTATTTGCTTAAGCCCAAGTTTGGCATGGAGGTTAAGAAGAAGATTCTTTAAAACCAACAAAGCAAGATATGCAAGGTGGCATGAGAGGTACGTAGAAGGGGGGACAGAAGGAGAGCCTCTCAGCAAGGAGAGAGGAAGAATGAGTAGCAGTATGTAAAAAAAGGCAGGACTGCAACAAAGAGAAAATGTAGGAATCAGGTGAAGAAATATAGAGGAGAGAGAGAGCGAGGATCTCTTATTCAAGAAGAGAATGATGTAAGTGTTCTTATTTTGATAATGAAAAATGATGTTGATTTTGTTTATATCATCTATTCTTTGAAATGGTTTTAGTCTACATGTAGACAGTTTTGATTCTTTCAAAATAGTATTAGAGGTGAAGATCTATGTTGGCCGGTATTGGTATAAATTGTGTCTGTGCTAGTATCTGTTGGTGAAGTGTTTTGTTTGTAAATCAAAGATTGTCTGACTTGTAACTTGTGTCCTTATGCATCCAATCCCAATCTATGTGAAAAGTCATCACGTATGGGTTGTTGATGATTGTATGATCAAATGTGAAAGTGTTTGCATTTAGTTCATATCGCCTGAGGGTTCACGGTCTAGGGGCAGATATTTATACGTTGTGTGTTGGTCCTGGTTATGCAATCGAGAGGAGGATTTCAATTGATTTGCTTTATGTGCATCAAACTCTGTGCTAAGCAATGAGGTGTATACCCAAAATGTCAAAGGATTTTACTATGACAAAAATTTGCGTAGACATCTGATAGCTGTGTATTTAAAGTCTCTATTTCTTAAAGTTATTATGTTTTTAGAAAACTCTATGGACTCTGCAGAGTCATAAATCTTGACTGAAACGAATTAGGCTGGAAAAATGTATGACTGTGTATTCATAGGTACAGTCCTGAGTAAATAAGAGAAATTCTGCCTATTTGTCAGAAAAGATTATTACACCTAGTGGCAAGGATGTTAACAAAATGAAGAAACAAAACATCTGATGTTTCATGTTTTTTTTGTATGATTGAAATGAATGTCCCTGCTGTTTTGGAGAATCTGCTAAAACTTCTACATCTTGATTTTTCTTCATTGAATGAGACCTTCTGTTCATTGAATGCCTAGGACGGCATGTTACATATGAATTTGAAGATGATGGCAGTGATAATGATGATCCTCCTTTTTCTTCTGAAGTTGGTGGCTGCCCTCTGCAAATTCTTCGGCCAAATGTGCCTCTAAATTATGCTCTTTCTCTGTTAATTGAAGCTCAAGTTAGAGAAATCCCAATTATTGATGAGAATTTTTTTACTCATGGATATCTATTCCAGAAGTGACATTATTGTTTTGGAAAAAGATAGAGCATATGCACAGATGCAGATTTACAAGCTAACTATTCACCAGGCACTATAATTAGGCCAAGATAGAAATACTTCGGCTGGTTCTTTTGGAGGAAGGAGATGCCACATGTGCTTACACTCTGACACTCTTCAAAAATTAATGGAGTGCTTAGCTAATCTTGGTGTTGGGAGGTTCATTTGTGTTGAAGCTGACAGTAACCATGTGTAGGGCATTATCTTCTTGAGTGACATTTTCAAATTTCTTCTTGGCTAGTTTTAGGATCTCCTGCCTAGTTTTGGGTTCTACAATCTAAATATCTGACAGATCCAAATGTAATAAGAAGTATCTACTTGAGACTAAGCTTGTTGTCAACGCTCCATCATTTGGCATCAGAGCTTGAAGCTCTTGGGATTAAGCACTAGAAGACCCTGCTGAAGAAAAAGGTAAGTACAACCTTTGATATTTGATTTAAGTTTATTGTGTTGAGAAGCAAATAGGTAAAGAGGAAGGTTTAAAGCCATTGAGGCTTAAGAAGAGAAGAAGCAAGTAAGGCTTAGTGAATATCCAAGAAGAAGCTTGGATAGTTTGCCAAAAGACTAAGGTGAAATAGACTTAGGTGAGGTAAAGGATGAAGTTTGCAGAATTGAGAAGAGAAGCTTAGAAAGCTTAAAAGTAGGGGAGCAAGTGAATGCTCAAGAAGAAGATCCAAAGCAAGGTAATCTTGGATTTGTGATTTAAGTTTGATGTATAACAAGTTGCTACAGGATTGAGAGAAGAGGATCAAAAGACTAGGATGCAAAAGGCCTAGGTGAGATCAAGGGGATTGCCAAAAGACCAGTCAAGGACAAAAGGCTTGGGTGAGACAAGTGATCAAGAGACCAAGGTGGAAAAGAAGTGGGTGAAGATCTCAGAGATGGAAGCATTGTTGAAAGCACTATAGATCAGCAAGGTATATGAGGGCAGTAAGAGGAAAGCAAGCATCAAAGGTATGACTAATGTTGATTTTGATAAATAAATTGCTAGTTTGAAGAAAGAATTAGCTAAGGTTAAAGACGAGTATGAGTCTTGGATGCAGCTGAATAGATAAGCATGGGTATGGCCAATAAAGAAGAGGATAAAGTGGCCAATAGATCTCCTAGTGAAAAGGAGAGGAAGGCGAAAGGATATTGCCATGAAGAGGGAAGTCCAAAGAGGCAAGAAGATAAGAAGGTTGCCAAGTGAGCAGCAAGAGGAAGAAGTTGTGAAGAAGGTTCTCATGGAGGAGAACAAGAGAGAAGAAGGAAAAGGTGAAGTGCCAGGAAGAGCATTTGGAAAGATGAGAATGTCCATTAAGAGAGCACTCATGGAGACATTATGGTCTCTTGTTTTTGTATCTAATGTTGTTTTTTCATGGGTAAGTGCAGGTATGAGCAGCCTTGTGAAGGTCAAGAGAAAGGTCTTGAAGATTGAATAAATTGGTGCAAGAGGAGACACCAATTGCACAAATGAATGTGCAGGAATGAGAAGAGAGTTTGCTGCTGTTGATAAAGAAGAAGAGATGCATTGGTTAATGCATGAGAGAGGAGAGATGGAAGATGAAGATAACTTCCATGATGCCATTGAATGCCAGGAAGAAGAAAGAGGACAGCCAAGCACAAAGGAAAAAGAAGATTGCTCCATAGACCAAGCTATCCAAGAGGTAAATGAAGTGTTAAGTGCTGATTTTGATTGTTATTGTCAGCATGAAGATATTAATACACAGGTTAGAAGAGGCAAGAGGAAGATGAAGTCCTCACACAAAGCAGTCAATCATGGCTACGTAATGCCTAAGTGGATGGTGAAGCACACAAGCAAGCAAAAAGTAAGCAAGCAGGCAAGTTTATCTTATAAGATTGATTTTTCTCATATGAATGTGCAAGAAAATAAAAAGACAAACAAAGTTGGTTTTTCAGTAGTGTCACAAGGGCATGGTTATAGGATGCCTAAATGGCTTGAGAAGTCAATTGATAAGAAGAAGAAACAAGTATGGGTGCCTAAGAAGGGTAAGAGCGAAGAAGATGTTAGTGTTGAGACAACAACACCAAGAAATCAATGGAAAATGGTGAAGGACGACACAATTATATGGAAAGGTATGTCAATTACTTGCAATAAATGGGATAATGATGTTTTTGAATCATTTAATAATCTTTTTATGGAAAATGAAGAATGGAAAGTGGCTATGAAAAGTAATGTGCAGCAAGGAGAGAGTTCAAAATGGATGGATGATGGGGAATGGAAAGAATATGCAGCAGAACAAACAAGATGGCTTCAGGCAGCAATTGAAGATAGTAAGGAGACACAAGGTAATGGTGTTCCTATTGTTTTTGATAATTATATTGATATTGGTGAAGAAGCTGATTTGTATGAAGAAACTATAAAGTGGATGAATGTACTTATAGAGGATGAAAGACAATATGGTCCTAAGTTTGATATAGGACATGAAGATTTGGATGAGTTTGTGTTGAGTGATGAGATGAAGAGTAAGGCTAGTAAGGAAGAAGCAATCCTTCAGGTTGATAAGCCCAAGTTTGATGAAGATTATGAGATAGATGAGATCTCACTTAAGGTAGAGTTGAGAATGATAGAGGAGTTGTTTGGTAATTTAGGAGAGATGAAGGAAGGTACAAGCCATGGTGAAGGCAACATTGGGAAGAGTGGAACAAGACAAGAGCAAAGCAATGAGACCAATGTAGTTTTGGTCAAGAAACAACATCATGGAGGTAGCCAAGAGGCTTCATGGCCTCAATGTTTTTCTACTAAGGTTGCTTTTGATGTTTTGAATGTAGGTGTGGAAGACATATATGAAGATGAAAACATATGTTTTGAAGACATATATGAAGATGAAGAAGCATGGAGAATGGACCTGGCAGCTGAGAAAGAAATGAGAAGAAGAACATACCAGAAGAGGAAGAAAAGCAAGATGAAGGACAAAGACTATCAAAGACAAGCATTGGCATTCAAAACAAGACCTTGGGATCTAGGTATAGAATGAAGGCTAAAGCATGGAGGCAGCTCATTTGAACCAAGGTTCAAATTGTTTCTAGAGGGAGAGTATGATGCAGGAGCATCTACACAAGACATGGTTATGATGAAATTGAAATTTGAATTTATTGTATTTTCCTCTATAATGTTAAAATTAAGGAGTAATTGTATAAAGTAAAAGTGAAAACAATAATTGTTGGGCTATTGAGGGAATAATGGAGGAGTGGTTAAAATATTTTCAACTTTGGTAAATTGTTACAAATTAAAAACTGTATTTTATTTGCTTAAGCCCAAGTTTGGCGTGGAGGTTAAGAAGAAGACTATTTAAAACCAACAAAGCAAGATATGCAAGGTGGCATGAGAGGTACGTAGAAGGGGGGACAGAAGGAGAGCCTCTCAGCAAGGAGAGAGGAAGAATGAGCAGCAGTATGTAAAAAAAGGTAGGACTGCAACAAAGAGAAAATGTAGGAATCAGGTGAAGAAATATAGAGGAGAGAGAGAGAGCGAGGATATCTTATTGAAGAAGAGAATGATGTAAGTGTTCTTATTTTGATAATGAAAAATGATGTTGATTTTGTTTATATCATCTATTCTTCGAAATGGTTTCAGTCTACATGTAGACAATTTTGATTCTTTCAAAATAGTATCAGAGGTGAAGATCTATGTTGGCCGGTATTGGTATAAATTGTGTCTGTGCAACTATATGTTGGTGAAGTGTTTTTTTTGTAAATCAAAGATTTTTTAACTTGTAACTCACGTCCTTATGCGTCCAATCCCAATCTATGTGAAAATTCATCATGTATGGGATGTTGATGATTGTATGATCAAATGCGAAAGTGTTTGCATTTTGTTCATATCGCCTGAGGGTGCATGGTCCAGGGGCAGATATTGATACATTGTGTGTTGGTCCTGGTTATGCAATCGAGAGGAGGATTTCAATTTATTTGCTTTATGTGCATCAAACTTTGCGCTAAGCAATGAGGTGTATACCCAAAATGTCACAAGATTTTACTATGACAAATATTTGCATAGACATCAGATAGCTATGTATTTAAAGTCTCTATTTCTTAAAGTTATTATGTTTTTAGAAAACTCTATGGACTCTGCAGAGTCATAAATCTTGACTGAAACGAATTAGGCTAGAAAAATGTATGACTGTGTATTCATATGTACAGTCTTGAGTAAATAAGATAAATTCTACCTATTTGTGGGAAAATATTATTACACCTAGTGGCAAGGATGTTAACAAAATGAAGAAACAAAACAGCTGATGTTTCATGTTTTTTTTTGTATGACTAAAATGAATGTCCCTGCTATTTTGGAGAATCCGCTAAAACTTTTGCATCTTAATTTTTCTTCATTGAATGAGACATTATAGTCATTGAATGCCTAGGACTGCATGCTACGTATGAATTTGAAGATGATGGCAGTGATAATGATGATCCTCCTTTTTCTTCTGAAGTTGGTCGCTTCCCTCTGCAAATGCTTCATCCAAATGCGCCTCTAAATTCTTCTCTTTCTCTATTAATTGAAGCTCAAGTTAGAGCAATCCCAATTGTTGATGAGAATTTTTTTTACTCATGGATATCTATTCCAGAAGTGACATTACTGTTTTGGAAAAAGATAGAGCATATGAACAGATGCAGATTTACAAGCTAACTATTCACTAGGCACTATAATTAGGCCAAGATAGAAATACTTCGGCTGGTTCTTTTGGAGGAATAAGATGCCACATGTGCTTACACTCTGACACTCTTCAGAAAGTAATGGAGTGCTTAGCTAATCCTAGTGTTGGGAGGTTCATTTGTGTTGAAGCTGACAGTAACCATGTGCAGGGCATTATCTTCTTGAGTGACATTTTGAAATTTCTTGGCTAGTTTCAGGATCTTCTGCCTAGTTTTGGGTTCTACAATCTAAATATCTGACAGATTCAAATGTAATAAGAAGGAGCTACTTGAGACTAAGCTTGTTGTCAGCGCACCATCATTTGGTCCTAAAGCTACTCTTGAATCGGATAATCTAATACTCATCCTAAAATACTTGTAATTTATCAACATTATATATGAGAGAAGGAAAATAAAAAGGTCCATAGAGTACTTCTACATTTTGGAGTTATGGAACCATACTAGATTGGCAACTGAATTGGTAGTGAGTATACCATCTAGTTTTGTTACATTGTGATAGTGTTGATGTTAAATGCCTCAAGGCAATTGATCAGGTAATATGCTCAATGTTTATATTATAGACACCTAAACATGTCCACTTGAATCATTGAACATCCAAAATTTTCTTATGCATCATTCATTAAAGCTAAAAATCATTTTGAGACATTGTTAATTGTAGTATTCTATTGTATACAATAATAACCTCTCATGGATTCATCACTAATCACCTTGTGGCTTAAAAACTATTAGCTTAGCCTATGGACACATTAATTGGGTTAATTTCACACTTAAATCTAATTTTCAAAATGCCAAAAGGATAATCAAAATCAATTAACAAGTTAAACATGATTAAATGCCTAGTTAAATTACCTATTTGAAATTAATGAATATCTAAAAAAGGAAATTCAAAAATTCAAAATATGCTAGCCTATCACCATTTCATTTATAAGTTAACAAGCTCTTTGAAAATATCCCCAAATATATAATTTGGAGATCCATGCCTAGTAAGTGAAAATCATAATTACTTGACAATTATTTACTCTACTAGAGTTAGATTTGACTCACCTATGTTTAGTTTTAATCCATAACAATCCTTAAATCAACCGTAACTCATCTTGGGTGAGAGTTGATTATAAAATCTCTAAATTCAAGTCCTTACCTCTTCATTTCTAAGTTATCATAAGCCATAGTTATAATGCATATTTGGAGAGAGACATAAACTATTTTGGTGCATATGTATTATGTATAAATTAATTCTATGCTCTCATAAGCCAAAGTTATAATGAAAATTTCAAGAGAGATATAAGCTATTTCAATGCAAAGATATTATATACAAATTACTTCCAAGATCTCATAAGCTAAATTTATAATGCTAATTTGAGGGAGACAAGCTACATCAAGCCACATCAAAGCCATGCTGCCAAGGAGAGAAGGATCTACATAACCTTTATTGATGAGGAATTATTGAAGTACAAGTTGAGAGAGCCATTCAACAAAGCATTTGGATCTCCCAAGGAATGTAAACTATGTGTTTCTTTTATTATTATTTTTATTTTTTCATTTAGAATTTTATTACTAAGATCTCCCTAAGTTCTAGGCTTGGAGTGTAAGTCTTACTATGTTTATTTGAGTTATTATTGCTTGAACTAAAAATATACTAACCTCCATTCTTGGATTCCTATGATCACATATATTTCTTCAATTAGGTGAGATTACATTTATTATTCTTCAATATTAGGTAAACAACCGACTCATAATCATCAAATATTTTTAACTTCTTGACAATATGCTTTAGAATGAATTAGAATATGAGGATTAGAGATTCATTCTTAGCCCTATTACTAGTATAAGGTAAATACATACTATAAGTGACCATGTAATACTTACCATCTAGGTTTGTAATGGCTATACCAACCCTAAAACCTTGTTTTGATATAGATTGATCAAAATGGAGTGTCTATAACTAAGAAGTACTTTAAAATTCATCTTCATGAATCTCGTTCTTGGTACTAAATGTGTATACTCATAAATTCAAAGATGAAAAATAAACCTTCTCATTCTTAGAATTGCAGTCATTAATAAAGTAATTATTCTTTGGAAATTTGTCTACCAAAATCTAGTTGGCTACTTCTTTCAAAGTTATCCACAATTTTGATAAGTTAGTGTCCATGTACTTTTTCGATGTCTTTGAACAATAATCACTCATTATAAGTGTTATATGTTGATTTCACCCTAATTATATTAAGCTTTGAATCCATGTATTATTATGGTTACATCTGACTATTATTTTTTTCACTTGAGATGATGACATATACTAGTTTTGGGATAATGATCTGTTGATTATTTTACATAATGAATTGATTATGTGATAGTTGTAATTTCTTATTTATATAAATTTTGGATGTATATTCATTAGTTTTTCATCATTAATTGATATATATGATGACTCAAACTAACTAACTACTTATTGTGAGGTGGATCTACGAATGATTCTATCCAGAGAGCATGACAGAAGGAGAGCATCATCGAAAAGGATGGCGTAAACAGGATGATTGATGGATAAGAAAGGAACTGATAGTAACCCAACACACACACCACAAGAAAATAAACTATTTGATTCTTGTATGAATTAGCTATTTATTGTGGTTTTGAGTGACTAAATATTTTATAGTGACCATATTTCAATTTATGCATTTAAATGAGTGATTTCATTATTCTACAATCTATAGTTAGATTACTATAATAATTGACCCATGATCATTGTGTTTTTTGTGTTGGAGAGATGTTATTGCTTAAAAATTTAGTAATATGTATGACTTAAAGTTGTTATATAATTAGGTAGTCAAAAAGGACATAAAATCTAGTTGCCTAAAAGAATTATAGGTCAAAATAATATTTGGTAAATATCATTTGGTGTTTTTTCATATAATATTTTTTAATAACTATAAAAAACACATATAACCTAGTATATTATTAAAATAGTTATTTTGAAATAATTGGATTATTATTTAGTTTTAAATTATTTTAAATAAATATTTCATATTTTTATGATTAAGTTAAAAATAAATTTAAATATCCTAAATAATAACCTATCACTAAGTTGGCTTAAACTAGCACTTAACTGGACATTGGATAAAGGGAAAAAAACATGCATAATTTACTAAATAATTAAAACTCAAAGTTAAAGGGTATAATAATAGATTATTTACTAAAATATAAAATAAAGATGTCCTTATATGAGAGAAAAGAAAAAAAGAAAATAAGATAAGTGAATCATGCATGATTATGTAATAAAATAAAAAAATCAAAGATAAGTTTTCAAAAGAGCTATTCATGCATAAAGGAGAATTTGAAAAAGTAGATAAAGATAAAAAAAAAATTAAGGAATTTGACTAAAAAATTATTAAATGAAGATTATTATTTTTAAGGTGACGATTTGCATGTAATAAGATTTAAAATCAAGAGAAAGAAATTTAAAAAAATATCTTAAAATAGAAAGTGGAGGCATTTTATTTTGTCTGAAAGGAATAAAAAAATAATACAAGGAGAAAGTGATTTGATGATAAGAAACATAACAATTTGAGAAGAAAGGGGAGCAATGAATATCCGCATGACAAAATTTTGAAGAAAGCGAGATTAGTAATAAGGCAATAATTTGGATAAAAGGGGAGAATGAAATAAATATATAGAAAGGTAAAATAATTATTATAGGAGCATAGAATAAATACACAATAAGGTAAAAAAAATTTAGATGAGAAATTATTAAAAGGAAGAGAAGCAATGACTTGAGAAAGAGCGACAATGATTTAATAAGTAGAAAAAGACATTTAAAATTAGACTATTAACACACAGGTTAGTTATTCTCTTTTATTGTTTGAATAATTTTTGGAAGGAACCATATGGTTTTTATTTTGTTGAAATAGTTGAATGTGTGCATTTATTAATTATACCTACATATTCAATTTGAAAACACGTGGTTAAATACTCCATGTGTCATTTTGGATATTAGAATAGACATGCCTATAGATCTTTTTCAAAATAACAAGTGAAATGAATTATGAATTAAATAAATAATACTTCATACAAGAATATAGATGCTTACAAAGAAATTTAAGTGAATTATTATGAGTAATATATACATATATAATTGTTAGATAATTTATTAAGGTTAGGAAAACCTATGGAATATTAAAGAATAGTTATGAAACATGGGTATCAAATTGAATATGTAGACAACTTAGGAACTTATTTTGATAGTATGTTCAACTGAATGAATACACATACATGTATTTACAGATGTAAAAGAGATTTATTAATCAAACATGGTATGATCTTACCATTGTGCACCTTGACATGATTATTTAAATATCAATATACCTTGTGTATAGCTGGTTGCTTCACTCCCCTAGTTAGGTAGACTATGTATTATATTTAATGTTGTGATACTTGACTAGAGTAAATTGATTATCATGTTTATGATTCCACACTTGATGATGTATTTGTCATGTTATAATATTGTATTGGTGATAATAAGGGTTAGTTAAGGTACATGATGTAATTCATTAATATTCATTATTATTTCATGATTTTATCAATTTTGGATCAGATTTGTTGATGGATATACTCTATGGCTGTAGGTGCTAACTATAGGCTAGGTTGGATGTTGGCATTAGCTTTTGGGGTAGCATAGTGGTTTTGAGCAGTCGAATGAGTTCTGATAGGTAACCTAGTATTCTTATTTGTGTCATGTTTTTAGATAATTATGGTATACATTTATGAAGTCATATTAATTATGCTTTATTTTCTTACACTCCTTATGTCCTATTATATTTTTGTGATCCTTGCATGTTTCTTAGTGTTATTTCCATCTGCTAGACTTCACCTTTTATCTCTCCTATGTAAACCTCACAACCCTACCTCTACTTGAATCACCCTCTCCTATTTCAAACTCCCTACGAGACCTACCTAGACCTACCCTTAAGACAACCTCCTTCTATGCAACTTATTATGTAGGTGACCTTATGATTATCAACGATCAGGTTGACTCATCATTGGGGATTTTAAATGTTGTAAAGGCATTTTTAATAATATCTATTTTATATTGCTATTAACTTCCTTCACCATTTTTTGGACTTAAAAATGTAATTGGAAATATAAATAATATATGTATTTTATTATTTAATTGATAATTATTTATGCTTAATAATTAATGGCTTATCAGCCATATTTTTAAAAGGGGTCATTATTGACCATGCCTTGGGAGTTTTGTGTGAGGGTCACGTGGGCGGAATGGGTTGACACATTTGGGAGACCTTATCTCTCTATAAGGAATGTGTAAGGTAAAGGGGAGTATAGATATGGAGGGGAGAGTGGTGTAATGTGTAGGTTAAAAATATGTAGTGAAGGATACACAGGGTAGTGGGAGGTGAGGGAGGCATAGGAAAGAAGTTAAGGAAAGACGTAGTGAAGGGAAAATGAGAGAAGGGAGGTATTACATGTAAGAAATAAATACGTGGGAGGGGGGGAGAAAAACACAAGGGTGTAGAGGTGAAATAAAATAGGGGTGTAGATTAGAATAATGCAGGGGGATGAATGGATGAAATGCATGAAGAGAGAAAGGATACATAGACAAGAAGAGAGGATAGACGTTAGGGGGAAGAAGGAGAAAATGTGAGGAAAAATATAAATAATAGATGGGATTAAAAATAAAATGCATCAACAAGTAAAGGAAGGAAAAAGGGAAGCATTGTGGAATAAAAATGTATGAGAGAAATATATATACAGGGGAGGTAGAGAGCAAAGGCAAGGTTGGAATTTTAATGCTAGGTATAGGGTTGATTTGCATGGTTGAAGGTATTTTTATTCTATTTATTTGAACCTATTGACATCCTTGGGTCCTTTCTCTTGTATTAAAAGGGTAAGTTTATTTACTCACAACTAGTTATCTTCTTGATTGAAAAATCACTGATATGGAGACCAATTGCTATTACTCCCATTATTATTTCACATATAACCCTACCATTAAAAACTTTTAGTTTCTCCCACATATCAATTTTGGTTACATTTTTAACCTAATAAGAATGATTAAATCGATGGCTATGTATATCCATTTCATTATGTGTATGCCATAACCTAGAAAATCTAAGCCTTACCATTGCATTTTATTTGACTGGGTGAAAATTGAGTCATTTACCCTTGTCTATGAGGAATGCCACAAATAATTATAGGTTACATTGATTA
>JARHVA010005608.1:2500-30000 GCA_037957365.1 Torreya grandis | reverse complement strand
GTCTTTTACATGGTATCCACACATCAGGTGGATGAATGCAGATTCATGGACCCTTGTTCTTCATAAATATATGTGTGTTTTACTACTATGATGTGGAAATTACCTTAGCATATTTACCTATACCCAAATGTACCTTTATTTGTCTTTTCCTATTCATTCATGTACATTATTATGTGTTTATTGTATAAGACTTGTGAGGAGTGAAAGTGCTTAACGTCATGAAATGTGTGAACTTTTTGTACTATATAGTTGGTTGTCTAAGTATTATGGCTATGTTATGCGTGTGTTTTTATGTGGATATACTATACATATAAATATACTCACTTATATTTGGTAACCACCTTCTTGGAAGCCAAATTTCTTACTTAGGCTGCCAAGGTATAGTGTCATTATATGTGTTATTATCCCACATCTCTATTCTGGTTAGGAGCAACAACATAAGTATGAGGTTGATGGTAAAGAGACATTATTATGTAATGGATGGATCACGTACATGATATCAAGTGGATTCTCTCATAAGATGGAAATACACTCTACCCCTTTGCATGAGGTAGTTGTTTGCTTTATTCAGGGTGTACACCACATGAGCCACATATTAGCCATGGGAGCTTCCTATGTCATGGTTGCCTTATGGTTTAGTAATCCTTTAAGTACCCCTCAAAGTTTGTTTCTAAATAGCCTATGTGGAATATCTTTATGTAAGCCTTGTGAAACACAAGTGGTCTTATATTATGGATGTGGATGTAAATCTATAAGGACATACTTGCTAATTTCAATTCATGTGTTGGCATGTGCATGTAAACATGATATGATTAAGGTATTTCCTTTCAATAATTGATGTGTATATATTCTTATATGAATATATATTTTTATGTTGTTTTTTTACATGACTAAAAGGTATGCTATATTTCTATTTAGGGATGAACACTGTAAGTCCTAATATGGTAGATTTTGTATTTTTGGGTTCTCATATTTCTTTTATTTTTTATTTTTTTCCATGAGGTAAGTGTATTATGATGGTGGAACTATGATTATTGTAACCATCAATTGAGCTCACAAAGTGTTTGGAAAGCATGTGATAAACCTTTGGGTAGCAGGTAATGCCTAGGTTGTCTTCTCCTATTATCTAGTTTGGATAGTGGGGGAAACTCCACTATCCCATAAAAAGTATTGGTTTTTCTTGGATTTATCCATTCAAAATAATTTACTATCTAATTATATCATTCTATAATGAATGTTGGTTAAACTATGCATACGGCATAATGTGTGTCAGTAGAGACACCATTTCAGGTTCAAATATATGTTTAAAATCCCTATGAGATTGTATAATTTCTAATTGTATCATAAAAGTTGAAATTTTTTATGGTGTGTTATCCTCTTGATAAGTGGGATGTCTACTTAGTGTCTAGCTTTCTATCAAAACATTGGTCTAAATAGTTGAAATTTATTTAATCTACCTATCTATCAAAAGATTTTATCTAAAAGACATGTGCTTGAAAGGAAACAAAAGTATTTTGTTGGCATTTATTGTGATGGGAAACTTTGTTCCCATGGTTGGAATATTTTTTTGCTTAGAATGTCATGCCTATATAGGTGGTTGGATTTCAATAGTTTATTAGAACTATGTTAAAATGGTGGTATACCATTGTTAAATCTATTAGAAATTTTTTCAAGGTTGTGATTATCTATTTTTGGCTATTATTAAATGACATGTCCACAAAAACATGGAATTGTACCCTAAGTTAAGGTATGTGTATGAAAATTTAATGTTGTTTTGAATTATGATATCTCCCTATTATTCTTTTAGTGTTGTAAAAGGACACGTGAATTGATAATACTTTTATTATTGCTATAATTATGATTTGTGATGGGAATGTCATATTTTTTTTACCTAGATGGAGTGTTATAACCTCTTAATTATCTATATGTAAGATGATGGTTTATCTAACTAATTTTATGGTTGAGTACTGGAATCTTTGTAAAGAGAGTGAAAAAGTCCCCATGGATAGTTAGGTTCTTAGTTATTCATATAGTTGTCAGAATGGCTCCTCCTTAAGAGGGAGATGATGTTATGATCCTATCATTCTGCACATTGGTGTGACTATTTAAAAATCAATATAGCTAGTTTACAGTTGTTTGCTTCATTCCCCCACTTAGCTAGACTATGTATTGATTTCAATGTTATGATACTTTACTACAGTAATGTGATTATAATGTTTATGATTCCACTCCTAATGATGTATTTATCATGTTATAATCTTGAATTGGTGATATATGTCTTATTTGAGGTACATAATGTACTTAATTATAGTTCATTAATGTTTTATCATTTTATAAATTTTGGATCAGATACTATTGATGAATATATTCAATGGTTGCAGGTGCTGACTATGGGCTAGGATAGATGTTAGCTTGAATCTTAGGGTAATGGAATGGATCTAAGTAGTTGGATGACTTCTCATAGCTAACCTACTATTTTTATTTGTGTCATGGTTTTAGATGATTATGTTATGCATTAGTGTAGTTGTATTATTTATGCCTTGTTGATTTTTTCTCCTTCTGTCCTATCATATTTTTGTGATCCTTGCATTTTGCTTGGTATTATTTCCATCTACTATACTTCATCTTTTTTCTCTCTCCTATATACACCTCACTACCCCAACTCCACTTGACTCAATCTCACCTTTCTCAGACTCCTTAAGAGACCTACCTAGACCTACCCCATGACACCCCCTTCTATGTGACTTATTACCAACATGACCTTATGATTATCAGTGACTAGGTTGACTGGTCATTGTGGCTATTAAATGTCGTAAAGGAATTTTTGATAATATCTATTTTATTATTGTTTTTCATTAATATTAAGCACCTTTATCATTTTATGAATTTAAAAATTTAATTGTTAATATAAATAATATATGTATTTTATTATTTAATTGATAATTAATTATGCTTATTACTTATGGACTTATTAGCCATATTTTGAAAAGGGGTCATCATTAACCATGCATTAGGAGTTTTACTTGAGGCTCACATGGGGGGAGTTAATTGATGTAATTGGAAGACCTTTTCTCTTCATAAGGAATGTGTAAGGTAGGGAAGAGTATGGGTATGGAGGGGAAATTGGGATGATGTGTAGGATGAAAAAAATAATGAAATATACATAGCGTAGGGGGAGGAGAGGGAGGTGTAGGGAAGAAGTTAATAATATGCATGGGGAAGGGATAGGGAAAGAGGAAGGGAGGAATGATGTGGAAGAAATAAATACATGGGAAAAGAAAAGAAAACATGGGTGCAGAGGAGATGAATGCAAGGGTGTAGAGGAGAAAAACATACATGAGGATTGGAAGGGATGCCTACAAAGAGAGAGAGGATACATAGATAAGAAAAGAGGATACAAGGTATGGGAAGAAGGATAAAATGCAAGGAAAAATATAGAGAATAGAGGGGATGAAAAAGAAAATGTTGCAAAAAACAAAGGAAGGAAAAAGGGAAGTGTAGTGGAGGAAAAAAGGTAGGAGAGAAAGATATATATATATATATATATATATATATATATATATATATATATATATATATATATATATAATGGAGGTAGAGAGGAAAGGCAAGGTTGGAGTTTTGGCACTAGGCATAGGGTATATTTTAATTTTATAAGTTATTTTCATTCTATTTTTTATAACCTATTTACATCTTTGGGTCCTATCTCTTACATTAAGTGGGTAAGCTAATTTACTCACACCCAGTTATCTTCATGATGGAAAAATTATTAATATGGAGACAAAGTTTTATTACTGCCATTAATATTTGATATATAACACTACCATTAAGTATTACTAGTTTATCCAAAATATCAATTTTGGTCACATCCCTAACTTTAAAATCATTTTAAATCAATGGTTATGTATATCCATTTCTTTATGTGTATGTCACAACCTAGAGAATATAAACCCTGCCACTACATTTTATTTGATTGGGTGAAAATGGAGTCATTAACCCTTGCTTATGTGGAATTCCATAAATAATGGTAGGCTACATTGCTTACTTTTGTACCTTTAAATGAATAATTTTAGTTGAAAATCCATGCACCTTGGTCCCCCACAATCTCTTGTTTCTATAATTTATTATGTATATATTGTATTCCAACTAATATATATGATGGATAACATAACCTATTTTGATAGAGTTGATTATGGATAAAATTAAAGGAATGATTTAGTATAAATTTAATCTTGGATGTGGTTTATTTCTATGTTAATATATTTGTTAGAATTAAATTAATGAAACCTAGGTCTTTAAAAACTTAATGGAAGACTCTATTATTTGATTTCACTATAATCCCTCAATGTGGAAAATTGATTTGAGAATATCTTAAACCTTGACGAAGAAATAACTAGTGGTTGTGATTTATTTGTCCTATTTTAAATAATATAATTTAGGAATTTGTGGCCAAAGATATGAAAGTATAAATATGTTGATATATTTAATTAATCTTCCATTGGAATAATCGATTCTAGTAAGAATTTTTTTATAAGAGCCAAGCGTAGTTATGGGAATTATGAAACTTGGGGTTTATTATTTATACCTATGTTTTAATTGGATTATCCATGATTTAGTAATAAATGTCATAATTCTGGGCATATAAATACACTTTGAATGTTGACAAATTTTCATACTTTTGTTTTAAGTTCCATGCATGGTGACTTAGACAAAATTTGATTGCCTCATTCATCCTAAGGAATGGATTATTGTGTTCATTTGCATAGGTTGATTTGGGGTACAATTTCCTATATTTGGTCTTGATTGGAATATGTTTATGATAATTGAAATGATTAAATCCCATTGAGATTTAATTAAATTCTTGCATGTTTATGTAATACCTAACTTTAGAAATCAGATGAAAACTTTGTTTGGATCATCATTTAATAAGGGGGGTTTTCAATTTTTAATTAAACCTATTTGAAGGCCTATACTTCTTGTAATTCTCATTGACCCTAATTTTAATATTTAAGGATCATATGGGGTTGAGAGACCTCATGATAATCCATTTATTTCCCTATATTGATTAATTGTTTAAAAATTGATTCATTATTTATATGCTTGATAAAATCCATTGCCACCATTTATCAATTGTATTAAATTATTGGATCGAGTTCATGTTTTTATTTGATTATAGTATTGAATTATTGCATTATAAAAATTATATGATTAAGTTACTTGTTTATCATGCATGTTTTATTTTACTTTTGGATCTTGTCTGGGTGGTGTATAACTATTGGGTTATACATTATGATTTTTTCCATTTATTGCATGAATTATATCCTTGATGGTGTTTGTGCCTTTTGTTGGTGTATTTTATTTTATTATGATGTCAGTTGGCTTGGAATAAAACTTACTCATAATTTCCTTCTCAATCCTGTTACTGAAACCACCATCTAGGTGATGGTTTTGGTGGTAAGGGCCAACAATCATTAGGCTCATAGAGTTAGTTGGGAGGGTTTATCTAGTTCAGTCAGTTATTGCTCCATGCTAGTATTATCTTACAAACATGTGAATTAAGTATTTTTGAATTAATTTATGTATTTATACATAATTAGTTAGATGTTTTATTCTATATTGATTAATCATGTTAGTCTCAACTGATATTCTACCTGGTTGTTAGTGGAATGCATAAATAAAAGAATGCACACTTATTAATAAGAAAATGAAATCATTACATTTATAAAGGTAATACATATCATATGTTAAGATTAATGAATGTTTATTTTGTTTCCCTTCTTATTATTGAAGTATTGTGTGGATTTAACAAATAGAACATTACTGTCTAATTAAATCATATGATCTTATTATAGTTGATATAGACATAATGTTATTACTAAATAAGAGTAAACCTTGGACTATATAATTTTATTGTGGGTTTCTTAATTTAGTAATATAATATTTTTAGATGAATAATATTATTGATAGTCATTATACAAAAATTTACTCAGGAATATGCAAGGGGTTGCCTGATAAAGATACCTATAGACTTGCTTAATAAAGTTATTTATGATAAAGATTATCATTGGTGTATTTCCATATACCACGTAATTTGGTCTATAGGCATACTTATATATTGTTTCTTGGATGTTTATCATCAATTTGTAGGTTGTTGTCATTGATAAATGTTATAGTAGTGTACTATATTACTATTTATCATTATGATAATAAATTATAATTATTTTTTATTATACTTAGTGTATTAATTACTCTTGGTCAATTCTTATAAAACTTATATATAGTATTTTGACTTAAACTATAATGGTAATATTGGTGTAGATATTGATTAGGAAAATGTATAAATTTTCTCTTTTTATTTAACATATTTGAGTATGCTAGCATGGATTATTAGCAAGCTAAAACATAATTTGAATGATAGATTTTGGGATTTATTTATTTATTTGCTTTGGATGTGTGTTTGTATGTGTGTGTGCATGCATGCATGCATGTGTGTGTGTGTGTGTGTGTGTGTGTGTGTGTGTGTGTGTGTGTGTGTGCGCGCGCACACATGCGTGCATGCATGCATGCATGTGTGTGTGTGTGTGTGTCTACGTGTGTGTGTGTGTGTGTGTGTGTGTGTGTGTGTGTGTGTGTGTGTGTGTGTGTGTGTGTGTGTGTGTGTGTGTGTGTGTGTGTGTGTGTGTGTGTGTGTGTGTGTGTGTGTGTGTGTGTGTGTGTGTGTGTGTGTGTGTGTGTGTGTGTGTGTGTGTGTGCACGCGCGTGCGCACGTGTGCGTGCATGTGTATGTGTGTGTGTGTGTGTGTGCATGCATGTGCATGTGTGTGTGTGTGTGTGTGTGTGTGTGTGTGTGTGTGTGTGTGTGTGTGTGTGTGTGTGTGTGTGTGTGTGTGTGTGTGTGTGTGTGTGTGTGTGTGTGTGTTGTGTGTGTGTGTGTGTGCATGTGTGTGCACATGTGTGTGCAAAAAAATTTAGCTCATTATCCTCTACATACATTAGAATGAATCTTATGATTGTAAGAGTAGATAAAGATATTTTATATTGATCCTCAATTGGTGCATGGAACATGGAGTCTCCTTGGCTGTTCCAAGATTGTATATAACATAATGTATATGAAAAATTTCAATGGAGATGGTTGTTATGCTTATGTTAAATGTATAAATAAACTCTTGCTTGCGTACGTGGGACTTGTGAGTCAACATACACAAGTATGTATGTTTTCATTAAGTAATTCCAATATCGATGGGTTCTTATCTATTTTAGATTGGTCAATTTGATGACTAGAATAAATAAAGCTGTAAATTCACTAGTTGTTAAGTTTACCTATAATGAGAATGTGTACATTTTAATGTAGGATGAAATTGGTAATCCATGAATGAAGAGAGTAATCTTAAACTACATTTAAGATGAATAAATGAGAATTTAATTATTATAATATTCCTTTGTTATATGTTTATATAGTTGAAAAGACTAAATGTTACATATGGATACCAATCTTAAGGGATAAATGTACATATTATCTCATCATCTTGTTGGACAAAAATTTCTATTGAGTAAGGCATTAATGTTTAATATACTTAAAATCTTGTTGAATTATATTGGGAATTACTTTATTTAAAAAATTCTTGGTTGTATGAGAGTTATGTCCCATCTATTAAATGTTGTAATAATTCATGATTTCCTTAATGGATGAAAAATACTAAAGTAAATATGAGAGTTGGAATGCTTAATATGTCCTCCTTACCTAAACTATTGGTTGATAAATTTATCAATGTTATGGAATTTACACATTTAGTTGTAATGTGCCTCAATTTTATTGATTCCTTATGTATTTCTATTCATTATATATTGGCCAATATGGCATAGTTATATCAATTCCATGAGGGGTTGCCACTATAGAATTATCGAGTAGATGATGAATTAATCATGTTTGCCTCTTCCAAAATTTATTTAGATCATGGTAGGTATTATTATAATTTGATTGAAATATCTTCATGTAAATGGTAATCTATTGTATGCTAAAGAGACTTAAAATAATCCATAGGTACTCAACTAGTATTGGTTACTTTTATGTTTAGCATGTCAATGTTTTCCTAATTGATATCTAGGACATTGCTTCAACTATTATCCTACCATGGAATCCTTGTGAACCAATGATGGAATATAAGGTTAAAATTAACCTGGTTTTGCATATGTTAATATGATAGCCAAGTATATATTGCTTCATCAAGTGAGGTTTAGGTCCATTATGTACCAATACATACTCTGATATGCAAAATAAAAAAAAATCATGGTTGTTTCAAGAGATTTAATGTGATACCCATATTTCTTGTGTTACTATAAGAGAAATGTGTAACTAAAAATTATAAATGGTATTTTGAGAATAAATAAATGTAGTCTATGTAATTTTATTTATAGTAAAGGTTAATTTTATAGTTCTAAATGAATTCATGGTTTTGGTATATATACTATTATATATTTGAGAATATATATTCATTAAATGTACCATAGGATATATTATATGGAATAGTAAACCTTGTTACAAAATAGGTAACTATTAGACAAGTATAGTTATATACAACTTATTGTAAGTTAATCTTTTTGAGATACAAAATGATTACATGGATACATGCAAATTTTAGCTATGATTTATTTATCCTTGAGATAAAGAATTAAATTTTTTCTTGTGATGTTCATGTATTTATGAACATCATATGATTCATGCCTAGATGGTGTGATTTTTGAATAAAAATAGGATATATTAAGTATATTAGAATAAATTAATGTGTGAAATTCATTAATGCATTTGATAGAATAAATTCATAGTGATGATTATTTCCATACATAATATGCTTCCATATATGTTATTAGGAATAATATATTTTAATCATTTTTTTATATATGCTATGTTATAATTAGTCTTACATTGATAATATCAAACAAGTAGTGAGATGGACTTAACTAGCTTAATTGGTATCATGAATGTAGGTTTAGGATAATTCAATCAAATGGTGTGTATGAAATTGTCAGATCCATGATATCATATTTTATTTGAAAACTTCGACCAAAGTAATGTTAGATATAAATTATCATTTCATATATTTTATTTTCATGTTTCTATGATATCATGTTAGAAACATACTTTTCTTTATGGTACAGATCATTTAATAGAAATTTTATAGCACATGGTGTACTAACATGTCTATATAGATTCCTTCACCATCATTATCTATCCATATATGAATGGACGGCCATTAACTAATGGGGGATTTTTTAGGGGATCAATGGTCTATGGGTTTTGTGTAAAAGTGCTTGGATGATGTTCTCCCTCCCCACTATAGTACTTACATGGAGACCACACTTGAGATTATCAGAGATACACAAGTTGGTTTGACTTGAGCCCAAGGGATCTTAGTATCTATTTAATATAAATAAGGATGAATTCCTATTATAAATTTAATATTATTATTTTTTTATACTTATATAGTGTTTGTATTATTGGACCAATCGTGGATGGATTCTATTGTGATTATGTTCCTTGAAGATATGTTATGTTATGTTACAAACAATGTTAAAATTCGAAACTATTATTGTTCTAAGTTTATGATAGTTTAAAATGCTTGGAATATTTTATTAAATATCATTTTATAATCTAATAAAATAGTAAATGTTGAGTTTTTTTTTTTTTAAATTACATTATTCTAGTAAAATCCTTATGGGGTTGTTTCATGTGGTATCAATGTTTAGGCTCAAACTAGAGGATTTAGTGAGTCTACTAAAACTTTCATATTTTTCTATTGATAGAGAAAAAAAATGATTAAAACAAGAAAATCATGTGAGATTATTTAAAATTTCAATGATAATAACCCTTCAAATGATACTAACCTTATTGCTACTAAACATTCAATAAAGTTAGATCAAATTTTCAAAGCCATGAATGATATCATGGATTGGATCACAACCCTGAATTAAGAATTTCACTACCATGGAAAGGAATAAAATCAAGAAGAACTTATTGAGTATCCTAATATGTAAGAAAACCAAAAGGATACGAGAACTCAAGTAGATGTATAGTTTTCAAGGGATATGAACAATGTGACTCCACTAAGTTTGATGGAACTATTCTAGGTGACATAAATGAAGCATGAATGATATAGATGGATAAGTATTTGAATATTTGAAACTACATCAAGGTAACTAAAATATTATTTTAAGCATACAAGTTGGTTGGTGAGGAATCTACTTGGTGGGAAAATAAAAAATAAAAAATGAACATTAATTATACCACCACTAATTGGGAACACTTTGTGACATTGTTCAGGTCACAATGGTTTCTAAAGGTTTCTTTTGATCAAAAGATCATATATTTACACAATCTAAAGCAAGGGAATTTATTAGTGAATGAGTTATAGGAGTATTTAACCAAACATATAAAGTATGTACCTTAATAGAAATCAGATGAGAGGTTTAGGAAGTTTATCATGGGACTAAAACTGCATACCAATGGTGAGGTAGATGTGAATGGACCTTATATCATGGACCTCATCTTAGATAAGGCATTCAACTAGAAGTAAAAGTTAAAGTCTCCTTCTAATGTAGGGGAAAAGTTCAAGAATGATTTTGAATGTTCCTAATTGATGTTCAAAAATAAATGGAAGTAGAAGAGTGGAGACTCCAAGGGTCAGGTCAATAATCAGAATGCCAAATTAAATAATAGATCTCTTATAAAAACATAGGTAATGGTTTCAAGGGTGGTTTCAAAAGAAACCCATAGAATAAAATAAAAGGTCCATTTGGGGACTATTTCAATTATAGAGTAGACCATTGTGCTCATGAATGCAATCAAGACAAATCAAATAACAAAGGTCCTAATTTTTAGCAAGGTGATTTTTAGTAGCTTATTAACGTAACAATTGATAATATATAGTATAAATTTCAAACATCACCTATAGAGTTATAAGGTATTTTTTTGAACATATAGGTTCTATTTTAATTAGTATAGGGGTTACTAAATGTTTTCTAGATCCTAGAATGCTTAGTAAGCTCCCTAGAAGAGATAGATATATGGAAAATGCATGGTTAGTATAGTATGGGAATGACCCTAAAATCATGGTTAACAAGTATCTAATTGAAGTATATATTAGGTTGCCTAAACTCACAATTGTAGTGGATTTGTATGTAACACCACTAGGGTCATATGATGTGATCTTAGGAATCAATTATCTTGATAAATATAAGGCCAAGGTTGACTACTACTTGAATAAGGTTGAGTGTATAGATGATTTAGGAAATAAGACATAAATTCAAGGTGAAGGAGAGATGAGGCTTAGGCATATTTATGCAATGCAATTCAGTAAGGATCAAGGAAAAGGGTGTCAAGCATTTATAATCAAGATAAATGAAATAGAGGAATAAAAGGAACCATCTCTCAAATGTTACCAATTTCTTAGAGATTTTCATGATGTGTTTCTAGAATAATTACTAGGATTACTACCTAAACATGAGTTTTATTTCTTGATTGATATCATATATGTATTGAAAATATAGTCTAATACATCGTATAGAATGACAACCATTGAGTTGGTTGAATTAAAGGCTAAAATTTAGGAATTATTTTCAAAAGGGTTGATTAGGCCTAGTGTGTCACCATGTGGTGAACATATTGTTTTTGTTAAAAATAAGGATGATCCTCTTTGAATTTGCATTGATTATCATATATTGAACAATGCAATTATCAAATATAGGTATCTAATAACTTATATAGATTATCTTTTTGATCAAATGTGGGGAGCAGCGGTCTTTTCTAAGATTGATCTTAATGTGGGATATCATTAGTTAAGGATTTGGGATGAGGATATTCTTAAAATAACTTTTATAAATCATTATAGGCATTATAATTTCACAGTGTTACCCTTTAGGTTAACTAATGCACCAACAATATTCATTAATATCATTAATAATGTGTTCATAGATTATGTAGATCACTTTATTTTGTTCTTTTAGATGACATTAGTATATAGTTTAAGAATGAAGAGGAATACCTATATCATCTAGAACTAGTTATATAATGGTTACAAAAGCACAAGTTGTATGCCAAGTTTTCTAGATGTAAATTCTTCAAAGAGAGTGTGCAATATCTTTGACATATCATTTCCAAAAATGATATTTTTGTTGGTCTAGATAAGATAAGATCCATTATTGGGTGGTTGAAACAAAATAATTTGCACAAGGTAATAATTTTTATGGGATTATATGGCTATTATATGAAGTTCATTCCAAATTTTTATAAGATAGATAATCTAATTACCTCTTTGAAATGGAAGAACCAAAGATTTTCCTAGTTAAAAAAATTTGAAGTAGCTTTTCAATAATTGAAAAGAAGGCTTATTTTAGCACTAGTGTTGAGAGTTTTTGATCCCAATGGTCAGGCTTTAGTGATCATAATTGGATCATGAGAGGGACTAGGTGGATTCCTTATGATGGATGGTGATGTGGTAGATTTTGAATCAAGGATACTGAAAAAATATGAGGTGAATTATTTCCCTCGTGATCTTGAACTTGAAACAATTGTACATGCTTTGTATGTTTCATGATATCATTTGTTGGGAAAACCATTTGAGTTCAAGATTGATAACTTGGGACTCAAATACATTTTCACCCAACAAAATTTAAATACTAATTAGAGACAATGGCTAGAGTTTGTTTCTAACTATGACTTTGATATAAATTAATTTAATGGTAATGATAATAGAGTAGTTGATGCTTTGAGTCACACAAGGTACATATCAGTCATGGCTACTATCAGGAGTATTTTTAGGGATCATGTGATTGAGTTCTCACTAGGAGATAAATATTATGATCATATTATAAAATCACTACGTGATAGTCCTCAAAATTCTTAGTATAAAGGATTCAATTTTGAGAGTGATGGTTTTCTAAATTACAATGTAAGGATGTATGTGATAAATCAAGAGAATCTACAAAGCACAATTCCCCATATTCAGGACATCAAGGAGTAACCAAGCTCATGGTAGTGATTATACCTCTATAACTATTGAAGGGAATGAAGATATATGTATAATACTATGTCTCACATTGTCTGGAATGTTAATGAGTGGAAGTTAAACATGTGCACCCAACTAGATTGTTATATCTGCATGATATACTAGACTGGAAGTGGCAGGTGATTAGTATGGAATTTGTCTATTTTTTACCAATGTAATAGAGTAGACATGATATGATCTTGGTAATATTTGATAAACCAACTAAGATGACTCATTTTATACCAAGTAATTTATCAAATGATGCATCAACTCTTACAAAGAGGTTCATAAAGTAAGTGTATAGGTTGTATATACTCCTAGAGAAGATCATTTTAGATCATAATATGAAGATGAATTCTAAGTTTTTGTTAAGTCTAAACTTAGTTTTAGGTATGTAATTAAATTTTAACACAACATATCACCTAGATACTGATGACTAGACTGATTGAGTTAATCAAGTTTTAGATGATCTTCTTCATATGTATTGCATAGATCAACAATACAAGTGGAAAGACTATCTTATATTGTTTGATTTTGCATAAAAATCACATGAATAATATTTGAAGAGGGAAACATTTGAGGCATTATATAGAAGAAGGTGAAGGACACTAATTAGTTGGGACATGTTAGAGGATAGGGTAGTTTTTGGACTTGAGATGATTTTAGAAATGGAAGATCAAGTTAGATTATTTAGGTAGAAATTAAATGAGGCCAACGAGAGATATAATAGTTATGATGATATAAAGAGGATAGATAGACAATATCATGTAGGTGATAAACTATTATTATGGGTTAATTCATAGGAGAGATCAATTAAATTTGGAAAGTCAATGAAACTGTCACCGTGATATGTGGGACCCTTAGAGGTTTTAGAAGTGGTCAATCCAATAGTGTATAGGATTGCATTTCCAATAACCTTATCTATATTACATAATATTTTCCATGTATCTTATCTTAAAAAGTATATAGTTTATGCTTCACATGTTCTATATTGAAATATTTTGTAGGTTTTGGATCCTAGGGTGGTCATGGTAAAACCAATCAAAGTAATTAATACTTGTAACCTTCATATGCATAATAGACAAGTGTCATAGCGTAAGGCCTTATGGGACCAATAATTTAATGATAATGATACTTGGGAGGACTATAATGAGTTTTTCAGGATATTTTGACATTTATTTGTATGATTTGATAATAGATAATATGTTTTTATTCTGTTAAACTTTGTTTATTACTCAAATATATTTTTTGAGAAGTGTCATCTTGATGATGAATAGTTTTAGCGGGAAATATGTTATAACTTGATTTCACCTGAATTATATTAACCTTTGAATCCATGGATTAATATGGTTATCATTTAACTATTATTTCTTTGATTTTGAGCATATGACCTATACTGGTTATGGGATAGTAATATGATAATTAGTTTACATAATGAATTGATTATGTGATAGTTGTAATTTTTTATTTATATACATTATGTATATATATTTGATAGTTATGCATCATTACTTTATATATATATATATATATATATATATATATATATACATATATATATATGATGATGATGATGATGATGATGATGATGACTTTGACTAACTACCTAGTTATTTTGAATCTTATGTAGGATTGATTCTACCTTAAGAGCATGATAGAGGGAGAGCATCATTAGAGAGGATGACGTAGATGGCCTTATTGAAAGAAGACAAAGGAACTGCTAGTAACTCAACACATACACCATATTATAATAACTTGGTTGATTCTTGTATGACTTATCTAGTTGGTATGGTTTTGAGTGCTTAATTATTCTATTATGATTATATTTTATTTTATGCATTTAAATGAGTGATTTCATTATTCTACATCCTACAATTATATTCATATAATAATTTCCCCATGATTCTTGTGTTTATTATTTTTGGGAGATATTATTGATTAAAAGTATATTAATCTATATGCCTTAATGTTTTTATATAATCAGGTAATCAATTGAACACAAAATATGGTTGCCTAAAAGAATGTTAGGCCAAAATGATATTCAGTAACTATCGTTTGGTGTCTTTTCATATACGAGTTTTTAATAACTATATAAAATCCATAAAATCTAATATATTAACAAAAAAAATTTTAAAAAATAATTAGATTATTATTTGTTTTGATTATATGTTAAATATGTAAGTCATATTTTTATGATTAAGTTAAAAAGAAATTTAAATATACTAAATAATAACCTATCCTTAAGAGGACTTAAAATAATACTTAACTATACTCTAAATAAATAAATAAAAACATGCATGATTTATTAAATAAGTAAATGTCTAAGTTAGAGTTTATAATAATAGATTATTTACTAAACTCTTAAATGAATATATCCTTATATGAAATAAAATAAAATAGGAAAATAAGATGACTAAATCATGCATGACAATGGAATAAAATAACAATTCAAAGAGAAGTTTAGAAAAGAGATATTCATGCATAAAGGATATTTTAGAGAAGTAGATAAAGATAAAATAAAAAATAAAGAGTTTGCATAAAAAAGGATTAAATGAAGATTATTATTTTTTAGGCAGCAATTTTCATGTAATAATATTTAAAATATAGATAAGGAAATTAATAAAAATATCTTAAAATAGAAATGGATGGCATTTAGTTTTATCATGAAATAAATAAAAATTTAATAAGAGGAGACAATGATTTAATGATAAGTAAAACAATGATTTGGTTATGAAGGGGAGAGGCGAATATGTACTTGATCAAATATTGAATAAAGGGAGATTAATAATAAGGCAATGATTTGGATGAGAGGGGAGCATGAAATAAATATATGACAAGGTACACAAACACTTGGAGGAGAAAAGAACAAATATACAATAAGGGATGATGACACTTGAATAAAAAATTATTAAAATGAAGAGCAATAGTGACTTGAGAAGGAGTAAAAACTATTTAATAAGTGGAAAAAAAAATTTAATAGTAGACTATTAACACTCACGTCAACTATTTTTTGTTATGGTTTGCATAATTTTTGGAATGAATAATATGGGTTTTATTTTGTTGATATAGTTTAATGTGTGAATTGATTAACTAGACATACATATTTGATTTGGAAATACTTGGTTAAATACTCAGTGAGTCATTTTGGTTATTAGAATAGCCATGGTCATATGCCAAACTAATGTTAGATATTGTCATTTCATATTTTTAATTTTCATGTTTATGTGATATCATGTTAGAAACATATTTTTATTTATGGTACAAATCATGTAAATAAATTTTACAACACATGGGCTAATAACATGTCTATATAGATTCCTGCACCATCATTATCTATCCATGTATAAAGGGAGGGCCATTCCCTAATGGGGTATTATGTAGGGGATCAATGGTCTATGATTGGTGTGAAAAATTTATTGGATGATGCTCTCACTCCCCACTAAAATACTTACATGGAGACTACACTTGATATTATCATAGATCCATAAGTTGGTTTGAATTGATCTCTATAAAGATTAGTATATATTTACTATAAATAAGTCTAAATGCCTATTACAAATGTAATAGTATTATTTTGTTATAATTATATAAAATTAGTTGTATTATTGAACCAATCATGGCTATATTATATTACGATTATGTTCTTTACATATATGTTATGTAATGTTGCAAACAATGTTAAAATTTGGAACAATTATTATTCTATGTTGTTGATAATTTATAATTATTGGAATAGTTTGTTAAATATCAGTATGAAATCTCATAAAATAATGAATGTTGATTATTTTTTATAAATTACATTATTCTAGTACAATAATTTTGTGGTTATTTCATGTGGTATTAGTGCTTAGGTTTGAACTCTAGGATTTAGTAAGTCCTCTAACGGTTTCATATTTATTTATTCAGAGAGAAAAAATAATGGTGCAAACAAGAGCATCATGTGAGGGTCCTTTAGATGTCAATGACAATAACCCTCCAAATGATCCAAACATTTTTTCTACTAAATATTCAAAAATGTTGGATTAGATTATTGAAGACATGAATGATAACATGGACTGAATCACAATGTTGAAATAGGAATTTCACTACCATGGTGAGGAAGAACATCAGGAAGAACCCGTTGAGCATCTTGTTGTGTAGGAAAACTACTAGGATGTGAAAGGTCAAGTAGTTGTAGAGTTATTAGGGAACATGAAAAGTATGAGTCCATCTAAGTTTAATGGAACTATTCTAGGTGATAGAGATGAAGCATGGATGAATATATGGAGAAGTATTTTGAGAATTGAAACTACTCCAAGGTCACCAAAGTAGTATGGGGAGAATAATAGTTGGCTAGTGAGGAAGCTAATTTTTAGGCCAATAAGAATTTGGAAATGAACCTTAATTTCACCACCACTACTTGGGAGAAGTTTGTGACATTATTTAAGTCACATTGGCTTCCATATCTTTCTTTTGATCAAAATATCATATATTTAAAAAATTTAAAGCAAAAGAGTTTATTAGTGAATGAGTAGTAGGAGTAGTTCACCAAACATCTAGAATATGTACCTCAGTACCAAATAGATGAGAGGTTTAGGGTCAAGAAGTTTATAATGATACTAAAACTCTAGATCAGTGATGAGGTATATATACATGAAAATTCTACCATGGACCTCATCTTTAATAAATAATTCAAGTAGAAGCAAAAGCTGAAGTCTCCCGATAATTTTAGGGAAAAGTTAAATAAAAAGTTTGAATTTGAGGGAAAATTTCAAGAAAAAATGGAAGTAGAGTAGTGGGGATTCCAACGGTTAGTTCAATAATTATAATGCCAAATTCAACAATGGATCTGGCAATAAGAAATCAGGCAATGGTTTCAAGGGTGGTTTCAATGGAAACCCATAGACTAACAAGAAAGGTTTGTCTAGGGGCTATTTCAATTACAAAGGATACCATTGTGCTCGTTAATGCACTAAGGACAAATCAAAGAAAAAAGGTCTTAATTCTTAGCAGGGAAATTTTTGGTAGCTTATTCATAAAATGATTTACAATTGGTACTCTGAATTTCAAGCATCACATATAGAGTTGTTAGTTTTTTTTCAAACATATAGTTTCTATTTTGATAGATACAGGGGATACTAAATGTTTTCTATCTCCTATGATGCTTAGTAAATTTCCTAAAAGAGCTAGATATATGGAAAATACATGGATAGTATAGTATTGGAATGATCCTAAAGTCATAGTTAACAAGTTTATAATTAAATTAGATATTAGGTTTCCTAAATTAATAATTATAATGGATTAATATTTACCACTACTACGTTCATATGACGTGATCCTAAGAGTTAATTGTCTTGCTGAAGACAAGGCCAAGGTTGACTACTACTTTAACAAGGTTGAGTGTCTAGATGATTTTAGAAATTAGACACAAATTAAGGGTGAAAAAAGGAGAGACGAGGCTCAGGAATATTTATGTAATGAAACTTATTAGGGCTCAAAGAAAAGGTGCCAATTATTTATCATCAAGATAAATGAAATGGAAGAAACAAAGGAACCATCTGTCAAAGATTACCCATTTCTTAGAGATTTTCATAATGTGTTTCTAAAATAATTACCCAGATTTCCACCTAAATATGAGTTTGATTTCTTGATTGATATCATATATGGATCAAAAGAATAGTCTAAGGCATTGTATATAATGATAAACACTAAGTTGGTTAGATTGAAGGATTAAATTCAAGAATTATTGTCAAAAGAGTTGATTAGGCCTAGTGTGTCATCTTGAGGTGCACCCATTGTCTTTCTTACAATGAAGGATGTTACTCTTTGAATTTGATTTTATTATAGGTTCTTAAATAAGGAAACTATAATAAATATATATTTGTTAACTCATATAGATGATTTTTTTTATAAAATATGGTGAGTAACAATCTTTTTAAAGATTGATCTTAAAGCAGGATAGCATCAATTCAGGATTTGGTATGAGGATATTCTGAAAATAGGTTTTATAACTTATTATGGGCATTATTTTTTCATAGTTATAACATTTAGGCTAAATAATGTACCAATAACATTCATTAATATCATGAACAATGTGTTTAGAGATTATCTACATCACTTTCTGTTGGTCTTTTTGGATGAAATTCCTATATAATATAAGAATGAAGAGGAGTACCTATAGCATCTATAACTATTTTTATAGTTGTTGTGGAAGCCCAAGATATATGTCAAATAGGGTTAATTTTAGTGGGATATATTTAAAAATACTTCAAGGTTCCTAGGTAAATTGGATAAATAATGATGGTGAATCAGTTTGGAAGGTGATTAAGTATTTAGGAGAATTAAGTGATGGAGTGGGTGAATCAATATTTTATTAATAAAAAGCATCCCTAAATGTAAATATTATCATATATGAGTCACATAAAAAAAATATGGCTATCAGCATATGTAGATGGTTGTCAACATATACAGATGATCATTAGCATATGAAAATATACAAATAACCACCAACATATGTAGAGAACCATCGACACAGGAAAATAATCATCTACATGTTTGATGTGAGGTCAATATATGTAGATTACCTTTTGAGGTATCAATTAAAAATATATATATGAATGAAATTATTTTAAATAGTAGGTGATTTGACCCTAAAATTAATTTGCATGTAGAAATTTTAGGCAACTATAGGCTTTTTAATACCCCTAAAATTTTCTAAATACAAATTTATAAAACTAGAATATTCATGAATTAACAAAAATTTACCACTAAAAACTTTCCTATTGTCAAGTCATCTAAATACGCATTTTTATAAGAGAGTGTGTGATATCTTGGACATATTATTTATACAGATGATAATTTTGTTGATCTAGATATAATAAGATCCATTATCGAGTGGATGGTGCTAAGGAATGTGCACAAAGTAAGAAGTTTTATCATATTATCTGGTTATTATAGAAAGTTCATTCCAAAATTTTATAATATGGCTAATTCAATTATCTCCTTAAAATGGAAGAACCAAAGATTTTTCTGGTCAAAAAAAATTGAAATAGCTTTCTAATAATTGAAAACAAGTCTTACTTTGGCACAAATGTTGAGATTTCTTGATCTCAATGGTTAGTTTTCAGTGATCATAGATGTGTCAACAGGGGGAATACATATATTCCTTATGTAAGATGTTTCTATGGTTGATTTTGAATCAAGGATATTGAAAATATATGAGATGAATTATGTACCTCATGATCTTGAACATGCAATAATTGTACATGCTTTCTAAGTTTGGTGATATTATTTTTTGGGAAAACAATTTGATCTCAAGACTGAAACCTTGAGACTCAAATACATTTTCACCCACCAAATTTTAATTCTCATTAGAGATGGTTGTTAGAGTATCATTATGACTATGATGTTTTATATAAATTAAATTAAAGGTAAAGAGAATAAAGTAGCTAATATTTTGTTTCATAGAAGGCACACAAAAGTTGTGACTACTATCAAGAGTACTTTTAGAGATTGTTTGATTTATTTATCACCAAGAGATTAATACTATAATTAGGTTAGAAAATAATTATCTGGTAATTCTAAATATCCTCAGTATAAAGTATTCAATTTTGAGAGTGATGGTATTTTACATTACAATGGAATGATGTATGTTTTAGATCAAGATAATGTATGGAGCATAATGCTAAAGGAATTAAATTATGCTCCATATTCAAGACATCCATGAGTAACCAAGCTCATAATAGTGCTTAGACATCTGTATTTCTAGAAGGGAATCAAGAAAGATATAGAAGATCATGTGTCACATTATCTAGAATCTTAGTGAGTGAAAGTTGAGCATGTGCACCCATCTAGATTGCTATATCCAAATTATATACCAAACTGGAAGTGGTAGGTGATTAGTATGGAATCTATCTAATTTTTACCAATTTCATAGAGAAGACATGATATGATCTTAGTAATAGTTGACAAACTGACCAAGGTGGCTCATTTTACACCAAGTAATTTGTCATATGACACACCTACCCTTACGAAGAGGTTTGTAAAGGAAGTGTATAGTTTCAACATATTCGTAAAGAATATCATTATGGATCATGATCATAAGATAACTTCTAGGTTTTGGGTTACTCTAAACTCATCTTTTGGGTACATAACTAAATTTTAACACTGTATATCACCCAAAGACTCATTGCCAAACTGAGTGAGTTAATCAAGTTTTAGATTTTATTCTTCATGTATTTCATGGATCAATAATACAAGTGGGAAGATTACATATTATTATTTAATTTTTCATACAACAACTCACACAAATCATCTTTGAATATGACACTATTTGATGCACTATATAGAAGAAGATGTAGGACACCAATTAGCTGGGACATGTTAGAAGATAGGGTAGTCTTTTGACTTGATATGATTTGATAAATTTAACATCAAGTTAGATTATTTTTGTAGAGATTGGCTGAGGACAATGATAGACATAATAGTTATGTTGATTTAAAAAATATAGGTAAACAATTTTGTGTAGGTGATAATGTATTCTTGTAGGGTAAGCCACAAAAGAGCTTGATTAAATTTGGGATGTCATTAAGACTATCATGAAGATATGTGAGACCCTAAGAGGTTTTATAAGTGGTTGGTAATGTATTGTAAAGGATTTCATTACTACCATCCCTATCTCTATTACATAATGTTTTCCATGTATCTTATCTTCAAAATTATATAGCTGATTCTTTACATGTTCTAGATTAGAATGCTTTGTAGGTTCTAGATCCTGGGGTGATCATGCTAGAACTAATAAGGGTAATTGATACTCACAAACCTTATTTACATAATAGATAATTGTTAGAGTCTATGGTATGTTTGGACCAATACTCTCAAGATAGTGCTACTTGGGAGGACTATGATGAGTCTTTTAGGTTATTTCCACATTTATTTGCATGATTTGATACTTAATACTATGTTTTTCTTCTGTTAAACAATGAATAATATTCATATCTATTATTTGAAAAGTTTCATAAAGATGATGACTAATTTTAAGTGGAACAATGTTATATGTTGATTTCACTCTAACTATACTAACATTTGAATCCATGGATTATTATGGTTATCATTTAACTAATATTTCTTTGATTTTGAGGATGTGACATATACTAGCTATGGGATAGTGATATGATAATTAATTTACATAATGAATTGATTATGTGATAATTTTAATTTCTTATTTCTATTCATTATGTATTTATATTTGTTAGTTATGCATCATTAGTTGATATATATAATGAACTAAACTAACTACCTACTTGTTGTGAGGTGGATAAAGGATTTATTATAACCTAAGAGCATGACAGAGGGAGAGAATCATCAGAGAGAATGACATAGATGGGATTATTTAAGGATGATAGAGAAACTGCTAGTAACCCAAAATACACACCACAGTATAATATCTTGTTTGATTCTTGTATGACTTATCTAATTTTTATGGTTTTGAGTGCTTAAGTATTCTACAGTGATCTTATTTTATTTTATGCATTTAAATGTGTGATTTAATTATTCTACATTATAAAATTATATTCATATAATAATTTACCTATGATTCTTGTGTTGGCCTAATGGTATTACTTAATACTATAGTAATCAATATGATTGATGTTATTATATAATTAGGTAGTCAATTAGACACAAAATCTGGTTACCTAAAACAATGGTAGGTCAAAATGATATTTAGTAAATATTATATATTTCTTTTCATATATGAGTTTTTAATAACTATAGAAAATATATATACTCTAGTATGTTAATAAATTTTTTATTTTGAAATAATTGGATTATTATTAGTTTTGAATATCTTTTAAATATGTACGTCAACTTTTTATGATTAAGTTAAAAATAAATTTAAATATCCTGAATAATAACCTATCCTTAAGTGGACTTAAACTAGAAGTGAAATAGATTTTGATTAATGAAAAGAAAACATGAATAATTTATTAAATAAGTTAAACTCTAATTTCAATTTTATAATAATAGATTATTTACTAAACTCCAAACTAAAGATATCCTTATATGAAAAAAAAAATGATAAATGAATCATGATTGACTATGGAATACAATAAAAAAACACAAAGAGAATTTTTCAAAATAGTTATTTCTGCATAAAGGAGATTTTAGTGAAGTAGATAAAGATAAAATAAAAATTAAGGAATTTGCATGGAAAAGGATTAAATGAATATTATTATTTTTAAGGCAGCAATTTGCATGTAATAAGATTTAAAATGTGGATAAATAAATCAATATAAATATCTTAGAATATAAAGTGGTGGCATTTAGTTTTGGCATGAAAGGAAAAAAATGAATAAAAGGAGACAAAGATTTGATGAAAAGAAACATAACATTTTGAGAAGGGAGAGATGAATATCTGAATGAGAAAATATTGAACAAATGGATATTAATAATATGTCAATGATTTGGATAAAATCAGAGAATGAAATAAATATAAAACAAGGTATAATGGCACTTGAAGGAGCACAAAACAAATATTCAATAAGGGATGATGACACTTGGAGGAGGAATTATTAAAATGAAGAGAAATAGTGACTTGAGAAGTAGTAGCAATGATTTAATAAGTGGAAAAAGACAACAGTAGACTATTAACACTAAGCTCCGTTATTTTCTATTATGGTTTGCATAATATTTGGAAGGAATAATATGGGTTTTATTTATTTTAAATAGTTGAATGTGTGAATTGGTTAACACCTATTTAAACACTCCGTAAGTGTTTTTGGATATTATAATAGACATGGCCATATGTCATTTTAAAAATAACATGTGAAAATAATTATGAATTACATAAATAGTGATTAAGAAAAAAATATATATGTTTTCCAAGAAAATTAAGTGAATTATTAGGAGTAATATATACATATATACTAGTGAGATAATTTATTAAGCTTGGGAGAACTTGTGTGATTTTATAGAATAGTTATTAAACCTGGGTATCAAAATGGAAATGTAGACCTCTTAGGAACTTATTTTAATAGTATCTTCAACTAAATTAGTATACATACATGTATTTATTGATGTAAAGTGATTTATTATACAAATATTTAATGTAATACCCATAGTTGTGTGTTACTATAAGAGACACATGCAACTACAAATAATAAATGGTATTTTGAGAATAAGTAATTGTTGTATATGTAATTATATTTTATAGTAAAGGTTATTGTTATAGTTATAAGTGAAATCATGCTTTTAATATATATACACTTTTATATATTTGATAATATATATTCATTAAATGTACCATAAGATATGTTATATGGAATAGTAAACCCTGCTACAAACTAGGTAACTATTATACAAGTCCAATTATATACAACTTATTATTAGTTAAACTTTACCACATACAAAATGATTATAGGGATATATGTAAAAGTTAGCTATGAATTTTTTATACTTGGGATAAATAACTCAATGTTTTATTGTGATGTATATATATTTATGAACATGATATGATTCACACCTAGATGGTGTTATTTTTGAAAAAAAAAAGGATATCTTCATTATACTAAAATATTTAATGCGTGAAGTTGATTAATTTACTTGATAGACTAAGTGCATAGTGATTATTATTTTTGTAAATAATGTGTTTTCATATCTATTATTGAAAATAATATGTTTCAATGATTGGTTTATATATACTATGTTATAATCAGTCTTGTATTGATAATGTCAAATGAGTAGTGAGACATATTTCATTAACTTAATTGGCATCATGAATAAAAGTTGAGGATAATCTGATTAAGTGGTGTGTATGAAATTGACTATTCTGTGAGATTATATGTTACTTGAAAAATTTATCCAAAGTAATGTTAGATAGACATTCTAATTTCATATGTTTGCTTTGTATTTTTGTGTGATATCATGTTAGAAACATATTTTTCTCTATGGTACACAACATGTAGTATAAATATTACAACACACAAGGTACTAACATGTCTCTCTCAATTCATGCACCCTCATTATCTAACCATATATGAAGGGAAGACCATTCCATCATGGGCGATTCGATAGGGGATCAATGGTCTGTGGTTGGTGTGGAAAATCACTCAGATGATGCTCTCCCTCCACACTACAATAATTACATGGAGACTAAACTTGAGATTATCATAGATACATGAGTTGGTTTGACTCGAGCTCCATGGATCTTAGTATATATTTATTGTAAATAAGGCTAAATTCCTATTAAAAATGTAAAAGTATTATTTTTTTATACTTCTACAATAGTATATGTATTGTTAAACCAACTATGGCTTCATTCTATTGTGATTACATTCTTTGAAAATACATTATGTTATGTTTTAAATAGTGTTAGAATATGGAAATGTGATTCTTCTATGTTTGTGATAGTTTAAAAGTCTTGGTATAGTTTTTTAAATGTCACTTTGCAATCTATTGAAAGAAGGAATTTTGAGTATTTTGTTAAATAAAAAATTGCATTATTATAGTACAATCCTTATTGTGTTGTCTCAATAAGGCCATAAGCTTCTAAAATGTCAATTAATAAAATATCTATGTATTCTCATACACATGGTTCTAATGCTATTTGGATGTGTAGATTTCTCAGTTCTCTAATGCATGGGATAAAATACATGTCCAAATGTAAAACCACTCTGTTTGAATTACCTAGGGTCAAACAAAGATTTTTTTAACAAAATTGTTGGCATCACATTGGCTAAGGAAATTGAGTCAACTAAATAATTATGCACATTATTCCTAAACATTATGATATAAAATAACAAAGGTGGTTCTTATAGCTTGTCCTCAAATACCATCACATTTATGTACATAGATATGGACTTGTCCGATGATAAGGATCTCATAATAATGGCCTTGAGTAATAACTCCCTCTGATAAATGATCTAATATAATTGATTGATGGTGATATTAGCCTTGATATTCTTGATGTGGTCAACAATATTGTACCCACCTATCATTTGTTACTCTACACTCTATACATGATCATCCCTTTTGAGGAGAGGAAATTTTTTATTGGCCTTAAAATATGGATGGATAATAACATTATTAGTTATTGGATTGAAGTGGTACTCTGATGCTTGTTACTAAAATTGAAATTATTATTATGAAATAGATGGAAATCATGAATCTCATCAATACTAACTTTGGGTTGATTTTCATCCTCTTATATGAAGGGGAATTCATTAGTTTCAAATAAAATTATTGCAGTGGAATGTCTTAGAGTAGTAAAGGATTATGGTTGAGTGTGATTTAAAAAACCTTCCTGCTTGTCCGTCTCCTTCTGAAATATCTTAAAGGTAGTTCAAAACTCCATGTAATCCATCTCGTTATCTCATGTTGGGTTATGAAATTGACACCAATTAGGAAGACATACATTGTATTTATTTGTAACACTTGGTTAGGTGGCTACAACTCTTGACTTTTTATAGACTTGTTAAAAGGCATGTTTTAATTCTAGAATCCAAATATCTAATTGGTATTTTTTCCATCAGTGTTACCCATGCATTTTTGGATGCTAAAAAACTCATTGCTTAATTTTTTCATGGCCATCTTATTATCCTCCTTTTCTATTTTTTCTAATAAAAATTAATACCTTGTGTAATAGAAATATTGATGGGTATGAATGATTAATTATGTTATTGATGGTTAGAGAAAAAATTATTTAGGAAGTTAATATTTTTTTTGGGTGGATCATGAGATAAAGGGACATGGGAGTATACCTTGTTCTGCTTTTGGGCCAAAGTATTCTTATTTATGTTTGGAACTAAGGTGAAGTCCACATAAATAGGATCAAAAGTAATTTAGGCCAATTATTGTAACTATGGGTTCAATTATTTATCAATGTTAATAACTTCAACATAAATTTAAGGCATCATATCAACACTGACTACTCTATGTAGAAGAAATAGTCATAGCCTCCAGGGCATTATTATAAATTTCTAGGTCTAACACATCAAAAATTTTATAGGTAATTTTAACATAGGTATATATCTTTTAGAACCTAGCACTGAAGGCTCAAATTATTTCATTAGTTTTACTCTCATTCTTGTTAAGTGTTTGAAAACAACACTTACACTACTGACTTGGATAAATTATGATAAAAAGGTGTTTTGACATAGATCTCAAGATATAATTGAACATTTTATGATATTAATAAACCAATCATAGTCAACATCTTATAATCTAAAGGAAAAGAGTATGCATTCATCTCAAGATATAATTGAACCTCTTATGATATTAATAAACTAGTCATAGTCAACATCCTATAATTTCAAGGAAAAAAGTCTGCATTACATTCAATATTCCTAGACCAAAAATGAAGGTATTTACGTGTTATTTAGTAGTCATACCTCATAAGGGATAAAAATAAGTAATATAGTTCTCATGAGTTTAGGAAAAATCATGAACAACTCTAATAATGTTGATAGTAGAACTGATTAGCCA